>FPAK01000011.1:7943588-8543588 GCA_900116095.1 Euclidium syriacum | reverse complement strand
AATTTGTTTTACTAAACTCTATAAAATAAAATTGCTTTAAATCTATTTTTGTAAGCATGCCAAAGACTTTGGCAGAATTTAAAGTATTTTTTCATAAAATATGAGATAAAGGTAAATATTAACCAGTCTCCTAAAATATTTGATATAATATTTTCCTATTTGGTTTGCTTATAATTAGTCTTTCAACACAAAAAATAAAATCATTGTTTGAGACTTTATGGTTGGGTGGTAAAAATATAGTATTGAGTGGTTAAACTCTCACATGTTTGATCTATCTATTGTGCAAAACAAAGTCACATTGTTCTGGACACTAGTTGAGTTTGGATTTGGGTCTTGATCTGGGTATTTATCTAATAGGTCAGTTTACCAACAGACTACCCATCCCGGGATTAGGATTAGTCAGATCTCATGTCCCATTGATCCGAGAAACTAGCTAGAAAGTAAAATTCTCCATGACCTGACTCGAAACTCATGATGTCCGTTGAACCATATCACCTGGTCATAAGAAAAAGATAAAATCATTGAGGAAAACGATTCTATAGAAAATCTCTCAGACGTAGGTGATGAAATAAAAGATATCGATAGTTATAGTGCTTCGTTATTTGTAATCTATAGTCATCACATGTCTTATTCGCTATGTTATTGTGTATCTACCAGAAAGGTTTTGAAACTGGGAAGATTTTTCTCCCATACTTCTGCATAACACAATTTCAAGAATTTCACGTGATCAGTGTTACCATAAGTTATATTGAAATAGGGATCATATTTTTTTTCTTAAGTATATTTCCAACTCGTTTGGTGGGAGAGTGAAGATTCATTAAGATCAAAATCTAAATACTTTAGAGAAATTACAAAATACAAAAAACTTGTGAAAGACAACCATGGTTACTAAAATAAAAATCTAAATATTTGAGAAACTTAATATAAATAGAGTTTCCCAAATATGGTATGTTGTCAGTGTTAAAGTGGGATTAGGTTCGAGATGAAACATAAACACTATCATCTCGAGGGGACGTATTAGGATCCCACATTTAAAAGTTAAGGGGACAAACACTAGTAAGTTAGAGAAACTGATCAATCCACTCATTACTAATTAATTTTGAGTTGAAAACCCCATTAAATTTAAATTAAACGAAAAAAATAGTTGAAAATGAGAAACATACCTTATTTTAATGTAGTTGGGAGCTTGAGGTATACTATCGTGGGTCTCAAATATGACTCACTTTGCTAATCTTATTAGCCACTTCATGAACTTACCTAACACATAGCACTAGTAAGCAGGTAAATGGGTATTTAGGTACATAAAAGGATCACACTATATGCTAATGTTTACAATAACAATGAGATAAAAAGAGCTAATGCAGTAATGACTACGCTGTAGACTTAGACCGGTTAAGATCAACTATCAAATATGGTTATATGTCAGGGGAAATACAATCATATGGTAATCCAATATTTAACACATTGTTGTTTTGTCTGCGAACTATATGACCCTGGTTAAGATGGTCAAGGAAGATGAATGACTCATAGGAATCACCAGTGAGTTTGGATTTAAGCATGATTTAGTAGAAGTTTTATGCGGCTATCAAAGTGATATATGACGGGTGAAGAGATGCATTAACCATGAAGGTATGAAGCATGACTTCACTTCCTGCATGGTGTGGTGGTCCCCTCCGGACCGCCCGGATCCCACGAGTTGATAAAGCTGTGGAAGATAAACATGCTGAAGAATCTAGTCGACGTCTTAACCAAATCGATTATGGGGAAAAATTGAGGAAGGTTTAGGACGAAGGTGCTCATGCACTGGGATTAGCTCCGAGGAGTGAGTTTGGGTTTTGGCATGTTGATTTCGAAATGACAAGGAGGTGTTTTAGGGTTGTTTCTCAACCAAAGGCGAGGTGGAGCATGTCTGATAGCATTTTAGGTTTAGGCACGTTGGGTCTTGAGCTTAGCGTGTTGAGTGGTCAAGTTGCAGCCCATGTAGGAGCAAAGTAAACACGGAGCCTATTAAATCATCTCTCAACGGATACAATACGTTTTGAAGCAAAAATTTGAGCTTTTTTTCGATTGCAATGGTTTGCAAGTCTCATAAACAAGGTTGTTACAACAACCAACAAAGGAAGAATCACATAAGTTAATGTAAATAGCTCAAACAGGGAGGTCAAAGGGGAGGAGAGGCGATACGAGAATTCATAGAGTTAGAGAGAAAAAGCTAGAGATAATGTGGGATGGACTTATCTTCTTATTCTTCTAATTTTATTGTCATCTTCTTCTTTCTTGTAATTGGAGATTAAATCTTCTTTGTAACTGCTGATGAAAATCTAGTGGAAACTCTTGTGAACGGTTTGTTCACTGAGATGTACCAATGTCACATTGACTTTAATTCATAAATCTTATGTGTTTTCTTTCAAATCTAATCATGTAAATGAATCAATAAACAAGGTTAAGATCAATCGTATTTGGAAGATTATAGCTATTTGAAAAGACTTTTAACAACTACCATTGCTTCAAAGCTAGAAAGTTCATGTTGAAGAATTTCTTTCCAAGTTTGTGATTGGTATATGAATTTCGTTATATTTCTCGTACAAGTAAGGTTTTCTTGTTTGTAATATTTATTTCAGAAATCAATTTTTTTTGGTAAATATTTTCGTAGTGTTGCGGTTAGCTAACTCTGCATACATATTTTTATAATTTATGGAAATATATTTGAAGAGATTAAAATTCGCTAAAAATTTACAATTTAATAAAAATCATAAATTGTATTTATTTCAAAATTGTCAAGCGATCGTTGATCATTTTGAAGGTTGACTAGGTCTTGCAACTCTTCCACAAAAGCATTTATTCATTCGTTGACTATTCTTTTCAGTTTGAAAAAAAAAATCATTCATTCGTTGACTCTTCTTTTCACTTTGAAAAGAAAACGAAACTTCCTTGATAACTCAAAAAGTCTACAAACTCTCATATTTCCCCTGAATACCCTCATAAAGGCAACCAAAAAACTAAAACAGCAAGGGTAAAATAGTAAATTAAAAAATCTCGCCGCGTGGGTACGGCGGTTATACAACTTTCTCACGCTCTTGGAAGTTACACTAATCATTATTAATTTTTTAAAAACCTCACTTTACTTCTTTAAAGCATCTAAATTTCTCTTTCCCTACAAAAGAACAATACAAAACTCGTCTTTTCAATATCGTCTGCAAAGATCTGCAAAACAATGGGAGAATGTAGGCCTCTTGGTTTCTTATTGGGACTACCATTCGCTCTTGTTGCTCTTGTTCTATCTCTAGTTGGTGCTGTCATATGGATCATAGGGTAAGTTATATGTTTTTATTTGTGTATCTAATTACGAATTCAATTCTCCAATCAGAACTTATCTTGAACTTTGTTTCTGTTATGTTTTCTGTTATGTTCTTCATCTAACATCCGAAGTAACCCCAGATCTATCTTAAACTGGTAGCGTGAATGTAATTGTAAATTCAATACTCAATCTTATAACATAGAATTAAATACTGATTAATATTCCAAAATAAAATGAAAATTGCAGGACGATATTGAGTTGTTTGTGCCCATGTTGCTTTTGTTTTGCTGCGTTGGCAAACTTCGCCGTGGATCTCATCAAACTTCCTGTCAAAGTCCTTCGCTGGTTCACACACTCCATTCCTTGTTAACACTTCTGATTATTTAATGTTCTTTTTTTATATTGTTAAGTGACTAATTATTCGTTTTCTACCTTCGTGTTCGTGATGATCATGTAGTTTTTTCTTCTTCTTTTGTAATAATTGAATCACTGGTTTTATATGTTGTTGGACTTTTAGTTTTAGCCTTAGCGAGGCAGTTGTCTCGTTCACAAATTCAATTACTTGGTCAAAAAGTTGATTTAGAAATAACATTATTATTAATCCCCACAAGTAAATTGAAAAATTCAACATTATTATTATAAATGGGCTCTAGTTTTTTGGTTGCAGGCTTTAGCGTTTTGGTTGCATGCAACTCTTCTTAATCACAGTCACAAAAGCCACATCTAATCAAAAGATTATTCGTTTTGAACTTCAGTCAAATAAAATAGAGCTATAGAACCAATGTATAGATATTGCAACAAGACTCTGTCCGATACTTATCATTGATTGCCAACTCGGTTCTCCAAATACCTGATGATAGAGTCAAGCCAGTCTTTTAATATAACAAAATCCATTCGAATGAACTTCACTCAGACCTGTTAAAATCCACATGATAAACTTAAATTCTACCAACTCACTCAAGCAGTTTTCGCTATTAATCCTAATTAAATTCCGAATCATGATGGGATGATTAGCCATATTTACTAGACATTTTGGTCAATCATGAAAAATGATATTTTCAAATTGGTGAAAGAATTTTTCACCTTCGGAAGTTTTGATCCTAGTCTTATCGGACCAATATATGTCTCATCGCAAAACATGAAAAACAACGAGCGATGACGGAATTTCGGCATATTAGCCTATGCAATGTAACTTACAAGATCGTCTCAAGAGACTCAAGAGAATACTACCGAGCCAAATTTCAGAGACCCAATCGACCTTTATGGTTGGATGCTTGATCACTGATAACATCCTCCTTGATCAAGACAACTTTCATGCCTTACGAACGAATTCAATGTGTAGATCCAAATTCATGGCCATAAAGACTAACATGAGTAAATCATATGATCGAGTAGAGTGCTTTGACCAAAGAAGGGTTAGTTGGTTGAAATATTGTATCTCCTCGGTATCATATAAGGTGCTTATCAATGGAGAATCAAAGGGATTCATAAAGCCATCGCGAGAACTTTTTCAAGGCGACTTCTTGACCTTGCTCATAATCCTTAAAGAGGCTCTTATATCCATCATCAATGGAGCGAAGGAGGAGAGACACCCAACGGGCTTACGGATCGCTCGTGGAAATCCCTCAGTTTCGCATCTTCTATTTGTTTACTATAGCCTCTTCTTCTGTAAGGCAAACCTCTTGCAAAGTGCAGAGTTTTTTAAGATACTCGAGATTTTACGGAGAGGTCTCCGGCCAAAAGCTAAATTTATCGAAGTCCTCAATTTTATTTGGGAACAAGGTGGACTCCCAAACCGGAAGGCAAATCAAGAGACAAATTGGCATTAATAAAGGAGGAGGCATGGGGATATATCTAGGACTATATGAACAAATATGTGGCTCAAAGAAGAAAATATTTGCTTTTGTCCAAGAAAGGCTAAGTAATCGGGTCAATACTTGGACGTCAAAGCTACTTTCCAAAGGAGGGAAGAAGGTCCTCATTAAATTTGCTGCACAAGCTCTTCCAACATATCCAATGTCGTATTTCCACAAGATCTGATTGATCAATTTAGGAGTGCAATTTCAAACTTCTGGTAGAGCTTTAAAAACAATATTAGTGGTCTACATTGGATAGCATGATAAAAGTTATGTATTCCCCAAAAAAGTGGGTGGTTTGGGCTTTTGAGATTTGAGCGATTTTAACATAACATTGCTGGCTAAACAACTATGGCGCCTTCTCCGTTTTCCTTCTTCTCTATTAGCATGAGTCCTCTGAGCATAGTATTTCAGGCACTCTAACCCTCTTGTGGTATGCGATTCTCGTAACCCCTCTTATGGGTGGATGAGTATATTGGCTGCAAGACCCCTTCTCTCCAAGGACTTAGGAGGATGATCGGGTCGGGGTACAATACCAAAATGTGGTATGAACCCTGGTTCTCATATATCCCAGCACATCCGTTGAGGCATGCCATCCGATCCAATGATCGAGAGTCAACATTTATTGTCCACAATTTGATCCAACAAAACTTGGAAGGATGGAATGAGCATATATTTCGGGAACTTGTCCACCCAGGGGATATTCCACTTATTATGTGGATGAGACTGAGCCATCACTTCACTACATACGTATATGCTTGGAGCATTAAAAATTTAGGGAACCATACAGTTAGATCGATCTACGATATGGAGATTAAGATGAGATCTCTTCCAGGCCCTAGGACGGTTAGAACCAAGCACCAAAGCACTTAAGATCCAAATTTGGAAGTAAATACGTCCAAAAAGCTGAAACACTTTATGTGGCAAGCGCTTTCTGTGTTGCCACTTGTCAAAACCTCGTGTATCACCATGTGGGTACAGACTGTAGTTGCCTCCTATGTGGTGGGCCGGAAGAAACGATTAACCATCTCATTTTTTAGTGCCCCCTGATTTACAAGTCTGGAAACTTCCGTGTTTGCTCATAATTCTAGGTTTCTTCTCGAGTACCTCCTTATATAGAAATATGAATTTCTTCTTTTGGAGGACCAAAGATTCGGGGTTATCAGGACCACAACAAGATCTTTTTCCATGGATAATGTGGTATATTTTGAAATCAACAAATGACAAAGTCTTTAATGGAAAGAACATCTCGACAAAATATACTCTTCAGATAACTACTCTAGAAGCGGAGAGCTGGAGATCCGCCAACCAAAAGGAAAAAGAAGAAAAGACGTAGGAAAGTGAAGAAGAGATGCCAAAATTTGTACCTCTTGTGGCATCCCTATCGTTTACATGTTACATTGATGCTTCTTGGCATGATATTGGACAAGTGAGTGGACTTGGATGGTGCCTAAGGGATACAGGGGGCGATATCTTCTAGGCATGCAAGTGAGTAGACAAAGCCTTTCAACACTTCACGCAGAACTCGACAGCCTCCTTTGGGGTATGTCATGCCTTCTAGAGAGATATTTTCTTTCGATCAAGATCGAGATGGATTGTTTGACGCTACTATTGATGACAAATAATCAGTAAGATGTACCAAAACTTATTTGACATCTCACTACATATTTTTTTGTAATGCTAGCGTTATGGACATAAAATTTCCTTATTATGTGAATTTTGATTCTATACGAAGTTCATGATTTGGCAAATTTATCACGATAAAAATTAAAAAAACTATAGCTTAAATTATTCTACAATAATTTTTTGTTAGTCTTTGTCTTTCAATTTTTTTTTTTAATAGTTTTCTTCTCTTATTTATCTTATGTAACTTTACAGATTTCTTTGGAATAAATCTTTTTAATCATATTACTTTAAAAAAAAGAGGATATAAATTTTATTAATATTTTATTGAATTAACATAAACATAAAGTTAAAAATGGTTTACTTAACACAAATCTTCAACGAAATTTTCTTTCATTTTTCTCTGTGTCCGTGAACTTCAGCAGATGCCATCTCATATGAGATTCTACTCGTGTATAGATATATAATTAAATATACATATATATACAAAATTAATGAATAATTACCATAAATTATATTTCTACAAAGGAGTAAACGGAATAGTACCGTGAGTGACTTAGAAAAGGAGGACCATGTGGAGGGTTTGGGCCACCACATTTGACTTTACAACATTCAAAGCAATTCCCATCATGAGGGTGACATGGTTTAGAACACTCGCGATAACATTGAATCCAATTATTTTCTTTTTGTAACTTTACCGCGACTGCAAAAATTACCACCACCATTATCACTATCATTGCACTCCATCTTTTCATCTTTGATCTTCTTAGATCCTAAAAATACTTTGTTTTATTTCAATTTTCTTATTTTATAACTTTTATATTATTGTCAAGAAACCAGACTCTCTTTATAATACTTTCATATAATACTTTCATATAGTTTTTGTCTAATTTTGAATAGATTTTTTACTAAAGATGTTTAGGTTGGTCTTAAATGGTTTTATCATCTTAGATCCTAAAAAAAACTCTATTTCATTTTTTTATACTTATTATATAATTTTTATATTATTTTCAAGAATCAGCTTCTCTTTATAATACCTTCATATAATTTTTGTCTAATTTTGAGTAGATTTTTTACTAAATATGATTAGATTGGTCTTAATTGGTTTTATCTTTCAATACTTCAAATTAATGTTCAAAATTTGATATGCTTTTAAATTATTTAATGTTATAGGTGATACCATTCGAGTGCAAACTCGACATACATAATTGTGTTGACACAAAAAATAAAAATAAAAACATCATGCAAATAAGAAAGGACACGTGAATATTTAGAGTCCTAGTTTGGTGTTTTATAAGGACTCAGTAGAAGGTGATTAGTTCCGGTGTGATCTAATGAAAGTAAACAATTAATTACAAATATACGCGGACCATATTTGAACTTTTCTAATTAGAATTGTTAAAGCGATAGTTTAAAACTGTGAAAAAGATTTGGTTTGTAAAAGTTTCTAAATGATTAGTGGCTTTGAAAATCATAATAATCCGGTTAGGATTTTATCGATTGTCATAAGAGATTTGCAGCCTTTAAGGAAATAATAGGTTTCACTAGGGAAAACTTAGTACTCTTTCGATCGAAGTGTTTAAGAATTAGAAATTTAATTTAGAAATCGTTTTTGGTTATGTGGAAATTAGGTTTGGATAGAAGAAATGATGATTGGATGAATTTGGGTAAGGATTTTATTGAGTCAATAAAGAAAGTCGTGATCAACTAAGATCAATTATGTTTTCGCTCGAGCTAAACACTTTATGGTTCGTCTGAATCTCTTAATAACCTTAAAATAGCTTAAATTTAAAAGATGGTTAGAGATAAATTGATATTGGATCAATGTTCTCAAATATGGTTCTTTCTGAATATGAAAACCAAGGCTCTGATCAAGTGCAGATATACTCTTTTTTAAAGTAATTGAGAATATGCCTTGATCAAATCCTTTATAGAATTTTGAGTTTGGAATGGAGAAACCAAGATAACTTAAATTCTAGATATAATCAAGTATAGAGAAAAAATTTCAGTTTTTTCGGTTCCAGTTCGGTGATTCTCAACCTAAATCTTTTTTTTTGAAAGTTTTCTTAAATTAACTTTCTTCTAAAAAGACTATGGAGTATCGTTTTTACAAAAAAAAACAGGGCTGATTTGAGATAAACAAAAATATTGTCACATTGGATCAATGGATTATCGAATATAGCAAAATATAAAGAATAATGAATTAAAAACACAAAAAAAGAATATTTTTTTTGTTTTTGTTTATATGAAAACAAGAATCAAAGAACGAAGAAACTGAAATCTAAGACTTGAAGACAACACAAACTGGCTAGGACCATCTACTGATACCAAAAATAATACATGTTCATAATCAAGAAGCCTTATAAATGATCAAACTTGGTTTGAAATGAGAATTGTATACGAATCTTTATGATATTAAATACAAATTTTATTTTGTATCTCGAGTTTGTATCTCGAAATTTGCTATGTGGCAAAACTTTGTGTGTCCGACTAACTGTTGGATGCTTTGGTTCAACCTTGCCAGAGACATAGTCGGATTTGGCTCGGCTACAATCTAATTTTCTATGAGTATGGATTGGTCAATTCAATTGGTGGTATAAAGATGCTTTTGATACAAATTTGTTCGACTTACCCATCGAATTTGAAGACCATGGTTTGGTTGGAGTATGCTATGGTTCAAAGATGAATAGTTAGTCTCAAGAGCTAGTTTTAAGTGTTCGGGTTTATAACACATATTAAAGGAAATTGCATGATGGGTAAATATAAGGTATCCAATTTGAATCATCAATGAGTTTTTCGCTTTAGGATACCAAATTAGCAATTCCTAATTCAAAGGTTCGAATAACTTCCTCTTTCCTGGACTCTTAAAACGCGGATTGTCGACGTATACTTGCCTACTTGAGTTCTCTAGTACCTTCATTGTTTGTAATGTTTATATGTTGAGTAATCATGTGTCTCCGGATAACTAAAAAAATTGCCGGTAAACGCTTGTTTATTTGATGCCTTAAATAGGATTGTAATAATACTCCTATACGACAAAAAAGAAAAAGTCCTTCATAACGTATTGGATTGCGCTACGAAGATAAGAGAGCTGTGATGGAAACACGCGTCACCGGCCCGTCACCCAAACAAGTTAATAGAGGGAGTGGTTTCTGGAACGTTCCACAGAATTCTCCACACTCTGAGAAAGAAACATGAGCCCGTTTTTAAGACGAAGAACTCTCTTCAAATTACCCAAAATCGAAGACAACGGAAGAACAAATAAAATCCACAAGAGAGAAATCCAGAAGAAGACTGTTGATTTCATCTAATTTGATTTGTTCTCGAAATCAGGAAAAGTGAAGAAACGAAAGAGAGAAGAGGAAGGTGGTCGGATGGGAGTTGATTACTACAAAATCCTCCAAGTCGATCGCAACGCAAGCGACGATGATCTTAAGAAAGCTTACAGAAAACTCGCCATGAAGTGGCATCCCGACAAAAACCCTAACAACAAAAAGGACGCCGAGGCTAAGTTCAAGCAAATCTCCGAAGCTTACGAGGTATGCATTTACGTCCCTTCCGCTTGTTTATCTTCTGTGGTTAGAAGTGTAGGATTGAATTCGATACCGAGTTTGATCTGTTATGCGTAGCTAGAGCCAACGATATGATCTGTCTCCTCTGTTTGCTAGCTTATCCCAAGCACTCGTCGCTTGTGGCTCAATTTGATTCAGGATTTTGCTTGGTTTTGTGTAATTCAAGTGTTGGCTCAACTAAAACTCGATTCCTTGTTTCTAAATAGCTTGAATTCTATGTAATTCATTGAACTCCTTTGCTATTTTGGTTCTTTTGCATGTAGCAGTTTTCATTTGGTCTAAGATCATGTCAAGCGCTTGAATTTGTGATGTGATTGCTTATTACGGTGGCAAGATTCTGATGCTGTTACTGATTCTTTTGATGCGTTTCAGGTTCTTAGTGATCCTCAGAAGAAAGCGGTATACGATCAGTATGGAGAAGAAGGGTTGAAAGGGAACGTGCCAGCTCCAGATGCTGGTGGAGCCACTTACTACTCTACAGGGGACGGTCCAACATCCTTCCGGTTTAACCCGAGGAGTGCAGATGACATATTTGCTGAGTTCTTTGGGTTCTCTAGTCCATTTGGTGGTGGGAGAGGAGGTACACGATTCTCTAGCAGCATGTTTGGCGATGACAATATATTTGCCTCTTTCGGTGAAGGAGGAAGAGCCGGTGGTGGCTCAATGCATCACGGTGGAGCAAGGAAATCAGCTCCTATCGAAAACAAGTTGCCTTGTAGCCTTGAAGATCTTTACAAAGGAACTACAAAGAAGATGAGAATCTCTAGGGAGATTGCTGATGTTAGCGGGTAAGTTATGTTCACACGCCAATGTTGTGCTCTGGTTTAGTGGTGAAAGTCTCATATGCTGAAAAATTTATGTGTTTGCTTTTGGATTTTTTGCAGCAAGACGATGCAAGTGGAAGAGATTTTAACCATTGATGTGAAACCGGGATGGAAGAAAGGTACGAAGATTACATTCCCAGAGAAAGGCAACGAGCAGCCCGGAGTGATTCCGGCGGATTTAGTCTTCATCATCGACGAGAAGCCTCACCCGGTTTTCACTAGAGAAGGCAACGACCTTATAGCTACGCAGAAGATCTCGCTCGTTGAGGCGTTGACCGGTTACACAGTGAACCTGACGACACTTGATGGTCGGAGACTGACGATCCCGGTCACCAACGTGATTCACCCTGAGTACGAGGAGGTTGTGCCAAAGGAAGGAATGCCGTTGCAGAAAGATCAGAGTAAGAGAGGAAACTTGAGGATCAAGTTCAACATTAAGTTCCCGACGAGGTTAACCACAGAGCAAAAGGCAGGAGTGAAGAAGCTTCTCGGCTAAAATTGAAAGAGGAATAAGAGACTGAAAAGCTTCTATCTTCTTGTTGATCACAGATTTCGTGATTAGATACTGTTGTATCCTTCTTTTGGTCCATTTTGTAACAATATGTACGATTTAAATTCTGCTTTTTTCTTTTTCTTTTTCTTCTTACTGGTGAAAATGATTGTAAGGCATTTTGAATAACACAAGAAAACCTCTTTAAGGCACTTTACCAAGTGTTTAGCACTTATTTTATTATCTTAAATATCTTAAACATAAATCGCCTCGCATTCTAATTCTGACAAATTAGTCTTTGGAATTATAAGTGAACTTCACTAATCCAAAAATGTTACAGCGATCAAACGTATAAGTATAATCAACCATATAGGAGACCAGAGAATCAAAGATCAAGCTTAACCGGGTATTTGTCAACGCAATGTTCCCAAGGACTATTAACGGAAGGATTGACATTGCGTAGAGCCACCCAAACCGCACTATTACATTTAAAACCTGACCCTAAAGCAATCTGCCAAGCTTTGTTCCCTTTCTTCATCCTACCTTTAGCCTCCGTATAAGCTAACTCATACCAAATTGAACTCGAAGAAGTATTACCAAACCTATGCAACGTTGATCTCGACGCCTCTACATCTATTAGTGATAGCCCTAAACTTTTCTCAAGCTCATCAATCAGAGCTCTCCCACCCGCGTGGATACAGAAATGATCAATGGCACGCTTGAAATCCGGAACATAATGCTTGATCTTGTCGTCAAAGAATTTCTTGCGGATGTAAGTCATGAAAAAGAGAAGCTTTTCGCTCACGGGAAGAACCAATGGACCCAAAGTAGCGATGTTTTTGGCGATGGTTCTCCCAGCAACAGCCGTTATGTCTTTGGTCAACGAGACTCCGGTTTTACCCGTCTCATCATCTTCTTGTTGCACGCATCTAAAAGATTTGTCATCAGCTCCGGTATGTGAACGAACCGTGTGAACCAGCTTGTACTTGGAACGTCTTCGGTCTGCTGACTTGTTAGAGAGCAAGATCGCGGCTCCACCGACACGAAACAAGCAGTTGGTGACAATCATAGATCTGTTTTCACCAATGTATAAGTTTCGGGTGAGATTCTCTGTGCTCACCACGAGAGCATAAGTGTTCTTATGAACTTGTAACAAATCCTTGGCTAGGTCTATAGCAATGATGCCCGCACTGCAACCCATGCCGCCAAGATTAAAGCTTTTGATGTTGCTCCTAAGTTTGTACTTGTTCACTACCATCGCTGAGAGGGAAGGAGTCGGGTTAAACAAGCTTGAGTTCACGATGATTATGCCGATTTCTCGTGGGTTGACTTTAGTGTTGGCTAAGAGATTGTCGATGGCGTCGAAGATGACTTGTTCTGTCTCCCCACGTGCAGCCGCCATGGTTTGCAGAGGTGGGATGTTGTGTAAGGCCTCGGGAAGATAGGTCTCGTCCCCAAGACCGGAACGTTCTAAAACCCTCACAAAGAAGTCTAACGACGAGTCCTCAGCGAGTAAAGTCATAGACGGATCCGCTTCTTGATTTTTCCTGACACCATCTATGATCTTTTGCATAGTGACCTTTTGATGCGGATGAGGGAGATGACAAGAGTAGTCAACGAGGTAAACCGGTTTTGGTCGGGTCACGAAGTAGACGGCTGACCCGAAAGTAAGAACCCCACAGAAAATGGTTAGGGCTACGAGGTTGTGTTGGAGATGGAAGAAAAGGTTGTGGATATCTTCTTTTTTCAGACTTGATGCTTTAACGGCTACGAGTGCCATTAACGGGATCAAACAGAGCTTGAAGAAGTGGGTTCTGAGGTAATGGTAAAGAAGCTTTACGTTAGACATTGGAGAATAGTATGTGAAAAGAAAGAAGAAGAAAGGATAGGTAGGTGCTCTCTTTCCACATGCAAGTATTTATAGAGACGTCTATCTGTCTATCCTCTCATGCATACAAATGTATGTCTTTCAAAGAATCTTGGAATTCCCTTAATTAATTTAGACTCTTCCAGAAATTAACGTAATCAAAGATTCACACATTACTTACAATGGAATTTTTTTTATAATAAAATAATTGAAGCCATGTGTTTTAGTTCTTGTACAACGCTACAATATGAATATAAAATTTTGCAACCATGTGGCTTTTTATCATAAATCGTTCATATAAATATATCTCATAAACCAAGGTGATAGGCGCTAAACATAGTGTTCAAAAAAGTGTTATAAGCTAAACATACAGCAAGTAGTAACTAACCGCCTAATTAACACCTAATCAAGATATACATTCAATTCGTATTTTTTATGTTTAATTTGTATTTTCTTTTTAAAAAAATTTTAATCCAAAATTATTTTGATTCACGTGATAAACTATATATGAATAGATTTCTAAAAAAAAATTTTCATCTCATATTGATTTAGATGATTTGATGGATAATGTGGTTAACGGAAAAAAATATTAGAGTATCATTTTAATCAAGGAGACGAGATAAGACATAAATCTTTCCAATCTCATGATAGTTTTAAGCAACAATTTAGAAAATACAGTTAGGCAATTTAGTTCTCGTTAGTTTGATCAATATATTAGTTGGAATTCTTTATCAAGAAAAAAAATATATATTGCTTTCGTGAAGAAAATGGTTATTTTGTTATAGTATATTAAACATATTTTGACAATTTGTAGATTAGTTTTTAATATGTTTTTCCGTCCCATTACAAATATGTTCCGACTCCGCCACAATCCACTATAAACTTTATCAAAGTATTGATTATAATAAACTTCAACGTAAAAGTACATAACTACCAGATCAGTTTTATTCACATCCAACGATATTTCAATTTCTGTAATAATGTACTTATGAAGTTAAAATTTATTAATTTTTATTTATATGTAACTAAATTAAAATATATATATATATATATATACATCTAAGCAAACAAAAAACTTAATAAATAAATGGTAGTTGATTTAAGATTGTGGAGGAACCATCTAACCTTTAAAAACACACAAGTTCATTTTATAACACAATGCTTGATCCAACACTTAGGAGATAGTCGTCGCATACTACCATACGTTTAAAAATATTTTTTCTATTTTCTCTCGAAATTGATTAAAATACACGGACTCAAATCATGGTTATTTTTCGTTTCTTAATTAAATTTTTCCAAACCAGAGAAGCCAACTGCTTTGAAGAAAAATCTATATATCAATATGAAGAGCGCGACCCCCCACCCCAAAAAAAAATGAAAAGAAGAAGAATTAAATCAATCCTAAAGTTAAAGCAGGGAATTTTAAATCGCCCGGAATAAATATATTTACTTTATCTATATAATTAATTAATTGTGAAGCATAATGGTTTTTAAAGCTCTTCATGTCATCAGTCATTAATAAATGGTCTCAAATTTTTGTTTTGTTCTAAAAAGTTTATGATCAAATCTTTAATAATTACAGATTAGTCATTTTCTATTTAAATTGAAAAAAAAAATTATTATTAATCTTACAAAATTCCAAAAAAATAATAATTAATACTTCTTAAAAAAAAAAAAAAACGAAATTGATAAACTTTTCTAAAAGAAAAAAAAAATCTAAATTTATATCTTCTAATTTAGATATGGAATTATTCTACATACTTATATTAAAAATTCCCAAAAATTGATAATTAATACTTTTTTAAAGGAAAAAAAAAACGAAATTCACAAAATTAAAATATATACCTTTAAAGAAAAAAAAATAATTTCTCAAAAATTGATAAATTATTTTTATCTAAAAGGAAAAAAAATCTCTTAATTTATATCTTCTAATTTAGATATGTAATATTGATAAATATTATTTTTTAAATGGAAAAAATAATCTAAATATATATTTTCTAATTTAAATATGGAATTATTCTACATACTTATATTAAAAATTCCCAAAAATTGATAATTAATACTTTTTTAAAGGAAAAAAAAAACGAAATTCACAAAATTAAAATATATATCTTTAAAGAAAAAAAAAATAATTTCTCAAAAATTGATAAATTATTTTTATCTAAAGGAAAAAAAATCTCTTAATTTATATCTTCTAATTTAGATATGTAATATTGATAAATATTATTTTTTAAATGGAAAAAAAAATCTAAATATATATTTTCTAATTTAAATATGGAATTATTCTACATTCTTATATTAATATTTTTCTTAAAGAAAAAAAAAACGAAAATAATATAATTAAAATGTATATCTTTAAAGAGAAAAAGAAAATTAACCAAAAATTTATAAATAATATTTTCTAAATGGAAAAAAAAAAAAATCTAAATGTATATCTTTTAATTTAGATATAAAATTATTCTACATTCAACATATAAAGAAGGAATGAAATTTTTTGAAATCCCCTATTTATAAGCATTGGACATTGCATATTCATTAAAAAAAAAAAAAAAAACACACACATATATCTTATATGTCTCTTCCATCATTTGAAGAGTCTATAGCTATTATTTACAACATGATTGAAATTTTAAGGGTTCATGATTATTCAACCAACAAAGAAGATCATGTGTTGGCTAGGATGAGGCGGTTCAACATACTTAAAAGAAAACGACAAAACGAAAAACGGCTCGGTATGCAAACTCTTCTAAATTATTTTATCGTTTTAAATTTTTGTAAAACTCTTCGTATCTTTGAAGATCTTTTTTTGGAAAAATGCAGAGTCGGCTGATCAAAATGATAATAACAGTAGCTTTGACCTATTTGGAAAGTTATGAGCCGTATATGGTCACAGTTTGAGAGCACACAAGAAACACTTGAAAGAAAAAAAGAGTACACAAGTGGAATATTGTGTCCAAATATTATATTGTACTACAATATAATTAATTGTGAAGCATAATGGCCTCTAAGACTGTCCACGTCATCGCCCATCAATTAATTGCTTTTAACTTCTGTTTTAATAAAAAAACCATAATGAATTGTTGGATAATTGCAAATTAGTCCCTTCCTATTTAGATTGCAAATGAATTTACAAAATATTAAGGAATAATATTTAACTTTAAAGAAAAAAATATATCGAATTTCCCAAAAATTAAGAAATAATATTTATCTTAAAGGAAAAAAATAAATATAAATGTATATCTTCTAATTTAGATATGGATTTATTCTATATTCTTTAGATAAATACAAACCTTCCTATTTAAATTGCAAACGAATTTACAAAGAATTAAGGAATAATATTTTACTTTAAGGAAAAAAATAAATCGATTTTCCCAAAAATTAAGAAATAATATTGACGATTTTCATATTGCATCAATCGATGTTTTTGCACATGGTAATCGGATAGTTGGTACGGTTCCTGGCGATTTGGTTGAAAAATGTGACTCCAATAGATAATAATGGAATTTGTACATATCTATGAGGAAAAGAAAATGAAAAATTATGTTTATTACTATCTTTATTGTTTCCCCTATATATACAACATTCATAAAGATTTAAAACACCAAAAACCATTCCTAGACCTATTTTGTTGCTATCAGATGTCCCTTCCATCTTCCATATTTTACTTTGCTAAAGACCTAAATATTTTATCCACCATCGAACAGTGACGACTACCAGGATAATATTGGATCATTAAGCATCCGGATCACATGAGAAGTTACGGACCAATACGAGCAGTAACAACTACCTGGAGAATATCAGAACATTAAGCATAAACGGACATCCGCAAGTTCTTCAATATGTGGTTATTGCAAAAGCAAGATTCTCTTTTTGCAAGAAAGAGAATGAGAAGGAAGAGGAGCAGAAGAATATCGATGTTTTGATACAGAGGTAAGAAAACCATAAGCTAATGGATTCTTCATCTCAGAAAGCAAAGATAGGAGGTTGATTCAAAAGTTGAATTTTTGTTTTATTTATTTATTTTTATAAGAATATGTAATTGCAAGTGTTAATTATATTTACATTTGAATTTGTAAAGAGAAATCCATTTGTTTAATTTAAGGTTTTTGAACTATGCTTTCTTAAAAGCATTATTGAAAAAATGAAAAATGTTCTAAAATTCATATCCCAAAATTTTATTGGAAATATTCTACTATCCGAGATATGTATACATTTACCATTTATTTATACAACTAAAATTCAAGGAATGATCAACCTTTGAAATGATCAAATTCAAGTTCTTTGAAGCGCATTACACGCGCTTGAGGAGATGAAAATGAAAAAAAAAAAGTCTAGGAAAAGAAGAAGAAGAATAAAAATAATAAGAATGATATGATGAAGAAAACGAATAAACATTTTTAAAATGAATGGTATTACAAATCCGAAAAAAAAGATAATATGAAAAAGAATGAAGAACAATAAGATTTGCCAAAATTGGGTTTAGGAGGTAATGATTATTGTAACTATTTTAAATTACCTTGCAATTATTTCAGTAATGGTTCTAATGCTTTGAATTTTTAGGTGCCTAGCAAACTACAACATGGTTTGATTGTTTCAGAGTTTTGTCGCACAATCAAGTATCAATATTCTTGAGTAGTATGTTCTGTTCATTAATGTCTATCGGAATTTCATGGTCATTCATGCTTTATTTTGTATTTCAACTAACACACCACATCATGTCCACCTACTACTCAAGAGATGATTCGAGAGGAAGCTCGAAAGGGATACCCACATACTACTTAAGAGGAGTTTCGAGGGATGTTGAAGACAATTCTCGAAAGGTATCAGTTATTAAAGAGGAAACTTCAAAGGAAGTTAAAGGGGAAGCTCGAAAGAGATCTAAAGATCAACCTACTGCTCAAGGGGGGGGGGGTTCGAGGGGATGTTGAAGAGGGTTCTCAAAAGGCATATGTTATTGGAGAGGAAACTCTAGAGGAAGTTAAAGGGAATGCTCCCTTCACGGGGAAGGTCAAGGGAATTTTGAAGACTGTTCTCGAAAGACACATGTTACTGAAGAGGAAATTCCATAGGAAGTTAAAAGGGATAGTTAAAGGAGCAGCTCGAAAGGGATTTGAATATTCAACTACTATTCACGAGGAGGTTCGATTGGAAACTCGAAAGGGATCTGAATATCCAACTACTATTCAAAAGAAGGGTCGAAGGAAGCTCGAAAGGAATCTGAAGATCTACCTACTACTCAAGAGGAAGTTTCTCGGGAAGCTCGAGGGGATGTTGAAGAAAATTCTTGAAAGGAACCTACTATTGAAGAAGAAACTCTAGAAGAAGTTAAAGAGAAGCTCAAAAGGATAGTTAAAGGGGAAGCTCGAAAAAGATCTGAAGATCCACTTACTACTCAAGAGAAAGTTTAATAAGAAGTTCGAAAGGGATCTGAAGATTCACCTCTTACTCAAGAGGAGGTTCGAGGTGAAGCTCGAGGGGATGTGGATGACGGTTCTCGAAAGATACATGTTACTGAAGAGAAAACTCTAGAGAACGTTAAAGAAAAATACCGAAAGGGATTTGAAGATCCACATACTTCTTTGCGAGGAAGCTCGACGGGTTGCTAAAGATGGCTCTCGAAAAACACCAGTTACATAAGAGGAAAATCCAAAGGAAGCTAGAGGGAAGCACGAAAGTGATCGACATATCCACCTACTACTCAAGAACGATTTAAGGGGAATCTCGAGGGGATGTTGAAGACAGTTCTCAAAATGCACATGTTACTGATGAGGAAATTAAAGGGGAAGCTCAAAAGCGATATGGAGATCCACATACTATTTAAGAGTAGGTACAAGAGGAAGCTCGAAAGGAATATGAAGCTCTACCTACTACTCAAGGAGATGTTCAAAGTGAAGTTCAAGGGGATGTCGAAGACGGTTTTCAAAATTTACCTATTATCGAATAAGAAGCTCTAGAAAAGTTAAAGGGAATCTTGAAAGGGATATGAAAATCCACCTACTACTCAAAAAGAGGTAAAAGGGGAAGAGCGATGGGATGTTGAAGACTGTTCTTGAAAGGCGTCTATTATTGAAGAGAAACTCCAAAAGAAGCAAACGGGGAAGCTTGAAAGGGATATGAAGATCCACATATTATTCAAGAGGATGTTCAAGGTGAAGTTCAATGGGATGTCGAAGACAGTTCTCGAAAGGCATATGTTACCCGAAGAGGAAACTTCAGAGGAAGTTAAAAAGGGGCAGCTCGGAAGGGATCTGAAGATCCACCTACTACTCAAGAGGAGGTTTGCGGGAAAGCTTGAGGTTATGTTGAAGACGATTCTTGAAAGGCACATGTTACTGTTATTGAAGAGGAAACTCCATGTGAAGCTAAAGGGATAGTGAAAGGGGAAGCTCGAAAGGGATCAAAAGATCTACCTACTACTCAAGTGGAGGTTCAAAAGGAAGCTTGAAAGAGATCTGAAGATCCACCTACTATTCAAGAGTAGGTTCGAGGGGAAGCTCATGGGCATGTTAAAGACAGTTTTTGAAAGGCGCATGTTATTGAAGAGGAAACTACAGAGGAAGTTAAAGGAGAAGCTTGAAAGGGATCTAAAGATCCACCTACTACTCAAGAGAGGTTCGAGGGAAAGCTCAAGTAGATGTCGAAAACGGTTATGAAAATGCATTTGTTACTGGAGAGGAGACTCCAAATGAAATTAAAGGGGAAGTTTAAAAGGGAATTGAAGATCCACCTATTACTCAAGAGGAGGTTCCAGGGGAGATATGCAATAAATTAAAGCAGTAGATTCAAATCCTTGATGATACTCATCGAATGTCTAAAATAGTGAATGGATTAATGTGTCGATAATATCCAAATGATCGGTAATATCCGCGTCGATAATATAGCGATATACATAAATAGTGATTGTAATTGTGACCAAATCAGATGATATGCGGATAGTATACGAAGAAACGTAATTTCAATATACATGAATATAAGATAATGTAATCAATTACATAATAACGACGAGAAATGAAAAATTCATCCCCGCGCGATACCGTACGGGTGACACACCTAGTATATATATATAACATGGGTCTATTCTATTATTCTAGATTTCGCCACCCTAACATCATTAACGTACCATTCCTTTATTCCTAATATCTAATAACGCCTAGCAATATTAATATTTTGATGTATAAATCACATAATTGGCAAGTGGAAGAATAATTATGTTGAGAGTTATATACCCTATTTCACATGTTCCTACTCTGTTTTTTGTTCATGGAAAGTTCCCCAATGACACTCCAACTTTATAAAATTAATCTTTAAGACCCCATTGTTTTCGTTTTATTATGAGACCTAAATCTCACACTTAAACGATAAATGAAAACATTATATTTGATTCTGTATTTTAATCTATTAAAATAATGATTTTTTAAAATCCGCAAATGGTCCATATCACTGAATAATGATCCGCAGAGTCAACATTCAAGTGGTTCGACACTACGTACCACCACAGTATAACGAGTTCATACCGGATCTGAACTGTTGTGGAGGGAGATAACATATTGTCTAAGATCTTCGAGCAAAGTCTTGGTGGTTTTGATGGTGATCTCACGCACTAACCAAGAAACCGGTGGTACGTTAAGAAGAGAAGAAGGCTGAAAAATCAGCTCCATTGTCACCTTTGACGCAATCCTTCCTTCACCGCCGCTACATTTTTTGTACTCGTGTTCACTAATCCGTGACCTAGACTTGCACAAGCGTTCCTGATCCGCGTATAGTGGTTCCACTTTCCAGCTACCTTCAAACACCTTCATGTACATCTTTTGCTCCTTCTTATATTTTGCCTAAGCAAGAGATCAAACCCCAAAATTAGCTCACCAAAAAGCAAACAAAAACAAGTGGTTCTTGTGAGGGATATGGAGAAGCTTCTAATTACCGTAAGATTTTGATGGTTTTCATCGATGATTAGATGTATAGGGGTAGCTCCAGTATACGAAAAGAGCTTCCATCTTAATTTTTTTCCACGTCCGTTATTTGTCCGGTCCATCCTTCTTCAAAACCTTTGTTGATTTGTTGTCCTTCGTTGGGATTAAAAGATCACACTCTCTATTATTGCTAATAAGTACTCAATTTGAATCATACAACCACAATTTGATAAAGAAAGGTACAAAAACAAACCAGACGTTGGCGAAATTGCGTGTCGAATATATGGTAGCAAAGCAAGTTTCTTGGATTAGTGAGCAGCTCGTAGGTTGCTTGGGGAGGCCATCCCAATGTGAATTCTATGTTCAAATGGCAAAGACCATTTTTTGTTTTCACCTTCAAATATCGAAAATGTATCGAAAGTGTCAAAAGATTATTTTTCTTTAGATCATCTCCATCAAATCCTCAAATCTTATTTGGAAAAAGCAGCAAAACCTTAAATAAATTTTGCTTTTTGTTTCAGTCACCCTCAAAGTTAGAATCTTTGTTGGAGATGCTCTATCTACCAAATTCTCCCAGCAGGAAAAAGAAAAAACCAAAAAAGAATTTTAAAACATTGGGATTCTGTTTGATGAATTGCTCTTACCTACACCTTAGCAGGAGCATCATGCCAGGGATGCTTTCTTTTTGGAGCTATCCAGAGCCCTGCTTGTCTCTTCAACTCATCTAAGTCATAATATTTGGGATCGATAGCATACGTTGGCATGGATCTAGCATGCTTATGTTTCCTCGCCTCGGCCTACAACAACCAACAGAATCGTACGTAGTCTAATTTAATCTATATAATTAACTGATATAAATACTTTATATATTGTTTGCTGATTTGCTATTAGCTTCATCTTAGGATCCTCATTAGGATCCCAATACCATGGTTCTTGAATATTAGTATCTTTTTCTGATACTGAATTAGGTTTCACATTCTCAGGTCTCTTGGACTCGACCTACAACAACAAAATTGTTATCATTATCTCATTTGTATAATTAACCGATACTTTGATTGATGGAAATGAAGCTGACCTTAAGATTCTGCTGAATGTTCTGATTGATCCAAGCACCAAATTCAGTAAATACACCCATTTCTCTAGTCGATATTTTTAGTCCAAATATAATTTCTTGATGAGAAGAAGTCTATAAAGTTTGATGAGGGATCTTAGCTACAATATTTGCATAGAGAATGATGTACGTTAAGTTTACGTCCGGTGAAACAATGAAGTGGGCAGTTCCATTCTCGTGAGTTCTTGACGTACAGGCTACGAAACCTACATGTGGAGAAAAAGATTGAAATTTGGTACCAAAATAATTTAATCTGAATTTTAAGCATATATTGCAAATTAGAGGATCATGAGTTTTGTATTGGATTTTCGGAATTGCAGAATCATTAATTGTAAAATCGCATAATATGATTTATTTGTTTGATTTTGCCTCAAGTTCCGCAAGAAATTAACTGAGTCACGAGAGAGACGCATTGCAAAGCGTTATTAAGAGCATTTGCAATGGTTAAACTCTCAAACAAAAAAGATTTATTAATATTTTAATTTAATTAAGCTTTTTGATTAAATTTTAATTTTTTAATAATAATTTAATCAATCAGTGACACGTGGATTGAAAATCTTTCGAAAGGTTCTCAAAGTCTCTCGAATGAGAAATACGAGATTAAATTCTTTCTCTTTTCACTTTTTATTATTTTCCATTTTCTAATGGATAAGAGACTCCTACTAAATATGAACTAACTAACAATAATCTTGACGCGAAATTAGTAATTACAACGCTTAAAAAGATATTAGTCCAAAATTTTTTGTTTTTGTCACCTGCAACAAATTCTTGAACAACCTGGAATTTTCTTCATATTTTTGTCCCTTATCTTCCTCAATCTCGAAACCTCTTCCCACTTTCCCAAATCCGCGTAAATATTAGAAAGCAAAACGTAATTCTCCATATCCTCTCTGGTTTTAGTTCAACAAGATGATCCATTGCAACCAAAGCAACATCAAGATTGCTTTTCGTTCTACAAGAGTTCAACGATGTGACCGAATTGGTATCCACTTGCAAAATTCTAATTTTTTACTTATTCATCTCTTACCATTCCTTGTATTGAAATTACTAATGTCTTTGACAATATTTCTTCTACCATTTTTAATAATTTACTATAATTCTTATTATGATAAAATCGCGTAGTCATTAAATTGTTAATATATGTATTTAGATGAAAGTATTAATTAACATGTTTTTTTTTCCTCATAAGACTTTCAATGATGGGATAGCTTTTTCTACACGTTATTCTTTCACACACAAATTAAATCCAATCTTAACTGAACTATATAACATCAACACTAAATTGGAATCACAAAAATCAAATTAAAATTTTCACCTAGTAAAAGTTACAATTGTATATTTATGTATAAATCATTTATGACTGACCGCCAGTTTTAACCAGGTTTCTTTTATTTTATTGTTTGTTGTTCGTTTAAGTAAACAACCGAATATATTATCTTGTTCTATTTTTATTTTTTTCCTCATATTCGGATTCCATGTACATAATTAATAAAAAGTGACTTTGTAACACTATAAATATAATCAAATGGTTAAACACTACGACCACAGTATAACGAGTTCATACTGGTTCTGAAATTTTGTGGTTGCCGATAATATGTTGTCTAAGATCTTCGAGCAGAGTCTTGGTGGTTTTGATAGTGATCCCACGTACTAACCAAGAAACCGGTGTGACGTTGAGAAGAGAAGAAGGCTGAAAGATCAGCTCCATTATCACCGTTGACGCAATCCTTCCTTCACCGCGGCTACATTTTTTGTACTCTTGTTCACTAATCCGTGACCTAGACTTGCACAAGCGTTCCTGATCCACGTATAGTGGTTCCACTTTCCAGCAACCCTCAAACACTTTCATGTACGTCATTTTTTTCTCCTTCTTCTATTTTGTCTAAGCAAGAGTTCAACCCAAAATTAGCTCACTCAAAAGTGAACACGAAAAAGTGGTTCTTGTGAGGGATATGGAGAAGCTTCTAATTACCTTAAGATTTTGATGGTTTTCGTCTATGATTAGATGTATTGGGATAGTTCCAGTCCAACCAAAGAGCTTCCATCTCAATTTTTTTTGCACGTCCATGATCTGCCTCGGTCCATCCTTCTTCAAAACCTTTGTTTTTATGTTTTCCTTCGTTGGAATTAAATAGACCACCGTCTCAATTATTGGTAATAATTAATACTCAATTTGAAAAACAAAGGTACAGAAACAAACCAGACGTTGGTGAAATTCCTCGTCGTCGGAGGGAAATATATGGTAGTAAAGTAGGTTTCTTGGATTAGTGAGCATTTCTTCGACTGCTTGAGGAGGCCATCCCAATGTGAATTCTATGTTCAAATGGCAAATACCCTTTTTTGTTTTCACCTTCAAACATAAATAAACGTAACAAATTGTTAAAAATCGGTTGAATCATAATATGATCCATAACAGATTATTAATGGTTTAAATAGCATAAAAAATGCTATAGATATAAATAACATAATAAAATGTAACAAAGTGTTAAATTAGTATTGGGATTTGGTTTGCTGATTTGCTATTACCTTGACCTTAGCAGGAGCATCATGCCATGGATGCTTGTGTTTTGGAGAACCCAAAGCGCTACTTGCCTCTCCACCTCAGCTAAGTCATAATACTTGGGATCAGTAGCATGCAGTGGCATAGATCTAACATGCTTAAGTTTCATCGCCTCGGCCTACAACAACAAACAGAATCGTACGTACGTAGTCCAATTTAATTAATTTATATAATCAACTAATTATATATTATTTGCTGATTTGCTATTACCTTCACCTTAGGATCCTCATTAGGATCCCAATACCATGGTTCTTGAATATTAGTATCTTTTTCTGATACTGAATTAGGTTTAACATTCTCAGGTCTCTTGGACTCGACCTACAACAACAAAACTATCATCATATTATCTCACTTTTATAACTAACCTACCTTTTGATTGATGGAAATGATGCTTAGCTGACCTCAAGATTCTGCTGAATGTTCTGATTGATCCTGTAAAAGTGGCTCCTCTGTTACCGAAAGAAACAGTATTGGAAGAGAAGAAAGAGATGAAGAAAGAGCTGGGCCACGAACAAATATTTAAGCAGAATGTGGATTTTGTCAAAAGCCCAAGTACAGTCCAAGTCAAGTCAAGCCCAAATGCAATTCAACTAACGATGAAAGACGAAGCGTCTTCCTCTGGTTATTCAAATTCTGGAAACAAGTCAAAAGCAATCATCATGTCATCGATGGATTCAGAAGGAATTATGCTCTACAACAAATTCCAACCATTGTGTGTGAGAAAATCGTGTGGCTGAGATTGAAACACGAGTTTGATTGTTGTCCTAGTTTCTTAGGGTTTGTCTTCTCCTGTTTGTCTATTTAAAAGACTCTTCTTGTAAGATTCAAGGTAAAGAAATATTCAGTAAAATTTATCGATTTTCTCAGTTCTATTATGGTATCAGAGCTTATGGAACCCTAACAGGTTAAATCCATGGCTGAAAATCATCCAGTCCCGCCGCCGGTGCCTGGTCCGTATCCGTTCCCTGCAACGCTCCATATTGCAAATTCGGTGACTGTAAAGCTCAACGACTGTAATTATCTCTCTTGGAAAACTCAGTTCGAGTCACTGTTACGCAGCCAGAAACTTCTGGGCTTCGTCGATGGTTCCACACCTCCACCAGCTGCAGCTGTTGAAACTCAGGTTGGTGATAATCTAGTTCAAGCTCCAAACCCAGAATATGAAGCGTGGACTTGTACAGACCAGCTTGTCTTGTCTTGGTTGTTTGGTACATTGTCTGAAGAAGTGATTGGATGTGTCTACGGTCTCAAAACCTCTAAAGATGTCTGGTTAGCTCTTGCAAATGATTTCAATAAAAGCTCTGTAGCACGTGAATACGATCTAAAGAGGCGTCTCCAACTGATGAACAACAGAGGTAAAGACTTTGCTACTTACACACGTGAGTTCCGAACCATTTGTGACCAACTAAGTTCTATTGGCAAACCTGTTGATGATGCTATGAAAGTTTTCACTTTTATGAATGGTTTGGGAAGTGAGTTTGATCCGATCTGCGTATCTCTTCAAAGTTCTATGTCTCGTGGTCCTCAGTTCACCTTTAGTGAGATTGTCTCAGAAATTTCGAGCTTTGACAACAAGTTGAAGTCACGGGAAACTGCTCCTGAGGTTACACCACATTTAGCTTTTCAGACACAAAAAATGTCTCAACAACCTTATCGTGGTGGTTATGGTGGCTATACTCGTGGACGTGGTGGCTATGGTGGTTTCAGAGGTACATGACGTGGAAGAGGAAGTTTTTCAACTAGAGGCCATGGTTTTTCTCAACAAGTTAACTCCTCTGGCTGGAATTCTTCTCATGCACCTGCTGGTAATCGCCCTATTTGTCAAATCTGTGGCAGAATTGGTCATGTAGCCTTAAAGTTTTGGAATCGTTGGGATAACTCTTATCAAAGTGATGATATTCCTCAAGCTCTTGCTGCATTACAAACTTTTGATGTGTCTGGTCGAGAGTGGATTCCGGATTCAGGTGCTACTGCTCACATTACACCATATCCTACCGGGTTGAACAATCCAGTTGTTTATAATGGTCCGGAAAGTGTGATGGTTGGAAATGGCAGCCAACAGCCAATTTCTCATGTTGGATCCACTGTTATCACCACTTCTCAAGGTAGTATTCCTCTCTTAGATGTTCTGGTTTGTCCTACATTTCAGAAATTGTTACTTTCAATCTCCAAACTCTGTGATGACTATCCTTGTGGGGTATATTTTGATGCTAATTGGGTTTATGTGATTGATTTACAAACTCAGAAAGTGGTGACCAAAGGGCCACGACATGACAGTCTTTATATGTTGAAGGATAAGGAATTTGCTGCGTTTTATTCAAATAGACAGGTGAATGCAAATGAAATGGTGTGGCACCAGCGACTTGGACATGCGAATTTCCAGCTTCTTCAACAGCTTCAGAGTACCAAGATGATTTTAATGAATAAGAGTGGTTCCTCGCTTGTGTGTGAGCCCTGTCAGTTAGGGAAAAGTTTGAAGTTACCCTTTTTCTCTTCTGTTTCTAAGTCTTTAGAACCCATTGATCGGTTGCATTGTGATCTTTGGGGTCCTTCTCCTATTGTATCTAATCAAGGATTCAAATATTATGTGGTGTTTTTTTATGATTGCACAAGATATTCTTGGTTATTTCCTCTCAAAGCAAAGTCTGACTTCTATCAAGTGTTTGTGAACTTTCAGAAACAAGTAGAGAATGAGTTTAACAAGAAAGTCAAGGTGTTTCATAGTGATGGTGGTGGTGAATTCATAAGCAGTCAGTTCAGGAATCATTTGACAGCATCTGGGATTAAACATATTATGTCTTGTCCTTCGACTCCAGAACAAAATGGTATCGCTGAACGTACACATCGACATCTCACCGAATTGGATCTTGCTATGTTGTTTCAAAGTCATACACCTTTCAAGTATTGGGTTGAAGCATTTTATTCTGCAAATTTCTTAAGGAACCTATTACCATCAGCGGCTCTCCAGTTTCAGACACCACATGAGTTGTTATACAAGCAAAAGCCAGATTATTCATTTCTTCGAGTATTTGGCTCTGCGTGTTACCCTTATTTGCGACCATATATGTGTCACAAGTTTGAGCCGAAGTCTCTTCCTTGTATCTTTATTGGATATAATGCTCAGTATAAAGGATATATGTGCCTTTATCCACCCACATGACGTATTTACATCTCTCGTCATGTTATATTCGATGAGCAACAATTTCTCTTTACAGATCGTTATCGAAAGTTTCAAGTGGCTGCTACTACTCCTTTGATGAAGACATGGCAAGCTATACCTCCACAGTCACGTCTTCTACCAAGTATCCCTGTTCATGAGATGTATCGTCCTCCTTTATCTACTGTTACACAGGACAAGATGCCAACTACTCCAGCCACTGAAACTCCCGAGTGGACTGAAATGACAACGATGGGTCATGTTGATGGTTCAAGTTCTGAGTCCATTGCTATTATGGTGCCTGAGATGCAAAGCTCAAGTGATGAAGAATTACAAATTGACGTGACACCTCCATTGTCACCGCCTATTGTAATGGCTACAGCTCAACCAAGTGGTAGAACACATACTATGAAAACTCGTCTTCAACATGGAATTCGGAAGCCAAATCCACGTTATGCTCTTCTTAGTCGTGTGGACATTCCTGAGTTGCCAAAATCTGTTATTGCAGCATTGAAACATGAAGGCTGGAACATGGCAATGTGTGAGGAAATGGTAGCTCAAGATCAGAGTCACTCATGGGATTTGGTGCCGTATTCTCCAGAGATGAATGTATTGGGTTGTAGGTGGATTTTCACTACAAAACTGAATGTAGATGGATCATTGCAGAAACTTAAAGCTCGTTTGGTGACCAAAGGTTTTACTCAAGAAGAGGGAATCGATTTTCTAGAAACATATAGCTCTGTTGTTCGAACATCCACTATTCGCATTGTTCTTGCCGTAGCTACAGCTAAAGACTGGTGTGTTACTCAACTAGATGTTAAAAACGCGTTTCTTCACGGAGAACTTCAAGAGGAAGTCTACTCAGCCACCTGGATTTGAGGATCCAAAACGTCCAAACCATGTGTGTCGGTTAAACAAAGCTCTTTATGGCCTCAAACAGGCTCCGAGAGCGTGGTTTGATAAATTCACGCTGTTTCTTCTTGAATTTGGTTTCTCGTGCAGCACCGCAGATCCGTCATTGTTTGTTTATCACCACAACAACATCTCTCTAGTTCTGCTTCTTTATGTTGATGATGTACTTGTTACAGGAAGCTCTCCGGATCTGATTACACAATTGATAAGTGAACTCAGTAATAGATTTGCCATGAAAATTTTGGGACCAATACATTACTTTCTCGGGATTCAAGCCACATCTCATGATACGGGTTTGTTTTTACAACAAACTAAGTATGCAGAAGAAATATTATATGAAGCTGGTATGGCGGAAGCAAATCCTATGCCAACTCCACTTCCGATTCGATTGGATACAGCCTTTCAAGACAAAGAATTCTTCACTGATCCAACTTACTTTCGGAGTCTTGCTGGAAAGTTACAGTATCTAACGCTCACTCGACCCGATATTCAGTTCGCTGTCAACTTTGTTTGTCGTCGTATGCATGCTCCAACAGTGACTGACTTTTCACTGTTAAAGAGGATTCTTCGGTATGTACGTGGAACAACAGAGTTTGGCTTACACTTACACAAGAAAAGTTCTTTGTCACTCTCAGCTTTTAGTGACAGCGATTGGGCCAGGTGTCAAGATACTCGCCGGTCAACAACGGGTTTCTATGTCTTTTTGGGACCGAATCTTATCTCTTGGTGTGCTAAACGTCAGCCAACGGTGTCTCGATCATCCACAGAGGCCGAGTATCGTGCTTTAGCCTCCACTGCGTGTGAATTGACTTGGGTGAACTCTGTTCTTCGTGAATTACGAATTGAACAACTGGAACCAGCTTTGCTTCAGTGTGACAATCTTTCGGCAGTACATTTAACAGCCAATCCCGGTTTTCACAGTCGATCGAAACATATCGAGGTTGATTACCATTATATAAGAGAACGAGTGGCTTTGGGTCTTATTGAAGTTCAACATATTTCAGCAACTGATCAGCTAGCGGATGCTTTCACGAAGTCGCTAGCACATGGTCCCTTTGTTAGTTTGCGCAACAAACTCGGTGTAGGGATTCTCCCCACTCCAAGTTTGAGAGAGGGTGTAAAAGTGGCTCCTCTGTTACCGAAAGAAACAGTATTGGAAGAGAAGAAAGAGATGAAGAAAGAGCTGGGCCACGAACAAATATTTAAGCAGAATGTGGATTTTGTCAAAAGCCCAAATACAGTCCAAGTCAAGTCAAACCCAAATGCAATTCAATTAACGATGAAAGACGAAGCGTCTTCCTCTGGTTATTCAAATTCTGGAAACAAGTCAAAAGCAATCATCATGTCATCGATGGATTCAGAAGGAATTATGCTCTACAACAAATTTCAACCATTGTGTGTGAGAGAATCGTGTGGCTAAGATTGAAACACGAGTTTGATTGTTGTCCTAGTTTCTTAGGGTTTGTCTTCTCCTGTTTGTCTATTTAAAAGACTCTTCTTGTAAGATTCAAGATAAAAAAATATTCAGTAAAATTTATCGATTTTCTCAGTTCTATTAGATCCAAGCACCAAATTCAGTAAATACACCCATTTCTCTATTCGATATTTTTAGTCCAACTATAATTTCTTGATGAGAGGAAGAGTAAATGACGATCTTAGATACAATATTTGCATCTTGAGAGAATAGTGTACGTTAAGTTTACGTACGGCGAAACAATGAAATGGGCAGCTCCATTCTCGTGAGTTCTTGACGTACAGGCTACGAGACATACATGAGGAGAGCAAAGATTGAAATTTGGTACCAAAATAATTTAATCTGAATTTTAAGCATATAATGCAAATTACAGGATCATGATTTTTTTGTTGGATTTTCGGAATTGCAGAATCATAAATTGTAAAATCGCATACTTTGATTTATTTTTATTTTTTTTGCCTCAAGAGTTCGACAAGAAGTTAACTAACAGTGTTCAATAATTACATTTTAAAAGGGTAGAAATATCTTCATCCCAATAGCGATTGACAAAAAAAAAAACATTAATCCAAATCTATAAATGCAAGAGTAACATTGTCTTTTATCACATCTTGATCTTGATGTAAAGAAAATAATTTCAACACTAAAGTGATCTCAGTCCAAAAAGGTTTACTATTGTCACCTGCAACAAATTCTTGAACAACATTGTTCACTTGTATCAAACTACAACCTGGAACTTTCTTCATATTTCCGTCTCTTATCATCTTCCTCAACCTCGAAACCTCTTCCCATTTCCCCAAATCCGCGTAAATATTCGAAAGCAAAACATAATTCCCCATATCATCTGGCTCTAGCTCAACAAGATGATCCATTGCAACCAAAGCAACATCAAGATTGCTTTTTGTTCTGCAAGAACTCAACAATGATCCCCAAATCTTCGAGTCAGGTTTCACCGGCATTGTCTTTGTTATTTCAACAGCTCGTTCTAGTTCTCCTGCTCTTGCTAAAACATCGATCAAGCAACCGTAATGTTCGATCTTCGGTTCTATCTGATAATCTTGTTTCATCATATCGAAATACTTCAACCCTTGTTGCCACAAGCCTACATGCGAACAAGCTGATAAAAGACCGAGGAATGTGATCCCGTTAGGCTTCACTTTCGCTCTCTGCATTTCGTTGAATGTTTCGATTGCTCCGTGAGCGTTTCCGTGATGCGCATACCCTGAGATCATCGTGCTCCATGATATAACATCTTTCCATTTCATTTGGTTGAACAAGTGAATAGCTTGAGTAATCACACCGCATTTCGAATACATTTCGATAAGAGCATTGCAAACACCAGTTTGCTTCAAGAATCCATTCCTCTCTGCATACATATGAATCCATTTCCCAAGCTCTAGAGATCCGAGATGAGCACACGAAGGTAAAACAGAAACGAGACTGATCTCATCAGGCTCAATACCAGCTAACTGCATTTCACGGAAGAACTCCATGGCTTCTACGTAACACCCAATTCCTATATACCCAGAGATCATCGCAGTCCAAGATACAATCGTTTTATCCGCCATTAAATGAAACAAGGACTTTGCTTTCTTCATCTGTCCAAGCCGAGTATATCCAGAAAGCAGACTATTCCAAGATATAACATCTCTCTCAGACATTTCGTCGAACACTTTATGTGCATCATCAAGATCATCAAACTTCATGTACATATCGATCAACGCATTCTCCGTCACAACGTGGAACTGAGGACCAAATTTGCAGAGATGACCATGAACTTGCTTCCCTAAGTAACAGAAACCAAGACTTGCACAAGATTTAAACATGAACGGAAAAGTGAACCGATCCGGATACTCAAGGTTCTTCTTCCTAAGAAGTTGCTTGTAAATACGAATCACATCGTGATACATGGAATTGTGGGTATAAGCGCGAATGATTGAATTGTACAAGAAGATATTAGGATCCAATACTTGGTTGAAAAGACGAGTTGCATACTCCATATCACCAATCTTATCGCACACGTCCACCATTTTAGTGACGATAAAGCTGCTTTGCGATAGTCCATGTATGATGATGGAGGCATGGATTCTCTTCCATTCCTTTCGACTTTTGAATCGCTGTAGAAATGGCAGAAAATAATTTTCCAATTCTCTGATTCCATGGAAAGCCATTAGCGCTTTAGCTTTAGAAGTAAACGACGCTAAGGCTCGAAGCTGCTCGAATCATCAAACAAAAACAAACAGCTTACGAGAAGACGAGGCTCATGGTCAGCGAATCATTGGCTCCGCTTCCGGAAAATTCAAAACCATACGCCGTTAAACTCAGCTGCGTCTCTCTGGACACATGCCCGATTTCATTTTCAGTCCCACTAATTTATATTTTTTTTTCAACTTCCAAGACTTATTAAAATCACAGAAAATAATTACTCCTTTTTTCAGATGTTGTTTTGACATTTTTATGCAAATTAAATTTTTAATTTCATATCAATGAGAGGTTTCTTTTTACAACTACTAATCCAATATACGTTTGCAACTAAAATTTCCAGAGCTATCTTAGTAGGAGTAGCATAGTCATCTATAATTCGATTAAGATATGATTTGGTAAATTCTTAAACATAGACAGTACATTGGAAGTATTATGCTACAGAATTAACGTGAAAACTGCAAATATACATAACCAATGCACTGAAAATTGAGTAATCAAATTGTAATTTTCCCTTATTTTCTTCATTTTTAAATAAAAAATTGTTGTAATACATTTTCCTTTTTGCTTTGATCTCTAAAGAGAAAAGTTGCAACGATGCAACATACTGTCTGACATTCACTACGATTGCTTCGCGCAGAATTGAAAAGAAGCCATGGAAGAGAGAGGTCTCGTTACTCACTTCTTTGCCTTGATATCAAGGTCCATAGCCTGTAGGTTAAGCAACAGATCATTCGAGCTCAAGTAAACCTTATTCGCTGAGTTCGCAATGGTCTGTGCAATCTCTCTAGCCGCCTCAATCTTCCTCAGCGTTAAGAAAGCTTGATTGTTTGCGATTGCTTGACCAATCAGCTCAGCACTCTTGGCTTCTCCCTACATAAAACGCCACGCAGATACATCACTTAGCAAAGATTAAATCTCAGGTTTTTATATTAAAAGATTGAAACAAAGAAAAACTGCAAACCTCAGCGCGGATCACGGCACTTTTCTTGTCTTGTTCAGCCTTTTCGACAATGAACTTAGCCCGCTCAGCCTCTTGAGCTGCCACCTGCTTTGCTTCTATAGCTGATGTGAACTCCTTTCCGAATGTTAAGGCCGTGATGGAGACATCGTCCAGTGCAATGTTGAAGTTCGCAGCTCTCGCGGTTAAGATTTTCCTGATTTCTCTACTCACCGCCTAAGAAAACAAACGATAACACTAATCAATTAACTTCACAATCGAATTCACATATCTATGTTACAACCAAGTTAGTTAACTAACCTCTCTCTGAGTGATAAGCTGACTTGCGTTGTACTGAGCAACCACAGCTTTCAAAGTCTCGTTAATGATCGAAGGCAGAACTCTCTCTCTGTAGTTCTCACCAAGCGTTCGGTACACCTCAGGTAATTGGTCAGCCATGGGACGTGTGAGAACCCTAAGTCCAATTGTAACCTGAATGTTTTAATAATCCCACACACACAGGCTAAGTTTAACAAACATGCACCAGCTCAACAACCATTAGTATTAGAAGTAATGAGATCTTTGTACCATTTGGAGATCACGGCTCCCGGATTTACTCTCGATTAGAGAAGGTCGCGCACGAACGTCATAGATGATTGGTCTTTCGAACCATGGAATCATAAGGTGAGTACCTTCAGGGTAGACCTGCATAACCAAACATTCATTCACTTGTGGTTCAAGAAGACTATTGCTAATGTACAATCAAGGCTCAAACGATATTCATTTACCAAATGTTCATAGAGACTAACCTTGTCTTTGATACCACCTAAGCGGTTGAAGACAATGGCTCGATGTCCACCATCGACATTGTAGAGAGAGTGTGTAGCACCGTAAATACCGAGTCCACCAAGAAGCACAGCGGATATGAGACCACCACCAGGACCTTTGGGGACTTTGATATTCTTTAAATTCATTCCGTTTTTTTTTGGAACTTCTGAAATGTGAAAATAAAATCAAAACCCCAAGGAGACAAAGGCTTTCAAGGCACAAAAAATATACTTCCATATCTAGATTCAAATCTACTCACTAGTCCAATCTCAAATCGTCAACTAACAAAATTCAGCAAATGAAATAGAAAGAGGATGAAGAAATTTAAATTGGTTTAATACATATGTAAAGTAGATCGAGAAAAAAAAAACTTGGATTTACGACACAAAAACAAAGATAAATCTGCAATTTAGCTGAAAAGAAATGGAAACTTTAATCGCAAATTGGAGCGGCAAACTACTTACGAATCTGTAAATTAACTTGATTATACTTGGAATCTGAACGGAAACACTGAGATATAGAGAAAATGGCGAGAAGGAAGTACCTGGAGAATTCTCCGAATGGTCAATGGCGTGGAGAGGAGAAAGGGGTTAGGGTTTAAGCTCAGCGTTCTGTTGAATGTTTGGTCGGTTACGCATTTTTCTGTCACTGGAGGTCTTTGGGCCCAAGTAATTTATTCAAGCCCATTACTTTTCTGTTACTAGAGATATTCGGCCTCAAGTTATTTATTCAAGTCCACTAATTTCTTATGTTAGTTATGTAGGAGAGCAGTTTGGTTTTCTATGCATATTTTTTTTTAGATCAAAAACTCCATATATTGAAAATGATTAGTTTCAAGGTAAAACCAAGCTGTTCCAACAAAACTAACATAAGAAATAAAGTACGTCGTCCTTTTTTCCCCTTCTTCCCACCAGATACAGACAAGATAGCCTTCGAGAGATCCTCATTTGATCACGGCAGAGGCTGCATGGCCAAGGACGGCCGGAAACACGAAACCTTGTTGCACACTTAAATAAGGAAAGTCACCTCCAAAGTCTTCAAGAAAATTCAGGGTTTGTACGATCTCTTGCTCTTCGTCTTTTTTTGTTAGCAGTTCTCCAACTCTTCACTTCTAGTGTAGCTAACTATAGAGTACCTATCGACGAAATGTTTTGTCTATCGAAGATTTTATCATTTTTTATTTTCAAAATATACCACATAATCGAAGAAAAAAATTATCCTTGTGGTACTCATAATTCCGAATTTTTAAAATAAATTAAAAGTTGAACCAACCTAAAAACTAGATACTTCAAACATATATTGGATAAGTTTTAGTGCCTAAGACACAAAGCAAACAAAGCTCGGAAGCCGTTTGTATATCGAGTGTCACCCTACTTTCGAATCGAACTAAACTAGTTTGAATGTCTTTATATAGTCGATGCATAAACTCATGAGTTGAACCCATTAGTGGATGCCGAGATAATGGAGTCAGTAACTTTTTTTTTGACTAAATTTGTATTTAAATTAGAGAATAAACCAACTAATAATACAATCCATCCACGAGAAGAAAAAAGACAAACCCATCAAAAGGAAGATTAAATCTCGCACATGAGATACATAACACTTCTAAAAATATTTCTAATTTCTACAAAAACAAAGATGTCAACTACATTCTATTTATTTGGTAAAATCAAATTCGAAATATTACCGTAGGAAGTATAACCTCGCATTACAAGAAACCATCTCATTTCCAACGGCAGACCAAAACCATTACAATATCACCGCAAATCTCTATTTACAAATTTTTTTAAAACTGTCGCAATTTGCCATGTCGCAAAATCATTGCATACTGCAAAGGTTGCGAAAAAATGGTGTGGAAGCAAAGATGTCGCAACATTACGAGGATCTTACCAAAAACAGTCGTCACTAATTGGCGACGAAGTTGCGACCGATGATAGGAACGCTATGGAAACAATATTTGCGACAATTTCTTCCAACCCAAACTTAATCGAATATATATTGAGGTAAAATCTTCCTGATTAAATCACAAAATAGTTATTCAAGGGATAAATATACTAAAGTATTTGGTCTCAACCCACTGATAAGGGAAAAATTTTACCCAAAAAAATAATTGCAAGTGCACATAATGTAACTGTAGTACTTAGAGGTCGAATTCACATAAATTAAGAAATACACGTCGGTTTCATTATTCGGATTAAGCAATGTAAATTGAAATTAAAATAAACGCATCAAACTAAGTAAACTTAACAATTATAAATCAGTTGGTAAAACGTTAATCCTAGGGTAATTTCCAAAGTGAATCCAAATTGCGACTAACCAACTTTCATTCAACGAGACGCCTATACCTAGAAACTATAACACCAAGTTTCATATGAGAATCTTTCGAGTCTAAGTGTGCAATGGGCAAAAGTTTTATATGTTCACAAAGACCTTAAACCGAGTTACCTACGAATTTATGGTACTTTTCTCTATTCAACAACACTTTCACATCAACTGACTAACCTACAGACTCAATTCGAGGTAGCTAAGCTAGAATCAAGTATTTATAACAATTCTAGTAGAACACTACTGAATAACCTTAATAAAATAAAAGCATCAACAATTCTTCATCAACCTTATATGGAACCATTAGTCCTAAAAAATTAACAAACTACTCATACATGGAGATTGAAGCAAAAAATTATGTATTGAATATTAAGCATAAAAGAATTCAAGAGTAGAAACAAATAGGGTTCATATATCTATTCTTCTCCCTAAACAATTTCTCTCTAAAAAACCTAGAATAAAATAAAGCATAACCTAAAAAATGACCTAAAATATGTATTAATAAGCATATGAGACCTTAGATGTTTCATATTCCAATTGAGATTGAATCTGGGTTAAATATGGCAACTTGGACTCTTAAAATTGACTTTTACAGGCATGGTAACTTTGTGTCGTCGAAATAATATTTAGAGATTGGCTCCATTTTTCTTCGCGATAGATCAGTTATGTCTTTACTAAAATGGGAATATCTGGAGCTACATATCTCCAAACGACTTGATTCAAATTAGAGTTGAAAGCTAGCTTCCATATATTTCTTTTGACACCGGTTTCATTTCATTTAGAGATTGGAAATACCTCTATCGAATGTCAAACTTCTAAAAGTCATATCCGATACTGCATCTCCTATTTATCGTTTTGCTCATTTTTGCTCTTCTTTCTTCCAATCATCCCAAATGCTCCATTATGTTATTTAGTGCATGTAATCCTTATAAAAGCACAAAAACACTAGATAAATCAATGCGAAAGAAACCATAAAACACACACACATATATCACCCACGAAATAATCCAAACCTACCCTTTAATAGAGTAAGGCCTAAAAAAGCTTGAAGCTCGCCTAGCACATCTACTACTAGTCTAGTCATCCATCACGTTCAAAAATTACCCCAAGTAAAGAGTAAGATAAACTTAGATCTCTAAGTACCCGTAGGAATGTGCTTCCTCTTGCTTCTCCTTAACACCTTGACCTTCTACTTAGTACCTTTTTCTTCCTCTTCAACACATTTTGTCTCCCTTGAACACCTTGTGCTTCTGCTTCACACCTCGTGCTTCTTAATACCTCGTGGTTAACATCTCACGCTTCCGATCGCTATGCTTCTTACTTGTCATGCTTCTAACGTGTCATGTTTCCATCACGTCAGGTTTGCGAGACTTCTGAATAATTTCTTGGCAATTTCCTTCCATGAAACCTAACGAGTTATAACCAAATTTCTCCTAACATGCCGACCTGCAACCAATCCCAATATTTTTCCTCGACCTTTCTAGGATTCAAACATGAATTGATTTAAGCCCATAAATAAAATTTTTTTGACTAATAGTCCTTCCTGATCCTATGACTTCGCGGCTTGATCCGGTAAGGGTTTCTTCGAGCCTTGAACTGTGCTCTTGGAGTAACTTCCTATTTCCACCAAATCAACCAAAGTTTTTCATCATCAAAACTTAGATACCTTCAAAATACAAGGAATCCCCAAGTATAAGCTCTTAGCTCCGTTTAGAATTTGGTGACTTCTTTTTTGCCGCATTCTAGCCTTTAGCAAGGTTACTACACCCACCGATATACATCTCCTATTTGTTCATCGCGTGCTCAAGTACATCAACTATGATCCGGGTAAGGGACTGTTCTATTCTTCATCTTCTTATATCAGTCTCAACTCATTTGCTGATGCGGATTGGGTTTCGTGCCCTAGCACAAGGTCAATCTTTGGTTATTTCCTTTTCCTTGGGAATCATTGATTAGTTGGAAGTCAAAGAAACAACACATTGTAAGTCAAAATAGCACTGAGTATCACAGTATGCACATGCTACATGTGAAATCATTTGACTTCAACAACTACTCAAAGATTTCAAAGTTACATAGAGTAATAAAGTCGTCAAGCTATATTGTGACAACAAATTGGCTATGCGTATTGTTTTTAACTGTTTCTTCCATGAGAGGACAAAGCACATATAAATTGATTGTCACACTATCTAAGTTCAAATGAAAATTGATTTTCTTCTTCTGTTCCATGTAACTATTGATAATCAATTAGCTGACATTTTGACCAAGCCGCTACATTCATGACCATTTCACTCTTTACTTGGTTATTTGTCTATGTTAAACCTTTACAAACCTTCACCACTTCGAGATTGAAAGGCTTGCCGGGGCGTATCAAAATATGTTAATCTGCATATGTATAGTGTTAGCCAGCTTATGTTAGCATAAGAGAAAGCCTCAAGTTAGCAGTCCATCATTTGTGTATATAAAACTTTTTATTTTTGTGTATATAAAACGATGTAATTAATATTTACTTTACGCAATTAATGAGAATTCAATTTCGTAATAACAAACTTTTGTTCTCTCAAGATTCACCATCTCTTTCGCTTGTTCTTGAGCTTCCATTAGCTTGTTAACAACCTCTCTTCTTTTGTTTTGGTATGATCTCTTTATAGATAACATCAGCAATTTTCGAGCGAACGTGACGGCTCTTAATAGTCGACTCACTCATAGCCTAAGATACGGTGTCATTCAACCGGCATGGCGAGCAGCTAATATTCAATCCTGATACGGCACCGGTCACGCTATCCAACAGTCCAATGTTGATATTTTTCTTTGAATATATCAAATGTTGAATATATCTCCACCATATAAGTCAACTGTGCGATTTATTATGACGATGGGGACGGTTGGATAGAAATGCTAGAAATTAATATCGTTAAATCTCCAAGATGGCGTAGGAGAAGAGCAGGAAGTGATCATTATTATACAAATATTTAAGTTGACGGGACGACCTATACTACAGACCAAAAACATAAAAAACATTAATTGATTTGTCATTTGTAGGGTAACATGATTTGAGCAAGTTGCGACGTTACAGAGATATAATCTTAAATTGTATCTGAAAATTCTTTCCCGTTGATTTTTGTTTATTATTTTGGACTTTGAAATGTATACTATGCATTATTTTGTACTTTGAATTGTATACTATGCTGTTCAAAAAAAAAAAAAAAAAAAAAAAAGTAATATACTATAACTTCTGTTTTTTTGGAGAACGTAATTACATATTACTACTCTAATTTTGTTGTATATATGCAATTCATAATTTCACATATATATATATCTATAACTATATGTTTATATTTTTTAGAAGTTATAATGTCACTCTGATCAAGCATCTAAAAACCCCCAATTGCTTCTTAGTAAGTACAAGAAAACCATCTAAGAAAATTTGTGTATACATATATCATACAAACACAATATATTATATTTGTATTATCAAATTACGTAGAAAACCATCTAAGAAACTTTGTGTTGTATATACATATACAATATATGCCTTATGGGCCATGGCTTCTGAATTATGTGTTTTTTTTTGTCCTCCAAATACTCTTTCATCGAAATTAAGTTGAGTGGGTACATCAAAAGAAGAGTCAAGTGACCTCAATGCTGTTTTTGCTAGCTGGTCAGCTAGTGTGTTCGCTAGTCTTGGTACAAATGTAAAGCTAAGCGAGCTATGTGATGTAGAGATTGACTTGATGTCTTGGAAGATTCCAAAAATCTCTGTTTGAAGTTTGTTGGCTTCTGAATATGTTTACATAGTCAAATAAAAAAAGATTATGTATAGTATAGAGTCTTTTACAAGTATTGTTCTCTCGGCCGATTCATTAATTAGACAAAAATGGATGAGCGGCCACGTTGTTATTTATATTTATTTAAGTATTTCTTGTTCGTATAAGATAGACGTTTGAAGACGAAGCTCACTTGCAACTATCAGACCCAAAACAAACAAACAAAGAAACAAAACCCAACGTTCACCGATGGAGGCTCTGCAGATTACGAAGCCACATGCCGCCATGCTCGCAAGCCCAGGAATGGGTCACGTCATTCCAGTGATTGAACTCGGAAAACGCTTAGCCGGAGCTCACGGCTTTCACGTGACCATCTTCGTCCTCGAAGCCGACGCAGCCTCCGCTCAATCCCAGTTCCTCAACTCATCATCGGGTGGTGATGCCACCGTTGTTGACGTCATCGGCCTCCCGTCTCCGGACATCTCGTGCTTAGTGGACCCATCAACCAATTTCGCGATCAAGATCTTGACCATGATGCGTGAGACCATTCCAATCCTCCGTTCAAAGATCGCTGAGATGCAGCACAAGCCCACGGCTTTGATCGTAGACGTGTTCGGTCTGGACGCGTTACGGCTCGGTGGTGAGTTCAACATGTTAGCCTATGTCTTCCTCACCACAAACGCACGTTTTCTCGCAGTGGCTTTGTATTTTCCAACGCTTGAGAAAGACGTCGAAGAAGAACATATAATCAAGAAGAAACCCTTGGCTATTCCTGGATGTGAACCGGTTCGGTTTGAGGATACTCTTGAAAATTTTCTTGACCCGACGGACGAGATATACCGGGAATTTGTTCCTTTCGGTTTAGTTTTCCCAACGGCTGACGGTATTATTGTAAATACGTGGGATGATATGGAGTCCACAACTTTGAAATCTCTTCGAGACCCAGGGCTCTTGGGTCGGATCGCCCGTGTACCGATTCATCCAATTGGTCCTTTGTGTAGACCAGTTGATCCATCGAAAACCAATCATCCGGTTTTCGATTGGTTAAATAAACAACCAGACGAGTCCGTGCTTTACATCTCATTTGGAAGCGGCGGTTCACTCTCGGCTAAACAGCTAACCGAATTGGCATGGGGGCTCGAGCTGAGTAAGCAACGATTCGTTTGGGTGATCCGACCACCGGTAGATGGTTCAGCTTGCAGCGAATATATCTCGGTTAACAACGGCGAAATAGGAGACAATACGCCGGATTATTTACCGAAAGAGTTCGTTAGCCGGACTCAAGAGAGAGGCCTTGTGGTCCCTTCGTGGGCTCCACAAGCCGAAATCTTAGCCCACCAAGCTGTTGGTGGGTTTTTAACTCACTGCGGCTGGAATTCGATTCTAGAAAGTGTTGTTAGCGGAGTTCCGATGATCGCTTGGCCACTTTTCGCGGAGCAGAAAATGAACGCAACGTTCATTAACGAAGAGCTTGGAATCGCCGTACGATCTAAAAAACTGCCGTCTGAAGGAGTGATTTCAAGGGAGGAGATCGAGGCTTTAGTGATAAAGATTATGGTGGAGGAGGAAGGTTGCTTGATGAGAGAACAGGTGAAAAGGCTGAAAGACACGGTGGCAGAGTCGGTGAGTTGCGACGGTAAGCCGGTGGATGAATCGCTGTCGAGAGTCGCCGACGAGTGCAAACGTCTTTTGGAGCGTGTGAGAGGAATGGCACATGGTGCCTAGGAATATTTACCGTTTAATTTTTTTTTTTACATTTGAACTGCATGTTTTTTATTAGTTTTGGAATACTGTAATGTATTCGGTTTCCGGGTCCTGCCACATGCTATCATGTTTTTATTTTGTCAGCTATCAATAAGGTATATAATATGTACCAAATAAATAACTGGTTTTCACTTTGTAATTGTATGATTGAGTTTTTCTTTTTAATCTCTTAGTCATTAAACCCTTTGTTTAATCGGTTTTAGAAAGTGTTGTTAGCGGGAAAGTTTATTAAACAAAGGATTTTATGTGATTGGTAGTTGACGTCGATCTGAAACGTTCAATTAAAAACATTTTGTACAAGGATTTGATGATGTACGAAATCACAATGATTTGTTGCATTGGTTATATATTAAGATTCCCGAATCAGCTAACTGTTGACCTTGATTTAATACCCTAGACACATTAATTTAGTTTTTGTCATAAGCAAAAATTCAGGCCCAACACACTAGGACGAGCTGAAACGGAACACATTCATGAGATAGCAACCAAGATATGGAGCTAATTGGACTAGGTTCTGGTTGTAGGTTTAGTATAACGACTTAGCTTAACTGAATGTGAAATCATTATTTCAGAATGGATCAATTAATCCTCAAACATATCAAATTGTACTGGTGCCAAACATATCATATAGGGTACTTTTGAGTGACTAAGCAGCATGAATAGCTGAACCATAAATAGAGTATGGACCAGTTGTAACCACCCAAATCGTGGAATGACTATGGTATATAGTTGGGTTTATAAATTCAAAATGGATCAAAATCGTTAAAGTTTTTCGTTAAGAGGAATTTGAATGTTCAATAAACTTAGGTAAGGTCTTCTGAATGATCGAAAACTAAGTTATACGTAAGGAACTAAGTCCATTCGGATGAATTTCAAGCTAAAGTTAGTTAAGTCTGAGTTTTTTGGGGCAGTTGGACAGGTGACACGGTATAAACATTAAAGAACAACTAAAGCATAAATCTCAAGACTGAACTTGAGTCAAGACCTGAAATTTTGCAGAGCGTTATGAAGATTTCAAGAGCTAGAGAATGATAGAATAAAAAGCTGAATGAAAGTATTAGAATTTATCGAGAAAGGTAATCAATACTCGTGGAAACTCTAATATCAGGTCGAGATGTATGCGTCAGGGAGTGTATCAGTTAAATTTTGATCAAAGGTCAAGACAAAATATTTAAAGAAACTAATGATTGAAGTTAGGTCTTGGAACAAAGATATTTATTTTGGCGGTTACAGATACACAAATGTATTTATCCAAAACCAAAAAAAATTGACACGCATATTAGACGGGTTAAAATTAGCCGATCCATGAACTAATAGGGGATAAATGGTGTGCAAATAAAACCTTAAGAAGAGCTTGTTAGTGCCTTAATTCATATTTAGTCTCATGATGACACTTGAGTACACAACTGTTGATTAGCATGTATATTTAAACATGAAAAATGACACTTAATCACCTATGTGTAAACATGAAATGGAGCTGAAATTCTCTATAAATAGGTGGTGAGATTCACTATTACATCACATAACCAAATCAACACAAAAACTTATTTTTTTTATCTCGGTTTCACTCCACCAAAAAAGCTTCTCACCACCGCTGGTTTTAATCATCTTCGTCGGCGGTTCTCAAAAAGTGTCTAGCCACTCCACATTGTCTCATTTCCTTTCCCTTTACATAGTATATACCTAAGTGTGACCGGTTGTGAGAGATTACACCAAAAAACCTAAATATTCATCGTCTTACTCATCATAAATAAGTTTCTTCTCGCCGCCAATATTCTATTTTCGAAGAATGAGTCACACCATGAGTTCAAGATCACGTACTATCAGTCTCAAGAGTCCACGGTTCAGCTTAGTTTCATTCGGTTCAGTTCACAGTTCATTCGAATACTCTCAAAGAAAGGGTTCACTGGTTAGTCAGGTTCGCAAAAAGATTTTGGGACAAGCTTTCCACGATCATTTCACACTACACCAACCATAAATTACTATGAGTTGGTGGTATTTTGAGTACTAATGCACTTAGGAGTAGATCGAATATGAATTTAGATATTATCACATAACACTTAGCCCTGAAGAAGGATCAACCCAACCACATCCAAGATGGAGCAAGTACCAAGTATGTTGGATGTGGACAAGTCGGAGGAAAAAATTGGGACATTCGAGTAAGGACCAAGTTGGATTAGTAGGTAGACTCAGCTGAACGAGATACCCACGATGATAAGGACGTTGTCGGAATATGTAGAGGATAATCTCAAGGCCCGGTTTTCTCTTAGGGCTATTTGTAGGATAAGTTGGATTAAGGAAGTTTAGACTATGAGAGTTAGCCATTTTACGATTTCTCTCTGTCTATGGAGTTCTCCGAAATTTTTTAGAAGGTGGCTAAACGTCTTCAAAATTCCAAGAGAGTCTTAGATAGTTCACGTATAATGTGCAAGGATCTAGATGATCATATCCACCCTTAGATCGGATTAATCTTAACCGTCCATTGTGGAGACAGTTTTGTATAAATAGGTCAATTACATTCATCAAAGTCTTTATCTAATAAATAGTTCTTTTGTTTCTCTCTCTATAACGTCCATTTCTCTTTCTAAAAACCTTCGTCTAAATTCGGATAAGACTGACTTAGTATTTCTAAGAAAAAAAAAATCTGCTAAGACTGTATTGATTGGATTCAAGAGAATTAGTCTGAGATATCAGCATCTAAATTGAATTAGGATTGCTTTAGCTCATAACCCTCTATCTATATAGAAACAAATTCTAATTTGATCCTCATCATTTATAAAATAGTGGATATATTCAAACATTAATATTTCATAAAACTTACTCTATAAATTTTGGTTTATTAAATAATGATACTATCTCATTGATTAATGCATATATGATTAATACATATATGACTTTCAACTAACTTTTACATAAATTTTTTTTTCCTGTTAACCAGGTGATCCATGTGAATTCGGCTAATTCCAAGGTAGATAAGGCGGTCAAAACATCCCGTTGCAGTTTTTAATTGGGCCAAAGCCCAATTCCGGCTTAGCAAACACAAATGTATTCAGCGAGAACTGAATTTATGAGGGGAGTGAACCAATACATCTCGAGACGATAACCACTACATGACATGTAGTTGATTATAATTCTTACATGGTTATAGAAGCCAATCTTATACGATCCATGAAATCCATTTTACATTGGAAATATTCGTTTTTAAAAAACAATTTGTTTATGAAAGTACCGTCTAGTTTCTAAAAAATAATTTAAAAAATACAAGAAGTCCATGATATAAAGAAGTAGATATAGTCAACATTTCAGAGAAAATGGAAGATTTTTAAAAAAATTTAGAAAGAAAAAAAGAGAGTGAAAAAGATGATTCCAAAACATATATCCCAACACACAAATCAATCAATCATACAAATATATAAATGAAAAAAAAAAACAAGTAAACAATTGGAAATGTTTTCCCGCTTTAAATTAAGCTTAAAAAAGATTAACCAAAAAACAAACCCATGTGAAGCCCAAAACAAACCCTAAACTTGTCCCCTTCACACTTGATCCAGAAGACTCATGCTCGTCTTCATTAGCCGGAGAATCAGCAGCGTCTGACGAAGGTAAGGTTTTCGGTGGTGCCGGAGCTCCGGTGGGAGTAGTCTTGTTTCCAAACAATTCTTCCGGTAACAGTACCTTGTCCAGCACGTAAACAGCTAGTGGGAACTGTTGTCTTAATACAATATTGATCCGTGTCTGAATAACACCAGTCGAAACATTCACGTCGCTGCTTTGTGCTAGTCCAGTGAAATTTAACCCAAAAACTCCTCCTTCATGTCCCGTAGCCTGAGTTCTAACGGGATTACTAGCTAAGAGAAGATCGCTTAGAGAGTAGTATTTTGGAATGATATGGTAAAGCATGAGAGCAATTTGTTGCTGATACGTGAGACTGTTTAGGGTTCCAGGTTTAAGGTTGTTGAATGCGTTATCTGTTGGGGCAAATATAGTCATGCCTTGATCAGAGCTATTGAGTTGAACATTTACCTGAAACCCGACTTGAGTTGTGTTGAGGAGTCGTATGAATGTTGTAAATTGGTTACCCTTTTCAAGAACCGCTGTGAGATTAACCGGATTTGATGCAGTGGTCGGAGCTGGAGCAATGGGTTGGCTTTGAATGTATGGGATCATGGTGAACAAGAAGAAGAAGAGAATGGTATAAGATAATATTGATGAAGACATGGCTTCCTTCCTTTTGTTATTTCTCTCTATTTGTTTGTGTGCCTCTAGGGTTAACCAATTGGATATTTATATAAAAGAGTTATGGGGATTTATAATAACATGCATGTATGTGAATTGCGAAGGAAAAATCGATCCATATTTTTTTATATATACAATAGTACTTATCGACATCTTATGATAATGTTTATTATTATGAAATGCAAAACACTAATGGTCAATTACTTATGTCGAAAAATCATATTTTATGTTTCTACATGGTTTACGAATTACATTACACAATTTAAAAATGACTAACAAAATGGTATAGCCTGGTCATGGTTCATGAATATATCGTTTCATTATAGTATTATTAATGCAAACTTAATTTGATTAAATCAATGATCGATAGAAATGTAGTGGGTTCGTGTATGCACCGTCGAATATAGTCTGGCGACTGGCGTTGACGAGCAACGTGGGGGTCATTCATATATTAACATCAAAACTGCTCTCCATTACCATTACACATCATTAGTACAGTGATGGGGCGAAAATGGTAGTTTACAAATATTAGGATTGGACTTGGACCCAACATATAGTTCTGATACTAAAAGTTTGTTCAATTTGGGCTGGAATTGCAGATTTCCAATTAAAATTAATAAAGAATAGAAAAAAATCCCATGAAAAACTGAGAGACAAACTAATCAAGTTATCGAAACTTTTTGGATTAAACAGAAATTAAATTACTTGTCTAGACAATAATAATTTATCTTAACGGAAAAGTTACATATCAAATAAGTACTCATATATCTGATTACCCAAAATAAAATTACCATTAGAATTTGTTAATTGATACTTTAAATCTTTTACTGAAAAGGGTAAAATTATAGAAACATTCAACATGATTGCAATTGTTAAAAATATCTTATTAGATATTGGTATGGTCTAGTTAACCGGAGTTGGTTAGACATTAGCAGTACTTTGATACATAAACAGAATTCATTTTACACTATTTTTCTAATATGGTATCAAAAGCAGAACTCTCCATCTCGTATTTCTTTGTAGTAGCAGCTCCAACTGTAGGATAATCACCTTTGAAGACTTGATTCCCAAGATGTAATACATAAATCCAACTATAGCTCAGTAGTATTTGAGCTGCAATTTCTCTTTGAGATTTTCTATACTCGGTTTCACTTTCTTCACTTGGTCGAGGACAAGAAAAAAATGGGACTTAAACTAGATAATCAGTTCGGGGCCAAGCTTGTTCCCACAGATACTCTTAAACTTCCCGAACTTCTTGCTGAACTTTCTAATGGAGGTTTTGGGATGGATTTAGTGTTAATTAAACCCAACTTCAACATGTCGGCATAGAATATTAACTAAAATGGCTAAAAGCCAAAGAGGCTCTGGATGAGTCACGAAGTCACAATAGTGGTGATAATAACTGGATTGACATGCAGACAATAATACTGAAAGGAATACACGATTCAGTTTTTGTGTTTATATGTAGATATCAATCAACACAGATTAAATATTAGATATTTTGTAGAATTACAATATATATCTTATATATACAAATAGTATATATACATCCTTCTAAATTTGATATCAATCAACACAGATTAAATATATATATATATCTTATATATATACTATAATTAATTAATTAGATATTTTGTAGAGTTACAATATATATCTTATAGATATGTCATACACATATAATTATTAATTATACTAAAACAACTTAGTCCTCTTTACATCCTTCTAAAACCCTATAAATATCCACACCTTCGCTTCATATCTCTTCATATCTCTCTCTCTTGGACACTAAGTAATCTCTAAAACACTAACTCTTTTTTTTTCAAAAAACAAGAAATATGGATTCAAAAAACTCACCAACTCTTGCGCTTTTCTTCGGTCTCAACATCCTCTTTTTCACCTTAACCTCTGCATCTAATGGTGGCTGCAGCCCTAGTTCCCCTCCGGTCCCAAGTCCTGAACCAACGCTGGTCCCAACTCCTATGCCCAGCCCGGTCGTAAGTCCTCCTATGCCAAGTTCTGAACCAATGCCAGTCCCATGTCCTCCTACGCCTAGTCCCGTCCTAAGTCCTCCTGTGCCAAGTCCTGAACCAATGCCGGTCCCATGTCCTCCTACGCCCAGTCCTATCCTAAGTCCTCCTATGCCCAGTCCGGTCCCAAGTCCTCCTATGCCATGTCCGGTCCCAAGTCCTTCCGACCCCAGTCCTCTGGCCCCAACCCCGAGCCCCACTGGCTCATCCGGAAAATGTCCTATAGATACTCTCAAGCTCGGTATATGTGCAAACGTCCTAAGCGGCCTACTCAACATACAGTTGGGTCAGCCATCAACCCAATCATGCTGCTCAGTTGTCCAAGGTTTGGTTGATCTCGAAGCTGCGGTTTGTCTCTGCACTGCTCTTAAGGCTAACGTTCTCGGAATCAACCTTAACGTTCCGATATCTCTTAGCCTTCTTCTCAACGCTTGTAACAAGAAGCTTCCGTCTGGTTACGAATGTTCTTGAATGATATCAGTCATTGCACACGGCATGCCCATATTGTTTCCCTCGTCAAAATTATTACAGTTTGAATAAATGTGCAAGTGTGCTAGGGTTTTATAATGTCTGGATTTTAATTTGTTTAAGTGTGCTAATATATGTGTAAAAGATTATGATTTGTTTAAGTGAGTTAATAAATGTGTGAGTGTTTTTATAAAGCTTCTTTGTAAACGTTTCTAATGTGTCAACGTGAGAACAATAAATAAAATAAAAAATTAAAATATAATGTATTCAATAGTAGAATTTAAGAAAACATTTTAATTATAAAAATTTATTTATTTTAAATAATTTCAAAAGCCAACATATATAATATTATTAATTTAGTATAAATTTTATAATTTTAATATATTTTAATCACATGATATTCTATAATTAGATAAAAAAAATATTTTAATTTAATAAAAATAAATTATTTTAAAAATCAAACAATAACTCCACATTAATAAAAATATATAATACTCGTTCTTATGTAATATAATACTTTACTACAGGAGAGTTTATATCTACTAAAAAATCTTGATTGTTTAAACTTTTGATATTCACTAAATGTTTTATATATCTGGAGGTTAAATGTTTTATATATCTGGAGATTATTTTGGTTTTCCTCTTTATATATGTTCATTTTTAAAGAAAAACAATTATTAAAATAATTACCAATCGTCATTAAATATCATTTAAAATATTAACTAATTATGATTAGAAAAATTTAAGATTTGGATCAGAATTTAAAAACAAAAGAAATGTAGTGAAAATACAAAAAAAATTTTATAAATGTTATGAATAATTTTGTGGATGTCTATTATAAATTCATAAATTCATGTTGTTAAATGTTCTAGATTCCTTACCTTTATATTCCTATATATATATATATATATTGTATATTTTTTTATTATATTTTCTATTATTAACGTGATAAAAACACGAAACCCTAACCGTTTAAAAACTCTAGTCGATTTTTCCGCCGTCTTTTTCATTGCATGCATAAAAGTAGTGGTAATATATATTGATGGTACAATTATATAACATTTTAGAAGGTTTTAGACATACATTTTCTATATTACTATTTGGATCATGTTAATTAATATTTTGTTTTATCGATCTAATCAGTCTTATAAGAGACAAATCTAGTATTCGTAGTTCCACCGAAATTCTATAAATTCTATAATTATACTTTAATGTTTGTTTGATTGGTTTGTTTGTGATGGCTTTAGTATATAAGAAACAACACAGGTTGAAATAATCTAAACGAAAACCAGACCAGTTGAGTAAAACAAAGAGTAGATCTCCGACGCAGTCTTCGTTTCCGTTCTCCGACATCCCTGGTTTTCTTTGAACCCAATCAAGTCACTTGAGAAAATTCTTTAATCGATTTTGTTCGATTCCGGCTGTAATTGGTGTTCGTTGAATAGTGGAATTGTTGTGAAATAACTAAAATTCCATAAGTGTAATACTAGTTATAAACTTGTGGAATCTCATTTGCTTTTTTTTGTTGCAATATAATATTTCTGATGACTTTTTAAAACAAGTCGGATATTCGGTTCGGTAATCCGGTTAGAGTATTTACATAGTTTTAACAAGTTTTTTAGTCTGATTTAATTCGGTATAAATCGGTTTAAAATAATATTCGATCAGTTCGAATGAACTGAACTATCAAACCGATAACCAAACCAAAAAATCAAAGCGTTTTGGAATAACAAAACCTAGGCCTGAGTGTTTGGGTATCAGGATTGGATCGGTTCTTTCGGTTTAAATACTTGGGGTTTATGACCCATTTCGTGTATTTTTGAATTTTTGTTCTGATTCGATTCTATTCGGGTACGGATCCCAAAATATAGGAAAATAAATAAAAATTGATTAAATTTGAATAAAATGTGGTTAAGTTATGACATAAAATTTGTGATATTTTGAATATTTCGTTTATTTTGTGTCTAAAAAAACTGATACATTCGAATTTATAATTGTAATTTTCGGTAACTGTGTTATAAGAAATATAAATATGATTGATATTTTTTGATATATAATTGTGGTTCGGGTATATTTTCGATTTTCGGTTCAAGTTCGGTTACGACTGTTCAAATATAAAAAATTATGATCCATTCATGTATTTTGGTTTGGTTAGTTCAGTTATATAATAGATTTTTGACATCATTGCTACATTAGTTTTTTTTTTTTTTTGTCATTTCTAGTTACATTTAAAAAATTAAAAATTATGCTATATAATAATAATTGCTAGTGAATATTTAAAAATTAGTTATTTGATTCGGTTATCCGATTCGAGTATTTAATTTAGTACAAGATTAAAAATAAAATTAAAAAAAAAAACAAATATTTGATCAGACTTATTAAATTTTTGTTTGTTTAACTGATTTCTTCTTTACTAGTTTAATTAATTTTTTATATTCTACAATTCAACATTTACCATTTATCTTTGAAATTATTCCGTATGATTAAGCAAAAATTATTATACAATTCAACAAATTCAATAATTCAGCAATTCAGCAACAATTTGACAGTTATTATTTACATCCTCTCTATACTGAGGCAACACGTATTATTTTACATTCGTGTAATGGCCATGGGGGTTGATTGATTTTTGATTATTCAATTTTTGTGGAAAATTATGTTGAGTGCACGACTTTAGTCCTTGACCATCTTGTATTCTCTTATAATTAAATATCTTGTGAAACTTAAAAATATTATAATATTCGTACGGCATTATCGCTTCGTACTCAACCATAGACATATAGTAGTGCATATCGCTTAACGATAGCCATATGTAATTGATCGGCTCATATTTTACCATTAGGATTTTGTTTCATTGGCATGTAATAGATCGACACATGTTTTGAATTGTTCGGTTTGATATATTCACTAGTTTGTAAATCAATGTTGAATGGTATGATACTCACTAGTGAATGGTATCGATTAATTAAGTTCTTTATTTAGAAAATGTGTAGTTTGAATATATGTTTATGATCATATTATTTTTCCATCACTTCTATACGGCTGAAGGGTTGACGTAAAATATCTACAATGAGCAATGCAAAAGAAATTTATCACTAGAATGTGATATAGCCTGAAACTTGGCTTTGTTGGTTAAAAGAAATTACAAGACTTTAAGTCTATAAATAAAGTAATAATACAAAGATGTTAGAAAAATGTATTCTCTTTTTTATTGATAAAAATATTGTTGATATAATATGCGAAAAAATGAAATAAAATACTATGAACTTATATTTTGTCTCATTGAGGCTGTGCAAAAGAAAGAAGTATTAAAAAATGAATCACATCTACTTGATTATGTTCAATTCTTTGAAGTGAATATGACATCATATAGTGAGAAAGGAAATACCATATTACTGTCCAAGTAGCTAAAAAAGTGGATGTATACGTAAATGTGGATATAAATATAATAAGGATATGATCAAAGTCGAGCCTTATGAATTTCTTTCTTGGAAAAGTACTCACAGTAAGTGAGAAAATGGATATGGTAATCAAAAAGAGATATTTCTCTTATGTGGCAATGAAAGAAACTAGTATAAGTACATTGTCAGGTTGTATTATTGATAGCGTCAGAAGAGAAAATTGCATATGGGAACGCATTTCAAAATCCTTAATGCATTATATTTTTCCAATATGACCTAAGATATAAGTTGGGTATGTTTTAAATTTTATAGTGAGATTAAATTCGAGATATATGATCCTGGAATATCATTATTTCGAGGGGGAGAATCAGAGAATCTCACATCCTTAGTAAGTGTAACATCGAGAAGATTATGTTCACAATGGAAATGAAATTGATGAATCATTTATAAAGAAATCCACGGGATTTCAAATCTATATCATGTTGAGACAATAAGTAAAGGGAAACGTTGAATGCCTTCAATCCAAGGCCGTAATGTATATTAGAGAAAATACATGCATTATCTACTGAATTGTACTACACAAAGATTAGTAAAATAGATATAAATGTTAATTGTAAATCACAAGTTTACTGAAATGTTACTATTTGGACAACCGATTATGTCATCTCGGTTTAGTAATGACGTGACATTCGTTGAAGAACCATAGATTCTTACGAATGATTTGCTAAATGCTGCTTGCTTACAAGGTAATAGAATAAAACGGTTTTCACCAATTAAAATAAATTTGGAATGTATTTATTTTCTAGAAAGTATATGAGATATTAGTGGGCTTGATCACCTATTGGTGGACTGATCATCCACCATGTGTTTATAATTAATGCATCGACAAGAATCTCGTATGTATTTTTGTCATAGATTCGCAACTTTAAGTTTGTGAAACTAATTGGTAATGCTGGTGAATTCATGTTATAATTAATTTTATCGACAAGAATATTGTATGTATCTTTATCATAGATCCGCAACTTTAAGTTTGCGAGACTAATTGGTAATGCTGGTGAATTTATGTTATAAGTATTTGATGATTAATATAAGTCTATTGAGATACGTGTTGAACATTATGTAGCTAATGTGCATACCCAAGATGCAGCAGTACTACTAAAAAACTCTCCTCATTAAAATGGTTTTGGGTCAGAAACCAAAAATATCCCATTTAGAAAATTTGGATAATAAGTTGCTCCGCAACAACGCTAAAAGATGGGACCTCAAAATTTGGAGGTTATGAATACATGTTGGATATGAATCTTCATTGATGATTTAAAAACTCTTTTAATGAGTCGTTCTATCCACATTAGGGGGAGAAATAAACAGTTAGAAAAGGAAATGAATTATCATTGATCCTTGGACTAAGATGAATCAAGAGTCAAAATGATGTGAAAGAAGTACACAAGATAATTCAGTTGTAAAGATTAGCAAGTCCGTTGCCATACACTTTTGCTGACCCTAATAGAGTGACAACATCACATGTACCAGCTGTAAATGCTCCAGTTAAATTGGATATCCTAGAAGGACAATATCAAACTGCTAGTGAGTTTAAAGAACGCCTGAAGCGTGATAGACATGTCTATTCTAAGTGTAATACTCCTCAAAAAATAAAAGGGGCATGAATGAGAATGTCAGGACCGAGGAATGAAGTATTAAGGATCTCAATAAGAGATGGTAAACATGACACGAAAGAAATTCAGGTACTTGACAATAAGGAAATCTCAAATAGCTATGTCATGTCTGTATATATATGGAACTGATATCAAATCGACGTCGTTCAAATTTATGCATGCAATGTAGCAGTTGATGAGAATGAGGATCATTGACCATCTATTGCAAAGTGCACAAAATGATGGAAAGATGGAATCATCTAAAGTAATTATTGGCCATGATGGGGATAATCAATAGATGCGAAACTAAATTTCTTGGAAAGAGAAGAGTATTTGGACCAGTAGTTCGTACCCCTAATCGTGTAAAACCAGTAGCGTATAAATAGGTCTTTTTATGAAAGAATATATGAGATGATGAATTCTGAGGTACAAAGTAGTAGTTGCACAAGAGTTCTCATAAAGACCTAGAATGGATTATAAAAAAGTTATCATCATGTGGTGGAAGCAACTACTTCTAAATTTCTTATTAGAATGACAACATGAAAAAGAATTGGGAGCCACTGAAAAATATCCTTTGTAATAAAGTCCCAAAAGGATTTGGACTGTAAGAAGCAATCAAATGCTAGTTCTCGAGAACATTATTGAGCATATAAAGAGAATAATTTTTGGTTCTAGAGTACCATATGAAAAATGATATTCGAAAAATTTATTGATCTCTTTAATGATGGAAAGATATGATTTCGTATGACGAGAAAGATAGTCATACAAGTAACTTCTATAAGAAGAAGATGAATAATTCATAACATATATTAAGGAAATTTGGACCTGAACTCCAAATAGACCAAGATAATGACATTTTATGTGAAAGAAATGTTATGGACCAGAATTCTAATGACAAAAGAGATTGTATGACAATCACGAGTTTATTCACTAAGTTTATGCTTATAGCAATCCCCAAAAGATGATATATATGATTGGAATGCATCTCCCAAAGATGATGCTTCTAGGGGGAGAAATATGATGAGTGTGGTTGTACTCTTTTTCCTTATCATGGTTTTTATTTCATTGGGTTTTTCCATGTCAAGGTTTTAACGAGACAGCATAGAACACGCAAATGATAGACACCTGAAGAGAAATGTTATCACTCAAATTGTGAATATCTATCAATCTTCCAAAGTCTATCAAGATCGAGAGAAACAGAGTAGAATGATCCAAGATTAATCATACTTGAAGAAGAATCAAGGCATTAACACACTCCATTCCAGACATAATCGAAGGTCGAAAGTTTGTCAACCAAAGAAGACCTTTCTAGAGGAATTAGGAAACGATCTTGATATCCATAGAAAGATATTCGAGTCTACTTTCATCTCTAATTTTAATCAAGTCATTCTAGATTGTACAACTCATGATATAACTATTTTTGTGGGACTTGTACAAACTGTCTTGGAAGACCTAATATCGATAGACATCTACCATTGCGCTTCGATCTACCATTTTTAAGGATTTAGTCACATCCTTCATCTTAAAGACTCGAGCTATGTTCTCATTAGAGGGAGTCAATGCGTGTTGCACTCTTTTTCCCTAAACCATGGTTTTTTCCATTAGGTTTTTCTTGTAAGTTTTTTAATGAGGCATCATCTTAAACGATTTAGAAATATTTTTGTATAATGGAACATCCAACGGGAAGTGTTATGGATAATTATGTTTATGTTAATTATAAACCCATAAGCTCTTGTTGTAAAAGGTCTTATAACCTTAACTTTATATTCCTATATATATATATATATATATATACACTAGTGGGTGATTCGCGCTTCGCGCGGTATTTGGTATCATTGTATACGTATGTTAGTAGAATTTTAGCGATATAAAACTTTTACTTAAATTTTGTGTTTCACAAAATATTCTTAATTTATAGTTAGTAAATAAGATTTCAAAATTAAATATCTAGATTTGAATATTTTATATGTAGTTGATAAAATAAATTATTATGTAACATAATACATATATATTTTATCATTAGTTTATATACTCATATAGCCTAAAAAACTTTACAATATGACATATAATATTCATAGCTAAATACAATCTAATCGAATCACGCAAAACCCAATTTAAAAATTGGAGTCAATCTACTGCTACAAATATCCTCCATCATTTTTAAAATAAAGAGGGACAGAGCTCTCAAGAGACTCAAGTCATACGTTAGAGAAAAACTTATACCTACACTTATCTTTTTTGGAATATGAGTTGGATGTCTATTTATCAAACATAGAAGCGTTCAAACTTCTTCCAATAACCTTGGACATTGTTTTCTCTCTTTATATACTCCCAACATGAGATGTTGAACCATATACACCACTTTTGACTTGGTTAAACCTAACCTCTATTTCATATTTCATATTTCTTATTTCTCTATCTAATATTATGGTATCATTTATATTTTTCGCTCGTGTTTCCAAAGATTCTCCCTTACATGCTATCGTTTAGTTTATCTTAATATGCTTCTTGTAACATGCATCAATTCTTGCATATCACATGAAAGGTTTAGGTATTTTCTAAGTTTTTCAAAAGCATCTCTTAATCAAACGAAACTTCATCTAACATGGCCGGGTATAGATATTTTACTATCGGAATAAGTACTCTTTTTACCTCCAAAAGTTGAACTGCTCATCCCTAAGTTTCCTGAAATTCTACATATTTGAAGTTCCTTGTTGAACATAATCAACTTAAATCAGCCATCTTGCGAATTCTAAAAAAAAATTCTTGAACAATGACATACCACTATTTTTTTTTTATCCCTTTTTACCGTGTAATAATAAATATTTTAAAACTTATAAAAGAAAGAAATTAAGATATTGATTCCATATAAAGATTTCCGTAAAATTTTATTTAAATTCACATAATTTTTTTGATGTTATTAATTTTAAAGGTCAAACTAATGTAAATTGAATAAGTATAAATGCTCATAATAATTAATTTTAAATAGATTTAATCACAAATTCTCTACATTAATGAGTCTCATAAATTTTAAGAGATTAAATATATAAGAAAAATGAAAATGAATTAATAAGGTGTCACAATTTAGTGTGTTGAATTGATGATGTGACATCAGAAGAGAGAACCAATAACTTTATATATAGATATAGATATGTATCATTATCTATGGAATAATAAATACAATTACCCTATTCTATTCTCTATTCTTAATAATGACAAATATTCTTGTAATTTGGATATAATTTAACATGATTTTTTTTTATATAAGAATGTACTAAAAATGCCAAAAAAAACACATTAAAAAAATGGAGAGTGAGTAACCATCGACTAAATGAACTCCGCTCATAAAGTGCTTTATTTGTGTTGTTCTTGTCTAAAAGGCCATCAAGTGCCTTATTTATGTTCTTCTTGTAGACTAGCTTTTGTATATTCAGGACTCATCGGTTATATTGTTCATCTTCATGTTTTTATTTATTTATAGAAGATCCAACAAAAATATGTGCTCATAAGTTGCCTAAACGACTTTTAAAAATTTTCCTAACGTATGAGAAAATTAACAAATAATACATAATCAAAATCAGAATACCTCATCGACATTGTAAAAGAATAGAACCGCAACCAAATCGAATAAAACCGGAACCGAACCAATCTGAACCGAATTATAGTACGTTCCTAGATGGTTACCATTTTTCTAGAACCAAATTATCCGAGAATCGAAAAAACCGAACCGAAAGAACTAAAGAACCGAATACCCATGCCTAGTTGAAATCAAACGGACCTAAAAATTGGGTTTGTCACAAACCTAATTAGCTGGAGAAGACTGTGAGAAAGCCATACGGGTGTTACTCGTGAATACGTATTTTGGAAGTCAGTCATGTAACATTGGCACCGGAGAACTTCGCAAATCGAGTAACTAGGGCTGGGTAAGGGTAGAATCAGGATATCTAACTGGAAATGCTCATGCCTAATTTTAATATTCATTCGGAGAAGAAAACTTAACCACACAAATCAATATGTATAACCATGTTTTAACATTTTTATTGCATAGTCACGTGAGGACTGACGACATGCAATCGCCAACTTAGCCATCGAAACTATTCAGACACCTCATGTGCTTTTCGCAAAATGACGTTTATATCCCCGTGATGATTTATGTATTCAGTATTTTCCGCATTTAACGGATGTCTCGTTAATTTGAATTCCAAGGGCATAAGTGTCAAAATTTGTCTCTTTTTCCGAGGTAGTAATAGGACAAATTGAGGAGGCCGATATCACAAGCAAACTCAGATTCTGGATAACTCAAGACCCAAGACTGATTAACTCTGTTTTAGAGTTACCATCATCATGGACTCACGTTGTTCACCGAGTCGACTCGTTCTAGTCGCCTTTTTCATCATTTCCATCTTCGCCGGCGATTCATCGGCGACGAGACCTGGTTTCTTCTACACCAGACACAGAGGAAGATGCACACCTCAGTAATTAATCTCTTGAATTTGTAAATTCGGGGTTTCGTTAATTAGCTCAGTCAGATCTGACTCGGTGATATTTGTTGAGTTTGTTGCAGGTATTGGAGCAGCCGTAGGGAAGCATGGCCAAGAATGGTGCCGGAGAGATCTACGGTGGAGAAAATGTTCGGAGTGATGGTGGCAAAAGAGCGGTGGAGATCTGATCTGACGCTGGTGGAATCGACGGCAAGGAACGACGAGGAAGGGAACGCTTACGGTGCGTTGCTGAAGCAGGGGATCGCAGCTCTGGTGAACTCTTACGCGAGAAAAGGGTTTTCTTATGCGCCGTGGGAAGTGAAGACGATGCTGATTCAAGCCATGATTTCTGAGCCGGCCGCTCGCCGACAAGCTGAACAGTTCGCCGTCGCCAACGAAGCTTGTGACTAAACTTGGAAATCGATAAAGAATAATTTACTTTGTCGTCTTTTAGTTTGAATTTAAGCTTTTGTCGTGTAGCCTAGTTTGATTCTGACTGAAAAAAAGCAGAGGTTCTCTTCTCTCTACCTTGTCTCTATCTATATTCTGTGTAGTAATTTCAAAATTGTCAGACTGAACCGAACCAGAAAACTCCCAGTACCGTTTGATTACAACAATGCATCGTTCTAGTATGAACATGGAAAATGCAAGACACGGCCAAACTAAACTCATAATATCAAACCGTTGTCTAATCAAACAGAATCCTAACGAAATTTAATCGAATTGAGTTCGATTGGAATTGCTGACCCAAAAAAAAGAAAGAGTTCGGTTAGAATTTTACCAAAACTGAATTATCCGAAAATAATCAAAACTAGACCAAAATGCACTACACTTAGAGTTAATCAGTCTGATTATTTAAATTTGTTTGAAACTCTATATAGAATTTCAAAGTATTGCAAAGTTTACCAATTTTTAAACCCAACTTACAAATGTCAATTAGTATTTAAATTCATTCAAAATGATTTTAAACACTGCTTCTCTACTAATAGAGACTAGAGAGAAGTCTCTCTCTAAGATCGCCGTTTTTATTTTATATTCTTCTCTGATTCAGAAGACAATATTTGTTTAGATGATTTCAACGGTTTAGTTGTTTTATTATGGTTTCAATATTAGGATGAGCCTAACTCACACCCAAAAACTAGTTCAAGAGTGGAGGGTTGTCACATGCCTTATATATTAGTCAACAAATCTCTATAACTCTCGATATAAGACTTTAATACATCTAATACACCCCCCCTTACGCTCAAGACTGAACATGTGAAACGTGAAATTTGTAGGACTGGACATCCAGGGGTGGTCCAACAATCGAGAAGTTGAAACCTTAGGCTCTAAGACCATATTAGGATGGACTTAACTTCCACCCAAAAGCTAACTCAAGAGTGGAGGGTTGCCGCATGTCTTATATATTAGTCCACAAATCTCTCAACTCTCGATGTGAGACTTTAATACATCTAATATTCAACAATTTCAAATTTGATCCGGCCTTTTGTTTTCCGATTTTATCATCAGACTTTGGCTCTTCCGACGAGTTTTTGCGGACTCAGTTTTGAGGCTTCGTCGCCAATTAAGTTTTCACTTCTACTACGACTATCAATCATATTTCTCACTCTTTCATATTCATATCATTTGTGAGAGTTTTTCCGATTTTGTTTACGAGTTTCGTTGGATTTGTCTTCTATCTTTTGAGTTCGGATGTGGGTGAATTAGATCCATAGCTCGCTTAATCAGTTATCATGTTAAGCTTTGAATTTAATTCTTGTTTCATTTCTAAATTTGATATTCATCCTGTTTCTTTTGTTAGTCCTTCCATTTTCTTTTATGTTAGTCTTCTTGATTTTTTCATTCAATGGAGTAATATTTCTCTATTTAAAATCTCATATGTGAGTCGCCTTACAAAGATCAAGTCAATAGAGTGGGCTTGATCGACGAAGGAGCTTCCATGGGGTGAATTTCGAGAGGAAACCATTCTTCAGCTAAATCTAGTTTGTTGGCAAAGAGGCGTTGAAGATCTCCAATTGGACTTCTTGGGATGTGACGAAGATCTATGCAACGGAGTTCGGAGATGTCGCTGATCATTGTTCGACAAAATTGGTGCTTGTCGGCGATTCCATAACATGAGACGCGTGGAGTTGTATCTTTAACACTTGTACTCTCTTTAATATGATGTTAGACTCAAATCGTTTAAGACTTTATAATGCTCTCTTATATTTCACATTTTTTAACATGTTAGGCCCTTCTGACCCAAAAAAAAGTTGATAAACTAAAAGAAAAAAGAAAAATCATTCAAAATAGTAAGGTTTACTTTTGGATTAGAGCTTTTTTTTGTTGTTATTGTTAAAAGCATTTTATTTTAACTTAAAAATCTTTCTAATGTATTTAAATCTAATACATAATCAAAATGTACATTAAATCTTTACAATCGTATAACAATATTTGGAAATCACTAAACCAATATCACATATTTCAATAACACTCCAACAAGTCATTTTATTTTAAAACCATATATCATTATTGGAGGTGGACTTAGCACCCCCTTCACATGCGCATCCCAAATTTAGTTCATATCACAGACCAAACCCATCACCGAAGCTTAGCATCGTCTAACTTTCGTTCAACCACGTCGCCGAAAAACCACAACCACTGACACAATATTCGAGAGCCTAGCTCGACTTCTCGCGACGATCTTAAGAGGCCACATCACTAAACGATCTCACCACGGAAAATATGACATGTCAGTCTCATTTATAGCGGATTATCAACGAAGACTTCGCCACAACTCTACACCATGAACATTTCATCAGTAGAGTGAATGATGACCGAGAAAAACCACTCGTACTATCTAGTTCGATGATGATGAGAAACGATTGATGATCCTAAAAAAATGTGCTCACCTAACATGAACTTGCTCCAAGTCGACTCCTATAAGTAGAAAAGTATCATCAATGTAAACGATACAATTTTTCTAATGAGAGAACATGGAAGAAAATAATCTAATGAGAGAACGAAGATTTAGATCGACTTTAATATTTTTTTTGGCATAGTTAACAAGTGTTAGATTCTAATATTAAAATTCGACCTTATAACCAGATAACCTCGAAACTGAGTTTGATCTCTTCTAACCGATTCTATCTTTCTCGTTAATATAAAACACACCTCGAAAACTTCATTCTGAACGTGTCGTTCGATTATTTCTTTTTAAATTTTCACCTTATCTTATTGCTTATTTTCCGACCTCTATCACTTTGCAATCGTCTCATTGCTGAACATACTTCATTTCCGACCTCCAACCCTCATTTCTCTTCAAACTCACCAAACTACCCTCGCACTGAACTCTTCGTTCAACAATCATTAATAGTTCCATATAACTAACTACAACGTCATGGAATTATTAATAGGATGTAAAACATAGAATAATGGTTGAGTTTTTCCTAAATTATGGGCCTAAGACTTAAATTTAGATGGGCCTAAATAGCGGCAAGTTTAGTGTTTGTTTGGAAACAACTCTTTATATATCCTCTCTTGACTCTCAAACTTCTCCAAGTAATAAACCCGTTGTAGAATATACTTATCCGTGTTACCAAACAAGTATCTAAGATGGTAGCAGCAGAAACCCCAGGAGGTTTACGGGATGCATCTCTAGGGCTTTAACTGGTTAAGCCAACACTTCCCGTTTTTCTGGTTTGTTTCTCACGGAAATTCTTTTCAATTATCAATTTCTTCCAAGCAAAAAAACCAGAGAATTTGTATATTGGTCCCTATCTAAATCAATATTTGCGATTCTTCTCGCAGCGGCTAATCGAGTGCCGTTTGGGTAGGGTTTATTGCTGGGTCTACGAGGATTGTTGTAATGGCGACGAGAAAGCTGATTCGAGATTTAATAATCACAAAGCAGCCACTTTTCCAGCAATTGATACACCAACGGGTTCGATTTTGTTTTCTAGCGTTTGTGATTACGAGCCAGCCAAAATGGGTTGACTGATTTCGGCGATTTTTGTTGTTTTTGATTTAGAGAGTGGGCGCAAGATTAGGGTTTCTACCGGCTAATGGTATTGCGAGTACTCGTCGGTTCAGTGTGTTCAGCGAGTTCTCGAAGAAAATTAGAGGAGAAGTTGATAGGTATTTTATTTTTATGCAAATTTGCTAGAAACAGTGGATAAAAGAATCGTCGTATATTTGTAGATGATGCTCTTAGTTTTTTATTACATTGTCGATGTTGTTGCAGCAATCCTGAATTTCAACGATCAGTGAAGGAGCTGAAGGAAAAGGCAGACGAATTCAAAGGTGTAAAAGAGGACCTGAAAGTTAGGTAATTGCAGTTTATACTTAGTCAGAGATTGTATTTCATCAATTGAAAGCTTATAAAAATGAAAATGGAAAATGCAGAACGAAACAAACGACTGAGCAGCTGTACAAGAAAGTTGATGGAGCGTGGACTGAGGCTGAATCTGTGGCAAAAAAGGTATGTGGAATTGGTACAATATATATCTGTGTTTACTCTTTTGTTTTTGTTGTTCGACTATTTCTTGGAGAATGTTTGAAAGGCAAACCTTTGCTAGTTTTGTATCTTTGAGTTTTCTATGTTAAGAATCTGCTTCTTTCTGAAATCATTATCTCTTGTAGTTTGTGAACTATATACTCTACTGATGGAAATTATTGTACTGAACTCGAACTCACCTTTTATTATGTATGACTTTCCAACTTTGTACATTGTAAAAGGCTATATAATCGTTCCTTATAAGAACAGCTTCGACGGTGCAGGTCTCTTCAAGTGTGAAAGACACGATCTCTGCAGCTACAGAAGAGGTTTTGCTCGAATCTCCATTGTTTTCAGTTCTTTCAGTGGTCAACTGTGGCATTCTTTGTTTTTGTGTTAAATTCGGTAATGTATCTTTGTGGTTAGGTCAAGGGGTCATTCAAGCTCGGAAACGAGGAGAATGCTGAGTCAGCGAGTTCATCAGGAACAGGAAGCTCTGAAGGAGAAAAAAACCAGCAGCAATCAGGTAATACTGAGGAGCAAGATACATTTTTTGGGAATTTCAAGTCGAGCATTTCGCCAAAGGTATCCGAGGCGTTTAGCAAGCTAAAGGAAGGCCCCCTTCACCTCGCGAAGAAAGGACTTGACATTGTGAAGGAGGAATTGCGTGGAAACCCCTCTAAGAAGAAGCACCTGGAATATACTCCTCCGCCGCCATTTACAGGCGAGAGAAGTACAAGAACGGAGATGGTTGTTACACAAGCGAAACAGTCTAAGTGGCAAACAAAATGGGAATCTCTTAGAGAAAAGGTAAGTAAGCTTCTTTGTAATATTGTCCGCTTATATGCCTCTTGTTTATAAGGCTCTTGTTGAGTGTTTTCTTTTAACTTTTGGTTTAGATGCAAGGTTATCCTGTATTTAAACGTCTCAGCGGGATTAGTGAGCCTGTTGTCAACAAGAGCCAAGAGGTAATGAGAAATCTCTCTCTTCTACTCATTTAGTTCAGATATCTTATCTTGCAATAATTTCTTTATTGATACTTTTGAATTGTGGCAATGCATTTGGATTGTTTAGATTGCAGAAGATGTGAGGGAAAGATGGGAAACCAGTGACAACCCGATAGTTCACAAAATTCAAGAGTATGCTATACATTTCTCCCTTATCTCTCCCTTAAGAATTAACTTGCGTAAAAAAACTTAATAATATGCGCTCTTTTGTTTTTGGCAGTATGAATGAGACAATCTTTCAAGAAACAGATTCTGCATCAACTTACAAAGAGATACGCCGCCGAGATCCGTAAGTTATTATAGGGTTTGTTTGATTGATTAGTTTGAAAAATGTCATAATTCTTAAAATCTCTTTCATTGCTCAGATCGTTCTCGTTGCCAGACTTTGCTGCAGAAGTTCAAGAAGCCATCAGACCGGTCTTGAATGCATATAGTAAGGTGAATCTCAGCTTCTCTTAATCTTCGTTTTTTTTTGTTGTTGTCGCCTCTTAATCGATTTTCATCTCTGTGTTGTTGTGCAGGGAGATGTTGAGACCTTGAAGAAGTATTGTAGCAAGGAAGTAATTGAACGGTGCACTGTAGAGCTCAAAGCTTTCAACACTCATGGTTTTTTTTTCGATAACAAGGTAAAAGGTTTTTCTATCCTCGTGGTTTGTTCGTGTGATCTCGGCTCTCAGTCTCTGAGACAATGGCTTTTCATTTTGTGATGTTTTCAGCTTCTGCATATATCGGAAATTGAAGTGCAAGAGACAAAGATGATGGGAACTTCACCAATAATCATCGTTAAGGTAATGATTACACTTACTCTGAAGTTATTGCTTCTTAGTAGCTATAAGATCTGAATCTGATGGCTTTAATCTTTGATGTTAGTTCCAAACGCAACAAATCTACTGCGTTCGCGATAAGGACGGGAAAATCAAAGAAGGAGGACAAGACACGATACACACGGTGTACTACGCGTGGGCAATGCAACAAGTGGAAGCAGAAGAGTTAGGAGAAGGAGCTATTTATCCTATTTGGAGACTCAGAGAGATGCAGAAAATTGGTGTTCAAGCTCTCATTTAAACTCTCTTTTAACCTAATAAGCTAAGCCTCTCTCTTTCGCTCTCTTTTGCATTGTACCATTATTATTATCTCAAAAAAAATTGTTCTTACTTTTTTTTTTTCCTCTCCATTTTGTTTAATTTTTGTTCATTTATCGTTGTTTTCCTTCTTCCCGACAAGAAGTGAGTTCCCATGTTTCGAGGGGATAAGTTTTGACAAATATTTAATTCGTTCCCAAGTCTTTGTTTGTGTCCGAAAAGACTTAAATTAGATTCGGTAATAAAATGTTTAACAACTGTTTTTAATTTCTAAAAAGGTGCATTATTAATTGTTCCAGCCTCTACAGATTTTAATATTTTATCCAGCTTTGTTCTTGTGAAAACCAATCTCCATTACTATAGGATGTAAAAGTCAAAAACCATGATTAATAAATCTTTTAGAATCCAGAATTCGCTTAGGAACAGTTTATTTTGTTAGTTCAATAATTTATCATCAAAACATAGAGCCAAAAACAAAATGATTATATCTGATTTTTGGATTATATTTCTGTTCTTAGGCCAAAATCGTAAAGACACTCTTATTTCACTCTCTTATCCAGAAAATAGATTTAGGAAGCAGCGTGAAGATTAAGCAGCAAGTGTAGAATATTCTTGGCTGCTTCTGTTTTCTTTGCGTCCGAACTAAGCTGAACACAACTTCTATATAATCCTCTCCTATCTCCCTTTGCTTTCTTCACCTAGTTTTTTTTTTTAACTCTTCTCAATATCAACAATAAGAACGAGATTGCTCCATGTCTTGTCTGAGGATTAAGCTTTTCCCGGCCAAGAGAGCTTGGAAGAGCTTAACTGCCAAATTCCACAAACTCCGAAGATCCAAAACCAAACCCAAACCCCGTTATGGTGCATCAACGTCTCTCCACCGAACCGGGAAAAATCATCAAGATAAAGGAGATTCTTCTCGTGTTTTCCTCATCCGACTAAAGAAAGGTTGCTTGTTCAAAAAGAAACGAAAATCTGTTGTATACGTTGATAAACTCTTCAGAGAACCCATTCCTGTAACCAATTGGATTCCAGCAAAACAGTGGAAACCAAAAGAAGAGTTGCTTCCAGAGAGGAAAGGAATAGACGAGAGAGCCGAAGAGTTCATAGCTAGAATGAAAGCAGAGATGCTCGCTGCTGCACGCAACTTGTAGTATAAAAGATCAAATTCAACTATTCTCTAGCAAAACTGTCTTTTGCTTTTAGCTCGAGTCTGTAATTATTAGCTGTAATGAATTGTATTCCTTTAAAAAAATACACCTAAATCACAAAATAATGAAATGTTCATGTGGATGTGTGTATACCTCAAAGGTCTCTCAACTTATTCTAGTCTCTTGAAACCCTAACGACTAATCCAGAACTTGTCTGAACAGTTTTGAGTTGACCGGAGCCAATGAGATCACGTATGTGAAATCTCATATCTAAAGGAGAGAACCGTAGCCGTTTCTTTTCGAGTTCAGCCAAGAACATCTCTTTATGTCGCCTCCGCTTTAGCAATGACATGAGCTCGTTTCTTCCCTGCAATAGACCTTTCCACAGTTTACCGATACTCGGTATGGCAAACCAGTACATGTCTGAGTCGATAAGTTGTCGAGTCTGAGAGGTAATTGAAACTAAGAGTTAAAAAGAGGGAAAGAGATACGCTTGAGAAGTATAATTCTTTACTTACGAGAAGGCCTGCATTGATTAAGAGCGTGAGGTGTGCATCCTTGACCTTTCCGCCTAATGACAATAGCGAAATCTGCAGTAAAGTAATGATAGTTTGTAAACAGAATCATATTGATAAGCGTAAAATGATTATATTGACTTACTAGTTCGTTATGTCCAATACTAGGTTCAAGTTTTGAATCAAGGACATGCAGTTTGAACCATTTGAAAACTTCAAGATCACTCTGTTTCTTATCTTCCATTCTCTTCGCCATTCGATCTACCTAACATATGGATTTGAAACAGAAACTATTCATGGACTTATTCCAAAAGCAGTACACTAGAAAGAAAACGGAGCCTTTGTGAAGTGCCAACCTGATTAAGATAGTCATCTAAAAAGATTATCGCATGATCATCATTTCCAGTGTTGAGTTTGAAAACACGAACTACCTTCTCCCTTCGTAAACACTGCACCAAATTTGATCAATCCAAAGAATCTCACTATAGATGATAAAAGATGGGAAATTTGATAGAATACAAAACGAACTATCTACAAGCAAAGAAACCAACAACAATATAACTCACCCAAAAGATGGGAACTTATCAGAAAACACCTTACAGAAACAATACAGAGGTTCTAATTTTTATTAGAACGATGCTCATTTCATTGTTCCAAAATGTAGAAACAGTGACCTTTTTAAACTTTACTCATTGTGAAGGAGAAGTATGATTAAGTAGAAATCAATACCTCTAATTCTCTGTCCACTTGAGTTCTATCGTTGACGCTACTGTATAATTGCGATTGTAATATGAAGGGTGGGATTGAAGCCTGAAACAGATGAGAGCAGAGTCAAAACAAGACATCAAAATATGCTAAGAATTTGACACAAATCCATGGAAACACCAAGGGAAATTGAAAACAAGAATATCCAATTGTCGATTGAATGCGATTCAATTACAGATTGGTGGAACTGAATCGAATCGAACCTGGTCAATACGAGGAAACTGAGCTCGCATCATCCGAAGCGCCACAGAAGTATCGGTAAAGGTGAGTTCATCCTCTGATACCAAAACAGAGCAACGAATTTGGTAATTAGAGCTACAATTATCCGAATAACAACAAAATTAAGGACAAAACAGCAAAGATGAAACTCACGGAGAGAAAGACATTGATCCTCCTCTTCATTTGCAGCATTACTACAACCCGCTTCTTCTTCCTTTTCGTCTTCTTCCTCTCGCCGGCGCTTCTTTGCTCCAGAGGCGGATGATTCCGGATTTGAGCTTCTCTTCATATTTTTTCCTCTCGCGGAACAAAACAAAAGAACCGAACTAGGAAAAGATCTTGGATGGGACAAATTTTCATGGAACCTAATAATAATTCAATAAAAGCGACATTAAACCGGATTAACCAAACCGATATAACCAAATTTCACGTTACCCAATTTTTACACCATATAAACAAAACCGAACTAAACCGCATCCAGTTTTGTTCGAACCTAATCGTTAACAACTAATATTTTCTGTTAATTTTTTTCAAGGTAACTAATATTTTTTTTTTTGAGCAAACGGAAACTAATACTTTTTTTATAAATATACACAAGAAAATTCATTTTCAACCAATGTACTTACTAAAATCTCGATTTAGCTTTTCTCGTCACTTCAACTTCCGGATACGGGAACAAAGCTTTTTTGTACTGTCAACTCGTTTCAGGTTCTAAGGCTTTATTCTGGCATGATAACTAGACTTCGCTGGGTCCTTTAATCGACATCTTAGGTCCTCAGGGACCTCAAGTCACCGGCATCAGTTCAGATTCTAGAGTCTCTCAAGTAATAGTTTGCAGGAAGCTGGGTTTTGCCTAGGGGGAGGCATCCGATTATCACTCTCCTTCGTGCAGTCTTGCCTCAACTCCCCTACTCTCTCCTCCGATGCAGAAGCTTCAGACATTTTTCTGTGGAAAAATTTTCTCACCAGACATCCAGGTATCTTCTCAACTTCAAAAACTTGGAATGCGTTAAATCCGCAGCTTGAGCCTGCTACAAACTGGTTCAAGTCTGTTTGGTTCCCTCAGCGAGTTCTAAAGTATGCTTTTATCTTTTGGTTGATTATGAGGGATAGAATGCAAACAAGAGATAAGCTTCGAACAGTGGCGGATTTAGAATTTTTTTTTTACCGGGGTCATATTTTACATATAATTTTTTTTTTCTAACGTATCATACGATATTGTACCGGATTGATGATTCTAATACGATATTAACTCAAACAACTATCCTAAACTCCATAAATTTTTTTTGTGATAAAACATATCAGTTGAAAAGAAATTAACAAAGATACTGTAAATATATGCTGTCAAAGTAAAATAATTATATAAATGATGAGAATATTATAATGGACAAACGAACTGTAGAATAGGCCCAAATTGAAGAAATTACGAATAGTATAGCCCCATACTAAATATGTTACGTAGGAAAAAAAATGGGAATGGAGGCATGTAAGATTCGAACGTGCGTAACTGGGGTCAACTAATACGTTTCCAACCAACTGGTCCAAATTTACTTAACAAACCCTGTATAAAAAACCAATATATATAATTTAACTGGTGTCATGTGACCCCACAACCCAGAACGTGGGTCCGCCCTTGGCTTCGAAGGTGGGGTCTAGCGGTTCCGCCTGTGTCCTCTGTGATGGGCATAATGAAACCACCTCTCACTTATTTCTTGAATGCTCATTTGCCAACACGTTATGGACTTCATTCTTTCGTTCTAATTCCCTTAATCCTCCCTCGGTATTTCATGATATTGTACAATGGGTTAAGCGAGCTTCTTCCTCTTCTATGTGTATTGTCATCTGCAAGATTCTCCTCCAAGCAGTGGCATACTTCATTTGGAGAGAACGGAATGTCTGGATTCACTTGGCTACGCCAAAACCAATTTCGGTCCTTACAAGGGAAATTCAGTTACATATGAGATGTAAGTTGGCAGTCCTTGATCGAGATGTTCCTCCGAACACTTCGACCACCTCTCAACCACCAACTTCAGATAGTTATCTCTCCATTTGGTTTGGTTTGTTTCAAGTTTAAAGAAATGGCCTTTATATCGTCGTGCCTACCTCATCACTTGTCCTGTTTCAAAAGAGTTTCACTCCAATCTTGTCTTAACTAACCTTATTTTGTTGTAAATGGGTTCTGTTTAGCTTTCATCTGTTCTGTTTAGTTTAGTTGTTGTAACGATCTCAGAAAATGTTTCTTTTTAAAGGAGGAAGGTATAAAAGTATTTATTAAAAAAAAAAAAAAAAAAAAACTTCCGGATACGTTTTAACAATCCTATTTAGGTTCAACTTGAATCATTTTAATCAAACGATGCACTCATAAATAAATCACTCGAATTAATTCTACATTCTTCAAGATTTCACGAAGATAAATAAATTGCTTTTAGCTCAATATTCCAAGACATACGTACAAAGACGGTTCAAGTCAACATTTCATTAAGAGACAACATAAGCAATAGAAGAACACCAAAAACCAGTTAAAGCAAGTTGCATTTGCGTCGTGTTTAAGCATTTCAGTACTTTTCATGCGACTCAAGTTGTCATTTACTAAAGGATGTACAATTTAAGGATGCTTTTGAGCTTGGATCCATAATTTGCAGTTTTATGGGCATTGTGGTTAAGACTAGACCGCTTGCCCACTCCCATGTCGATCTCTATTACTGGTTTTGCTATTTTGGTGGATCATTTTACGATCGCCTGGAAGACAAAGAATCAACAAAGAGTGTCATGTTATTTTCAGAGGCAAAGTATCGATCCTTGGGGTTTATGATGCGGGAGTTGAAATGGAATCGTGAATTTTTCTCATGCTTTGGCATCCATCACAACGATCATATGCATTTACTTTGTGACAATCAATATGCACTTCATAATATTGATGCAAACCCGGTTTTTATATAGGTTGATTGTTAATAGTCAAAGATTCTATTCAGGATGGATCTCTTGACTCTTGTGGATTCTCATGTTCATACTACCGAACAACTCGTTTCACCAAGGCGATTGGATAACAAAAATTTACTTATCTTCACCGCAAATTGAGAATTCACAATCTTCATGTTTCAACTAGAGGGGATGTACAAAGACTCCAATGTAAATATCATGTAACGTCTTTCTTAGTCCGTAAATATGTTAATCTTTCTTTATTTTAGCGTTGTATATCGTTAATATAAGAAATCCATAACATTTTCTTCATACTTTTTCAATATTGAATTTAGTGTATTGGTTTAAAACCAATAGCAAATTTTCAAACGACATATAATGCATGTGGAATCCAAGATTCACCGTAATCCATTAGATTTTTCCCTGTTTCTTTTTGTAGCGTAACGAAAAATGTAATTTTAATCTAAAGGAATGGGATTGAAGAGTAAGGACATGACACGATCAACGATTCTGGCTTTCCTGGGAGAGCCATGACCATCACCATATTGATACATGCATTGCGACATACGTGCCAAGTTCATTATGGTTTCCACGAAATCCTTAGGAAGACAGAGCTGAGAGCTATATGCTATTTTCTCGTAATTCATTTCATCCCACATGTCATTGATCATTTTCCGGATGTGCGAACACGCTTTCTCCTCTGAAGCTCCGGTCTCATTCATGTAACATTGGACCGATTTGAGGACGTCTCCTCTAGCCATTTCATCCTATATTCACACACGTTATTTTGGAATGAAATAAAATAAGAAAATATACTGAAAGGAGGCCATCTCGAGTGAGGAAACGAATGTCACGGGCTGAAGAGTATTCGCCTCGATACATGTTCTCTCTAGTTTTTTCGCATAAACATTCTTTCTTCTGAGGGTTTTACTTGGATATCAGAACAACAAACAATACACAACAAAGCTATATTTTAACTAATAATGCTACCAATCAAAACTGTAACTAATTAGACTTGGAAGAAATTTTTTTACCGGTGAGGTTACAAGGTCGTTGGCTAGACGGAATATGGAGGCAGAGCATCGAGCGACGTTTTGTTGGTGTTGGGACAAAGTCTCCAAAACTTCAATAGAGAGTTGGTCGGAGAATACACAGTAGAAGTGAACAAATATCGTTGGGGCAGATATTGAAATCCAAGCATTTTCCATGTACTCTTCCACATTTGGTTTGTGTTCTCTTTTAAACCACTTTGCTTCTACCATATATGCTTTACATACATCTGTCCACTAAATTTAAGATAAAATTAATAAGTTCATAATTTTTTATATCCAAAAACATAATGCTTGTTTGTACTTACAGATTTCTTTAGGAAAGGGATTACATTGATATTTTGTTTTTTGAGGATGTCATATCCAATGCCATTAACTTCATTGTACACAACAAGAAAACACAACCTCATGTACTCGGGGAGTTCATCAAGACGATTTATATCCCAACTGAAACATATTTATACATAGACTACTAAAAATCAGTAATTTTACTAAAAATCAGTAATTTTTTCAATGTTTAATTATTATTAGTATACACTAACAAGAAACTAAAATGGACAAAAAAAAGACTGTGGAGGGTCCTTACTTTTCAATCGCGGAAGTGAAAAGTTGAAGTTCTTCAAGAGTGCCATAGATATCATAAATGTCATCCACGATTGTAAGAAGTGCATTTATTTTAGTCATTACTCGTCTAACATTTCCGAATTGAGGATCTTGGATTTGTCCAACGGTCCAAAAATAATTCTCCACTATTCTATCTCGTGCAAAATGAAGTTGATTACCTAGACTTGTCTCTCTCCACCAGCTTCACAACAAACATAAGATGAGAGGAAAATAAAGAGTATTAGGTATGTAATCTTGTATACTTTATATATTAATATGTTATATTTATAAACTGATAACATTAACTTGATTAACCCTAGTTAAATGCTAACAACCCAAAAAAGTTTCTAATCCACTTCTAAAAAAAAATAGTCTAACAAGATAAATATGATTGTACAAAAATAATACCACAGATCATCTAGACAATATTTTTTCCGTTCAAACAAACATGTGTCTTGATTTTTACGAGTTTAATTAAGGGATTAATTAACGTCATTTTTGATAATGAGAATCCATAGTAACTGACCCGCAACATAACGTTTAACTTTATCTCTAATAAAATCGCGGTATGAATCTATTATATTATTACCTGGAAATATATTTGAGTTCTTCTTGATGAACAGCTTGTACGATGTTGAAATCAATCTTGGCGAATTCAACTAAGCCAAGATTCTTGTTATTATGTTTCTTTCCATACACATCAATGTACCATCTCGTTGCTAGCCTTCTCATTCGCCAATAGTAGGGCATCTCTAGCGCTTGGACCACCATCTCCCGAACGTCACAAGATCCCAAATCAGTATCATCATGGTTCTCAATAAATTCTCTGAGTTTTTGTGTTGCAAAAGGTCTGAAGATTTTTTGCAGTTTCATGTCTGATTTGGTCGAAAGATATGATGCTTCGTAAAGAGATATAAAACCATTTATATCATCATTCCCAAACTCTCCACAATTGTCCATAAAAAAATCGAATACATCTGAAATAAAAAGTTTATTAATTATTTTAAAAAGTAAATTTACATATAACAAGGAATTAACAACATACTTATTAATTATGAATTTTTGGTTATGAGTATGATGATGATACTAACCTTCTGAAACATTGAAACCATGTTGTCTAAAAAGTCGGAATTCGAGTGCGGTGGCATGAAGATCTTTCTCCATGTTTATTCTATCTTTCCGATAAGAATTAAATGTTAAAATGTTGTCTATTTCCTGCTTGAAATGATAAGAAACCCCGAGTTTATGTAGATCATCGATGAGTTGTAATTGCTCGAGGTAAGGCTTCTTCTCATCATTTAGCATCTTTCTCACATTTTCCTTCAACAAATCTCTCTTTGGCACACTTTTATCTTTCTGAATGGAAAATAAACATATATAGTACTCAATAAATGATACGTTATCATTCTTTTAGCACGTGCAGGTGGAGAAATTCGAAAATTTCTTTAATGTTTTTCAATGATATATATAAATGGGCGCCCATATCTTTTACAAAATTATTTACAATATTAAATAAGCTTTTCATAAAAAAATTGAACAAGACTATCAATAGTTCGAAACATTCCTCCATTATCGTTTCTTAAACTGTAAAGAATACTTAAACGTACCTCATAATTATTCTCAACAGAGAGAAGATGGCGATGGTCCCAAAGAGAAGGCTGATAGTTTCCGGAACGACGAGGAACAAGAGACTCATGACCCGGTGTCGTTCTGGCGACTGTGGTGCATGTGAAAGGCTGATGACGACGTGGAATTGTCTTCACAAGGGAATTCGTGCATATAAGAACTGAACCTATGTGCCATGGAGTGGCCATTCAATCAAATTATTACACTAGGTACCGGGTTGGAGAAATACTTTTATATTTGTATACATATATATATATATATGTACTATCTATTTTGTCTTCGTTTATCTCGTGAATATACACTTCTCTTTCACTATTATTAAATTTTCGACTACAATTTTGTATTTTTTTCGCAGTTTTTAGTTCTACCCTATACAAAGGTGAAATATGTAAAAGCCAATAACTATTTTCGAAAATTTTGGTTTGTGGCGCACAGACATGCAATACAAATACTATAACCATTTAAACTAGAAGAAAAAGAAAACAATACGAATTCCTATATATATGACCGTTTAATTGAAAAGGAAATTAAATTGTTTTAGTTATATATGTACTTCTCAAAGCTTGGAACGTTGCATATTTTCATGTGCTTTGTGGGAGCCATATATGGCTGGCAAGTGGCAAACATGACAGCATGACACGACATGCGAAACGCAACAATCACACAACGTCTGGTAAGATTCCTTGTACCATTTATTATGGCTGTAGATATTTAATTTGGTGTATTTTCATTCTATTCCACAGAGAATTTGAGATCGTTTTTTTCCTTTTGGTGTAAGAATTCTAGATCGTTATTTAGAATTATCCTTTAAACCTACTTTACCAGAGTTCTCTTGCTGTATATGGGATTTAGCCGTTTACAATGGCTAAATCTTACGGTAAGATTCTTACCACTCAAAATATTTTTAGTTAATTTCATGTCGTCTTGGCGTTGTGAATAAAACTCAGTTATTTGATCATTTTCGACCAAATAAAACAATAATCGAAAATCAGTCAGAAACTTATAACCTTAAACATATGACAAAAAACTAAATGCTAATCATTATAGAACTCTGTTTTCACATCTAGCTAAAACATAAAACTTCAATGATGGTATCCTTATGACAGCAAATGACATTGCACAGAGCGCAAGACGGGGTGAAAAACAGAAACTGGACATGAGCATTATCCGTAGTGGCAATAATCATGCACGTGGTTCTTTTCGCACCTCTCTGTTTCTTTATTCTCTACTTGTGGTCAAAGAAGTTACAAATATAAGAGAGACTCATGACGGCATCTTGCTTCCAAGGGGAAGATTGGTGTTCCTTGTGCGTTCAACTCTTTTGTGTCCTTGATTCACTATAACCAGTTTAGTTCATTCTCTGTCTCTCGCATCATACTTTCTTTATATAGAAATCTACGTTATGTCGAACTTATGGATGCTTAACTCAAGGATATTATGATTGTTGGTTAAAATAACTGGTTTACTGTTGGGTTAGCTTGTCTGTTTAGTCGCTAATAATCTGTTAGTTGGTTAAGATTCAATTCTCTTCTAGCTTTAGCTTTCTGCTACACTTAATATTCTATCTTCAAGCTTGGATTCATGTTTAGATATACAGGTGTGGGTGACAATATCCATAGACATTAGTTGGAAACCGATATAAGAAGAGCTGACTAAATGAAAGATTGTAATGGAAATAGTCGAAATAGACAACGATGATTGTAATGGAAAAATCATGTACTTACCAATGTATATATATATATCTCAAGATTCGTCCACAGATAAGTGTCTCTCTCTGTTTTAGTCACTCAGTAAAGAAGTTATGTGAAAACTGGTGTCTTGCTTTTTATAGTAATTTTCGTATTGTTTGTAAGTCTGCTGATATGAAATTCGTTAAATTTTTAAACTGCATTAGCTAAATTTATAAAAAAATTGTAACTTGTATTTCTAAGTTAAGGTTTACATTATCCTTAGTGGCCCAACGTTTGCGTTCATTTTTCTCATACACCCAAATCTAAAAGCTTGGAATCCACCTAAAGCCCTAAATTTTTCTGTGACTTTCTCTTCACGTAGCCATTATATAGAGCTCATAGCTATTTTTTTGGTAATTAATGTCATCCACGGCCATGAATGATAGAGAACCATCGTTGAATGAGATGAATAACCCGTCGATAGGAACCTCCTCCCTTACTTGTTTTACATCGAGAAATATGATTCGTTGAGCTCGTTTCTGCGTTCAATTCGTTTGTTAATTCATTATAACCAGTTTAGTTCATCAATATTATGTAAGGATAGTACCTGTATTTTTCCGAGCTTGATTAACGAGCCGAGCTTAAATAGGTGGGGACTTGTTTCCAAATTCTGCAAAGTGCGGTTGATTAGCGATTCTCCGGTGATTGACGCGGTCCAATGAGATGTCGAATCAAGATGAACTCCGTTGATTATTGTTTCCTTCGATGATCGGCTTGTCTTTCTTTCTTTTTTTTAATAAACCGATGATGATTTTTTCTCTTCTTGGTTTTGATTTTTTCTCCGTTGAATTGTTTAACGGTTGCCCATCAACCGGTAACCTTCGAGAACCGAGTGACTCGCCTATAGTGGTCTCTAATAGAAGCATCAGGGTTCACTCTTGAAGAGCTAAGATGATGGTATTTTTTTTTTCACAAAAAAAAAATTATATTAATTTAATTAAAATTGAATACAACATTAGTGCTCGTATCACCTAAAACCATAACATAAATGATCAATTACACAAATAGAGTCTTGAAACAAGACATAAGCCCTTCATGATCAGATTACACTAGAACCAAAACTGCAATATTTCAAATCTACGAGCTGGAAACCTTTACAGGGTGCGGTGTGTCATAACAGGTCCAAAGGAGAGAGCTTGTTGACGCATACACGTATACGCGAATAAGACATAGACCTCCTTAATGATGAGGTTCCTGTTGATATCTAGATAAACCACAAAATATCCATTTCCTGAAGGTCGAATTTCAAATAATCCTTAATGATGAGGTTCTTGTTGGTATCTAGATAAACCACGAAATATTCATTTCCTAAAGGTCGAGTTTCAAATAACCAGGCGAACCGTCGAGAACTTGATAAGGACACACCATTAACCAGGAAACTAAACTGGAGCCTGGTTTATTACACATCTCAACACCAAACTCGAGCCACCTCACACCAAAGAGGACTAACCAAAATATACGAAACTAAGATACGCCTTAACTAAGAGATAGGAGCAACAAGTAGCATGTCCTCATATTGTTTTGATCAGAGAGTCATTACCTTGAAGGGGTAATCACCCCAACGTCAGATTCTTTCTAGAGAGAAGATAGAACGAAGGTTAGAGAGAAGGCTAAGATGATGGTCTGAAAACCTTTGAATCACCATATTGATTTTCTTATAAAATGTATGATTAATATATTATCCTCTGTTCTATAAAATAAAATTTTTAGAATTTTCACACATATTAAAAAAATAATTAATATTTAATCATAAATGCATATCTCTAAACCAATAGTAGTTCAATAAATTTAATTAATCTTCTTAAACTTTTCAAAGTATCATCACTAATTAATAAAATTTGCATAGAAAAGTTAAAAAATCTCTTTTTGAAGCAAATTTTTTTTCTACAACATTATGAAACGGAATGAGTATTATTATGTAACCAAAAGTATATATATGTTTTCTGCTATGTCACTGTCAGCTAAATTAATGTAAGTCTGTTTGTTTTTTTTATATAATAAAAAAGGAAAAAAATGAAGAAGAAGTCTGCATGAAAGCATAAAAGAGAAAATCACGCTAAGAACAAGGCAGACATTAATCCTTCTTCATGAACCTATGAATGCACCAATCTACACATAAATTTCATGCGAAATAATCGCTGGGCTCGAGAGAGATTCACGGTCAATTCGATTCCTCTTTTGTTTCTTTCTTTTCCTCCTTTCCATCACCGCACGTCATGTTTCATTCCCGATTGGAGATTTTCATTTCTTCCTGATTTGGCTTGAATCTGTCAACGTTAAGGTTATTATCGCTGTTCTATAGTTTTGGGGGATTTAGTTTGGCAATTCGATTCGTAAAGTGAATTTTATATCTTCCCGATTCCGATTGTCAATTTCTCAGACGATTTTTCCCTAAATCCGAAGAAAACAGAGAAAATCACATATTTATGTATTGCAATTTTGGTGTGTCGATTTTGAAAATCTTGTTTTATGCAGAACGATTCGTTAGGGATGTTTTCTTATCCGAAGCCGATGAATCATCATTGAGTATTTGGGAAATATGGATTCTGCAAAAGGTTGGTTTCAAAAAAGGCAAATGCGTGGAGGATCGAGATATAAAGGTGGTTCAGGTGGAGGAGGTGGAAGTATTGGCTCTGGTGATGAGCCTAACGTGGAAACTGATGAAGAAGCTGTCTCAAACACTACCAAACAAAAAGTCGCAGCAGCTAAACAATACATTGAGAATCATTACAAAGAGCAAATGAAGATTCTTCAAGAGAGGAAAGAAAGGTATTTTGATGTGAATTCTGAACCAAGATGTGGAATCTAGTTATTTAGTGTTGATTCTCCATGTATACAGGCGAAGCATGCTAGAGCAGAAACTGGCAGATGCTGATGTCTCTGAAGAAGATCAAAACAATCTTCTCAAGTTTCTAGAGAAGAAAGAGACAGAGTATATGCGGCTTCAACGCCATAAGTTAGGCGTTGCTGATTTCGATTTGCTTACAATGATTGGGAAAGGTGCATTTGGAGAGGTTAGAGTTTGTAGAGAAAAGACGACAGGTCAAGTTTATGCAATGAAAAAGCTCAAGAAGGCAGAGATGCTTCGCAGAGGCCAGGTTGAGCATGTGAGAGCAGAGAGGAATTTGCTAGCGGAAGTGGACAGTAACTACATAGTGAAGCTTTACTGTTCATTTCAAGATGATGACCATCTTTACCTTGTGATGGAATATTTGCCTGGTGGAGATATGATGACTCTGCTGATGCGGAAAGATACTTTGACAGAAGAAGAGGCTAAGTTCTATGTCGCTGAAACAGTTCTCGCTATTGAGTCTATCCACAGGCACAATTACATCCACAGGTTCTGAGAGAGTGAATCAAACAAACAAACGAACACCATTAATGTTCTCTTTCATAGTTGATGAGCTTATCTTCTTCTTTTGTAGGGATATCAAGCCGGATAATTTGCTGCTTGACAGATATGGACATCTGAGACTGTCGGATTTTGGATTATGTAAGCCTTTGGACTGCAGTGCCATTGGAGAAAACGATTTTTCAAACAATAAGAATGGAACTACGGAGCAAGAGGGTGGATCTGCTGATCCAAAACGTACACAGCAGGAACAACTTGAACATTGGCAGAGAAACAGGAGAACACTGGTAAGGCTTTCAAAATTTTCACCATTAATTAGAGACTTTGCTTTTCGCCTTTTCGAAAGAGTTTGATTGACACATGAAACGAAACAGGCTTATTCCACAGTAGGCACACCAGATTACATAGCTCCAGAAGTTCTATTGAAGAAAGGCTATGGAATGGAGTGTGACTGGTAAGCAGTTGAGACCCTCTCTTTTTTTTGTTCACTGCCATTATCAAATTTTGATGAGTAATGCAAACCTCTGTAGGTGGTCTCTTGGAGCTATCATGTATGAAATGCTAGTAGGTTATCCACCATTTTATTCAGATGATCCTATGTCAACTTGTAGAAAGGTAAATATCTCTCATAAGCTATGAAACAAAGAAAACCAATCACAGGAATGGGAATTTGTTTAACCGATTTTTGGTTGGCAGATAGTAAACTGGAAAAGTCATTTGAAGTTTCCAGAGGAAGCAGTTTTGTCACCAAATGCAAAGGATCTTATCAACAGTCTGTTGTGCAGTGTCAGACGTAGGCTTGGTTCCAAAGGTGCTGATGAAATAAAGGTGTTGTATTGTGTGGTTTCCTTTTAAAGCTTTTCTTTCTTAGAGACGCATGATTAGTTTTTGAGTGTGACTAAGTAATTGTGTTTCTTGAAATGTTGGTTGAGTATGGATATAATAAGAGTTTAATTTGCTAATTCAAAATATTTGAATGCATGATTTGTTTTTCCTCCCTTTGCAGGCTCATCCATGGTTTGAAACTGTTGATTGGGATACAGTATTCGATATGGATGCAGCGTTTGTTCCAGAGGTCAATGACGATTTAGATACTCAGAATTTCGAGAAGTTTGACGAGGTAACAGGATCTTTATGTACAGATTCAATTACGATTACTAATCGAAAAGGTAACAGATTGATAGAAGCTTCTTTGTTTTATTTGGTAATGCAGTCTGAATCTCAAACTCAGACATCAGCCAAGTCTGGCCCATGGAGGAAGGCAAAACCCTAATCTCCTCTCTACAAAGATTCAAAATTGTTTTCTTATTACATTGTTTTATGTTTTAATCATTTCTTCTTTTACTTTTTGCAGATGTTATCGTCAAAAGACATTAACTTCGTAGGGTACACTTACAAGAACTTTGAGATCGTTAATGATTACCAAGTTCCTGGAATGGGTACACATTTGCAATCACTATAGTTCTTATATTTGATTTGAAATTATAGTTTGAATGTTACAAATGTTTGTTTTTGTGTAGCGGAGTTAAAGAAAAAGAACAAAACGAAACGACCAATGATCAAGGCACTCTTTGGTACACTTCTTTTTGTTTGGTTTAATTATTTTTATGTGAATTTTGAAAGGATCAAATCTTGATTTTTTTTTTTAATATGTTCCATAGATAGTGGATCATCGGAGACCTCGGATTCATCGGAAACAACAACAATAACGAGAACGGGTTGTGATCGACCTCCTCCTACTCCTCCGGTGGTTCAAGGAAGCTTTCTGAAACTTCTGCCACCAGAACTTGAAGTGAGACCAAAGCAGGAAGAATCCGAAGCTTGCTAAAAACAAGAATTTGTTTTTGCTTGGAGTTGAGTTGTGTCCCCAATGTTTTAAGCGGTATTGCAAAACTACAAACCGACCACTCCTGCTATGCTATCTTCGGAGCCGGTTTCTTTTAGACATGAAAATTACATTATTAAATTTTCTTGACTATAGTTTTTTACTTTTTCAAAAATCTAGTTGGTGTTTTAAGGTGTATGAAACTACAAGATGCTCATTTTGTATATATTTCAATAAATATTCAAATCTCTAAACAGGGTTTTAAACTTGACTAGGCCGGTAGAAATCGAACCATGACTTGCATAAACCACGAGACAGGGGCGGTGAAAATAAAAATTCAGCTAAAATGTAAGGGAAAATGGTGAAGGGAGTAAAAGAGAACAAAACAAACTAGTGGAGTGATTAAGGAATAATAAAAGCGAATGGTAATGTAGTCTTGGACCTTGAGGGTATTAAGAAGGAAGCAGAGAGATATTTCTAGGAGTTTTTAAATGCGAAACCGAATGATATAAGTGCATATCCGGATGAAGGTTTAAAGGAACTACTCGGTTTTACGTGTAGTGATGATGATAAACATTTGCTTGTGAAGGAAGTTACTGAAGAAAAGGGACGAAACAAAATAAACACTAGAAAATACATTTTATAAAATCAACCGGAAATTGCTATTAAAAACACCACAATATATTGTGTGGGTATTCAACTATAATAAACTCTAAAAACAGACTAATACCTACTGTTGAGTCACTACAAGATTGTTAGGTTTTTATAGCACCATAACATAGCGTAGTGTTTTTCGCGAATTTTTTTTACATATCTAGCATCTTGTTTCATCCTTTGGTTTTTCTTAGCACTTTTATCATCTTAGAAATATATATAAATATATAAATATTTTTTTTTGATAACTCAAGGTAAATTACTGAATTAGTATAAGTTCGTCGAAGTTCTTCAGTATGTCTTTAGTTTCTGACTTTTAAAATTTTTAATCGAGAGTCTAATACTTTACATTCATTCAGTCTTTACCCCAATACTTTACATTCATTCAGTCTTTACCCCAATACTTTACATTCATTCAGTCTTTACCCTAATACTTTACATACGAACTAAGCTTGTGCCTTTGTTCCCTTAATCAATAAAAAATATAAACGTGGGCCCACATTACATCACGAAAGCGTCATACTCTGGGCCCATATTCAATAAAAGTAAACGCTTGAAAAAAATTTAAGTTATTTACCCGCCACTCGACTACGAGCATTCGTTTACTCGGGAGCTGCGGGAAAATCTGAAAGTTTTGTGCAAATGGGAAAATGGAGAGTCAAAATTCAGCCATTATCGAAGAAAAAAAGAAAGCAGATGGGAAAAAAACCCCTAAAATTTCGAAAAACTAAAAAAGCACTTTTATCTCGTCACCCGAGCTCAGAAACCTGCCAACTGTTCGACAGAATTCCTAAGAGAGAGTGAGAGCACAAAAAAAACATACGTCCTGAAGCGTACTTGGACATAATCGCTGCAAGAATAAAGAAGCTTAGCTATGGGTTTAGTAGCGATAATTGTAACGCTGTCCTCGTGGCTCAGAAAGACAGAAATTCAATGAGAGATCTTGAGACGAGACTGGTGTATAGCTGATGATGTTTTTGTCCATTGTAACATTGACTCATTTTTGACTATTCTTTCACTGAATATTACAGTTGGAGGAAGAAACCCTGAAAAAGGTTTAACCTTTATGAATCAAATCGACCTCGCTTCACTTCAGATGCTTCTAGTTAGTGTTCTGATGGTTTTGTGGTGTAAACATCTCAGGTCGTTTAATGAGCTTGAAGCAGAGATGCTACAAGGGCAAAATCTACATGTAGACTACCAAATATACACAGAAAAATGGCTAAGAACCTATACATCTAGCTATATATATGATCAATTGTCGTTTCCTCTGTATTGAAGTCTTGATTTGTGGTAACTCGATCTCACAAATCATAATCCTATTCTGATATCGATGTTCAAGTTCCTGCAGATTCATTTATCCTTGTCAAAATTCCATTTGTTTCACCTCAGGTAAGCTTGCTTTCGCATAAGATAATCAACCTTGTTAAGTAACTCTGTTATGAACACTTTTTAGGCAGTGGTTTTGAAAACAGGAGCAATGTGGCAACAAAAGAAGTACAAGAGACAAATGGTAAGCAAATCAGCTGGTTATGCTGTTATTAAGTGTTTCATGTGGCAACAAAACATTTGAGGCACCTCCCTAGAAGGGCAAAAGCTACAGGTACTATATGAGACAAAAAATCAGCTACTTATGCTGTTATTATGTGTTTCAGACTGACTATGAAGCAAAAGCAAAGAACAGTATAACGTTAGTCTTTCCTACTCTTACTCTCTCATATTTGGAGACTTAAAATCTGGTGAATTGTGGCAGATGGATCCAGAACCAAGCTGACGTTTGAAGATTCAACGTTTCCCCAAATCTCAGAACCTTGTTTTTCTATATTGATGACCGTGAAACTGATCTCCCCTGGTATTTTCTGGTGCAAAAACAAGAAGTTTGTCGTCTAAGTTAAACAAAGCAGACCCAAGCACGTCAATCTCAGGCAAGTCTTGGATTCCTCTCACAGGACTCCAGGATTTAGACTCCAAATGGTAAACTTCTATCTTGAGGCTCTGTCCAAAGGCAAAAAGCATATTTTTGATGACGCATGAAGATTCCAAGATCTTGTCACCCATGGCTTCTTCATCTTTTCTCTCCAACCTTCCCAGCTTCGGGTCGAACATGATGCACTGAGTTCCACGTTTGCTGACGAAATATACCCGTTCGTTGAAAACAACAGTGCAACAAATTTTCGGTATGATTCTGTCTTGCTCAGGGATTGGGACGGTTTTCCAATTGTCTCCGGTTAAGTCAAAGACCTCAACGTAGTTCGCTCCATCTTCTTTAGCGCACCCTCCAAAAACAAAGATCCGATCTTGAATTACTGCAACCTTCGGATCGTATCGCACTATGTTCATCTCCGGGAGTTCAACCACGCCGTAGGTACCACACTGGACGGAGAAAACCTTTTTACCATTGAACGAAATCACTCTTCTTCCCGCTGCGAAATATCTGTGGGATTCACCTTGTAGAGACGGAAAGCGAACTGGAGATAGAAGGTACTCGTTCTTGGTCGTGTTCTTGATGTGAGCAAACCAACCTCCTTGGGCCTCACGTGAAGATACGAGTACATGAATTGATTCTTCCGTAATCTCTCCTTGAAGATCTGACCTTTCATGGACTCATAGTGGCTTTTGGATAATTGTCGCAATTTTCCGTGATAGGAGAGACGAAGCCTTGCCCAACACGCAGCAATTAGCTCGTCAGGTAAATCGATAGTTTTCTTTGCTTTCTGTATGTTCTTCATGTTTAGAAGAGAATTAACTCTAAAGATGGAAAAAAAAACCCCTAAGGGAGATGACGCCGAAGATTGGCGAAGATGACGAAGAGAATGAAATGAAGAGATGGCGCAAAAGTGTTAAGCCGTTAATGTTGCGTTGATCAAAGCTATAAATTCCGTTTTATTTCATGTTTTAGCAAAAGTTTGGGAACAATCAATTTTAACCGACTCTCAGTTAATAGGTTCACTAAAATCGATTGATACTCACAAACAGGCCCGGCCTTGTAGAAGCCCATTCTTCGAACTTTTAACCGACTCTCTCAGTTAATAGGTTCATTAAAAGTGAATATTGCAAACTAAGCAAATGTTGAAAAGGGGGAAATAACAATTTAAAAAGATAGAGCCAATATTAGGGATCACTTAAGAATCCAGGTTTTATATAATAAAAGTGAACGTATTCTTTAAAAATAACCTTTAATTTATATTAATTTATAAGAAAAAATAATAAATTAATCATTATATATAGTCAAAAAGCTGACGTGTCGTCTTCTTGTGAGTCGCTTAATTAAATATAACGATAATACTCTTAATGAGCATGTCTTTGTTAGTTCAAATTTTCGGTACCCCTTTGTGATTTTCCCTTTCTTTTATTCGGGTTTTTTTATTTCTCTTCACCCCTTCTGTTAGAAATTTTACTTGGGCTTGGCTATGTTATGGTCTGTTCGACTGGTCCGTGATTAGGTTTTAGTCGTTTTAATTATTGCGTTGACCATGATTGTGTTTATCAAAATTCGTTCTTATTCGTATCTATCAAGAAAGTATTGTTTCCATTCGTATATTCTTGGACTCTAACAGCCGCATTCGTTTATGGTTTTCTTGTTTTAATATCCTACTAGACGCAGCTATTGTTTTCTAGGGTTATATATGTTTTGATAAGAAAGAGAGAGAAGTTAGCCATACAATGGTTTTGGCAAAAAGAAGAGAAACGTTTGGGTTTGAGAAGAAAGCAATGAGGAGAATATCATGACAAATATGAAGAAGCTTTTCTTTTAGGGTTACATAAAGAAGAAGAAGGTTTTTCGTAGGTTTCGCAGATCAATGCCCAGAACCGGTTTTACATGAAGAGGGAAGGATAAAGGAATCACCGCTAATGAAGCCATAGACAGAACGACGTTCCTAGGTTTCAGGAAATTGTCAGAGTGAAGTAGAAAGGCATATATGGGTCTGGACGTTGACAAAGCAACGTTTCTGGGTTTATTCGTCATGGTCTCGAGATATCTCTGCAGTCTTTTCCTGATTTAAGTACTCTTCTTATCCCCTTCCTGGTCCAGAACTTTATTCGCTTCAACTTCGATCTCTTTGCTTTCTCAATTACATTGATTTGCGAGACAGCGCCATCATAAAAAGTATTTTTGGGACCAAAGAAGAATTTGTTGGATCTTGTTCTACCTCTTCCATTTTGATCCATTCTTAATTAAGCACTAAATCGTTTTTGTTTTTGACTTCTTATAGTTTCTTCAAAGCTCGGGAGACTCTCGGTTTGATCCGAACCAGCTCCCAAAAGCAAAGGTGATGATCTCTTGTCGGCTGAAACAGGAAAAATGATTATGATTGGTAAGTTTCTGCCAATATCTCTGGTTGGTGAGTTACTCCTCTTTGCATATCTCTGGTGCTTCCTCTGCATGCAATGGACTCTTTGCATGTTTTGGTTCTTATAATTTTTGGTCATCTGCACTTGGGAATTTATACAGTGTTGATTTTTTTCTTTTTTTGCATTTAAAGATGTTATGGAATATGATGCTTTTTGACATAATTATGTTTCCTCTAGGCTTCTTACTCCTCCTGGAACACCTCTTGGAGGCAAGTCTCATTCATCTTTGGCAGCTCCAAAGATTACATCTGATCCTAGAGCCAGTTATGCTTCAAAGGTATCAAGGGTATGATTTACCTTTCTTCTATAATCCTTTTTCCTCCATTCTTGATGATAATTAGAACTTCAAAAAAGTTGTTGTTTTTGCCGCTTCATCTTTTGTAAGAAATTTAAGTTATGTTCAATCTATAGGATCGAAAAGGAGAGCGTTTATGAATTTAGAGAACCTTATTTCTTTCTCTAGCGATCTTCTTTGTTGCAGTAATTATTGAAGAAGCAATACACAAGCAATAAAGGATTATGGTCTGATTTAAGCCTTTTTCTCCCGGTTTTGGTCTCTCAAATCCTTGGTATCCAAAAAACTCATTTCCCTTTCAAAGCTGTTTCTCAGAAAGCTACAAATTTGCTCCTGCAACTAGATTCGATTTAGGTATTTTGTTCAGAAGAAACACTTTTGTGATTTTTTTGAACATTCTATCTCTTTGGTTTTCTATATTGATTTGGAGTTTTTTTTCGTTGCTCAGGGAAGGATTGATCCAAACACACCAATAGCAATAGATCATTGAGCAGAGATTTGGTGAGGTTTTTGCAGTACATTGATGATTTTGCTATTAAAAAGGTTTGATTTGGTTAGTAAGTCTGCAATAAGTGTGAGATTTATGGGTAGCAGCAGCAAACATACATGTTCTAATGGCAAAAATTCGGAGATTTTGATTCAAATTTTATCATCATCACCTTTTAATTTACTTAATCTGACTGTGATTTGATGTTATTCCTGCTTCTTCCTACACAGCAACACACGACTGATAGATACTTCTTTGGGAGCGCTCAGAAAATCTCATTCTTCTTTGAAGGTATTCTTCACTTACTTAATTTCCCCTCTATAATGATGTTCTTGGAAATTTAAGTTGTTGTATGATCTGCAACTGTGTTTGTAAAGTTTCATAATGGACAAGTATGAATATTTCTTATTTTTGGGGTTTATCAAAATTTGATGTATCTTTGTTTTCATATCAATTCTACACAATCTGAAAATACCAATGCATTATTTTTCTTGATTACAAAGAATTTCAATATGAATATGTTCATGAAAATTATTGAGTTATTTTGGTGCAGTTTTGTGAGAAACTCGGAAACTCTATTGAAATCGTATCGTCTTCTGCTTTTGTGCTTGTGTTTTGAATCTCAGGAAAAGCTTTTGGTAGCGATGGGAAACTGCATCAACCGAGAGTGCTTTATATAAACAAAAGTGGGCATGGTATTTTTCAACCAGTTTCTTTTATATTTCTATTGTGCTTTCTATTTGCATGGCTTTCATTGCAACACTGCTCTGTTTTTTTTTTTTTTCAGGTTGTAGCAGGGAATGGACATGGAGTTTATCAACTTGAAGGTGATAAGAAAGAGTTAATGATTGTTGGAAGGAATGCCGAGAAGAATTACAATAGCTTGATGATAGATACAAGTGAGTTCTCATTGCGGTAAGTAGAACAGTTACAGTTTTATCTTTTTATAGATGATGAAATTTTCTTTGTGTATGGTTGGTTTTAGTGGAAACTCTTGCTAAGCAGTTTACAATTTTAGGTGCTAAGCATATTCTCTCTGTGAGAATGAAGCTGTACTGTATTCAGTGTTTTATATGGTTATAAGAACAAAGTCTTTAACTATGTTAGAGATAGGATGAACGGCCGTGTAAATGGGTGGTCTGGGAAACTTTTGTCCAAAGGTGAAAAGGAGATAATGATAAAATCAGTGGCAACGGCCATACCCTCACATGTCATGTCATGCTATAAACTTCCCCTAGATCTCACCTCAAAGCTTACGGGTGCTATCTCAAAGTTTTGATGGAGTTCGAAGGGGAATGAACGTAGTATCCCTTGGGTGGCATGGGAGAAAATGTGTAAAGATAAAGAAGATGGTGGAATAGGTTTTTGCAGCTTGGAAAAATTTAACATGCATTGCTGGCTAAGCAATATTGGCGTCTTATTCAATTTCCGAATTCTTTAGTAGCACGGGTTTCTAAAGGACGATATTTTCGCAAGGTTCACCCCTTAAAGGCTAAGAAGCCGAATCTACCTTCTTTTGGGTGGAGAAGTATTTATGGGACCAAAGGACTGATAGAAAAAGGTATACGGTGGGGAATAGGTTGGGGATATGATATTTCAGTTTGGCAGGATCCTTGGATTCCAGATGTTAACCCGATGCCAGCTTCTGGTCGAGGAAGAACCCTCCATCCTAATTTAAAGATTATTCATTTGATTAATGTGGTGACTAAGGATTGGCATCTTCCTATCCTTCAATAAGTTTTTGACCCCGAGGATTTTCAATTTGTGAGAGGAATGACGATTAGTCGGAACTATAAATCGGATTTTTTAATTTGGCATCACACTAACTCTGGGAAATATACGGTTAAGTCCGGTTATCGGTTAGCAATGACATTATCAGCGGAGGAGGAGTGGGGGCCAAACTGCAAAGCTCTACAAGCTCACGCTTGGAAGCATAAGTTCCACCACGAATTTCTCATTTTCTGTGGCAGGTTGCCTCCAGGGTTCTTGCAGTTACTTCTGGGCTTCAACATCGAGGTGTGAGTTGCGAGATTATTTGCAAAAGATGTGGTTCGGCTAATGAAACCAGCAACCATGCAATCTTTGAGTGTCCGAACTCCTTGAGTGTGTGGAAGGAATTTAAGATTCCTTTGATTCAAGGGGTTTTCCCTTCTTCATCGGTTTTCTCTAATTTGGATTTTCTATATTGGAGACTATCGTCTAACACTAATTCGGAACTCATTCGATCAGGATTCCCGTGGATTATGTGGTATATATGGAAAGCTAGAAATAAAAAGGTATTTGAAAGAATTCAATCGGAGTCTTTGGATACCCTTAATCTTGCTTTAAGTGAAAAGATATTTTGGGAGGAGGCTCAAGTAAGGGAGGATGAGGAGGTTGAAGATGATACTGAAGATTTTATGGAAAGTACGCCAACTTTGAAATGTCAGATTGATGGTTCATGGAAAAGGTCAGATCCAACCTCAATGTTGGGCTGAGTTTGCTCCTGGGGGTTGTTTTGGGAGCAATGTGCCAGCGACGATCTCTGTCTCTCCCCTTCACTCAGAGCTAGAGGCGTTGATTTGGGCTATGAAGACTATCATACTTAGAAGAATGGATTGCTAGGTTTTCAAGACAGATTGTACAGAATTGTCTCCATGGTACAGTCTCCAGAAGAATGTCCGCCTTCTCGAACTCTCTAGAGGAGTTTGGTATGCTCCACGCTCAATTTCCTTCATTTTCTATTTCTTGCATTTCTTGTCTCTCTAATGTAAGGGCCGATTTTTTAGCTCGTTCATCAAGAACTCTATTTTCAGAGCGCTCATATGTAAACTCTTCCCCTCCTGATTGGGCAACCAACAGGGGTGTAGTGTTCTAATTATTAATGTTTGATTGAAAAAACAAAAAAGGTTATCAAATTTAAAATATGGCAATTCTCAAAAATACCACATTTTAAGTATTCATTATTTAAATGATATTTTTTTATTGGTGAAAATCATATATTTGTTATTTTAACATTAATAACAAAATACAAATATATATGCTCATTTGGTTGAACTAATTTTAATCTCATTTTGTCCCTTTCACTTTGAACTCGATTGCACTCTTACATACAAAGCAACTATTAAAAAAAGTTGTCCCACATCGACTAATGAACAATGATAGAATTAGAATCAATCCTATAAATAATTAAACATGTCTCAAATTGCAAGTATAATATTTCTGTTGTGATCGATATTTAGATTTTATTGATTAATGATGAACGGTGTTTTCGGCGTGTCGTTATCCACCGAAACCGCTCAATCAACAATATTTGTAAATTCCAAGATTATCCATATTTCACCTTATTAATAGGTAGAATAGTGATAAGAACGGGTATCATACCACGGAGAGGCCGAAAGGAAGTTTATTCCTAGTACTAGGAGATTTCACTTAAGTTAGGACAATGGTTTATTGATGATTAACTACTCTACTTATGAAATGAAAGTAAACTAAATGGAATTGCAAAGATAATTGAAGATATGGATTGAGGAATGAGTAACCATGAAAAAACAAGACTAGTATTGGGTTTCTATATCCTATTAGTGGCTCAATTAACGAACAACCTAGAAATTTAAGATCAATGAAAGCTTGGTCAATCCACATCAATGGTGAAGACTCATCTAAAATCCATAGACCTAGCAAGGTTCTCGCGAGCTAGATAGCAATCGGTTTTAGTAATTAAAATCCATCTTTAACCGATTACAAGAGGAATAGCGAGACTTTCGTGAACTAAGCAACATCTTTAGTCCAATATTATTTTAGCATAATACTTTTCTTAATTGGATGTTAAGAGAAGTTAATATTAAATTTCTTTTTAATATATTTGAATTTAAGTCTAATATTGCCATAACCTAGTCTTTATGTAGTAGCATTATGTTTTAAGAGAAGTCAATATTAAATATTTTTATAACCTAATCCTTATCAATATAACAAAATCTTTATCAGTTGGATTTGGTTAATTTTTAAAAAAATTTAAAAAACTTACACGTGTAAAAATATGGATAATGATTTGTTGGTTGAAGTAAAATATTTTAAACACGTGTCGACATCTAATTGATCGACTGATACATGTCGTGGTCGTGTTAATTACAAAGTTTTGAAAAAAATAGATTTATTTATAATCAATAAAAAAATGAAAGAATTCTATTCTACTCTGAATTCTGCATATATTGAATTACAAGTTCTTTTGTTAAAATAGAGTTACAAGTTTTCCCCTTGTTTGTTTTCCTTTTTTTTTGGGCAAGAAAAAACCCTCTGACTGTTTAAGCACCTCTTTGTAATTAATTTACAAGCCCTTCACTTTTAATGATATTCATATATTCCTAAAAAAAAGGAAAAATCCTAATAGGTTTAGGACTTACTATCTAACGTAAAAATAGAGGGAGATTCCTAATTTGATTGGGATATACACGTGAGATTTTTCCTAATTAGATTAGGAACAGAAAGTCCCTATATAAAGAACTTAGGTAAGATTGGTGGAAAAAGAAATAAAGAAACAAACAAAAGTTTTTGAAAGCAACCGTAAACCCTAAAAGAAGAAAAAAGAGGCAACCTTAAAGGCGATTCACAACCATGAATGAAGAAGAGACAACGACGTTTATGATGCTTTCTAATGATTTGATATTAAACTGTTTAGCCCGCGTTTCAAGATTGAACTACCCGACTCTCTCCTTAGTTTCCAAGAGATTCCGCTCCATCCTTGCTTCCACGGAGCTTTACCAAACCCGAACCCTCTTAGGCCTCACAGAGAGTTGTCTATACGTGTACTTTGAACTCACTTCCTGTGACAGACCACAACAGTGGTTCACTCTCTGCCAGAGACCAAATAGCTCCAAGAAATTTTTGGTCCCAATTACATGTCCCAATTCTCCTTGTACGTATTACTCAGATTTTGCAAGGGTTGGTTCTAGCATCTACGCCATTGGCGGATACATAAATCATGATGATGAAACTTGTAGCGTCATGGTGATGGATTGTCGTTCTCACACATGGCGTGAGGCTCCAAGCATGCGGGTTGCACGTGGGATCCCTTCTGCATGTGACCTTGATGGAAAAATATATGTAACAGGAGGGTGCAAGAATCTGAATGCAACTAGCTGGATGGAGGTATTCGATACAAAGACTCAAACTTGGGAATTTGAGTTGTCCGGTTGTGCCGAGAAAGTATGCGGTGATTATATTTATAAAAGCGTAGGGTTTGACGGGAATGTCTACGTGAAGTGTTATCAGAAACCTGAGGCGACTTACAAGCTGAATAATGGTAGGTGGAGAGAGACAGACATAGCTATCAGTAGGGGATGGTATTGGTCATCACCGCTCTGTGTGATAGAGAATGTTTTATTTACTTGTATCGGCGGGGTGATTAATTGGTACGACTTCGAGGAAAGACATTGGAATCATTTGAAGGGTTTGGAGCGTTGGAAAGTTGGCGATTTTGTTAAATTGGCTGAATGTGGTGGAAAGTTGGCGATTTTGTGGGTGGAACGTGAATCTGTTAATGAGAAAATCATTTGGTGCGCGCAAGTCACGCTTGAAAAACGCCAAGACGGAATGATTTGGGGAACACTTGACTGGGCTCACCTTGTCTTTACAACCAATGAGGGATTTAGCAAACTGCATCTTCTTTCTGTTACACTTTAAGTTAATTTGATTAACTTTTAATTTGAGTTTAATTGAATAACAGAGTTTTAACTTTCAACTTTTCGTGCCAAGATTAAACTAAAATCACAATCTCCGATGAAATTATACAAAAACTCAAGTAGCTAATATGACAAAACCTCCAAATTTGCATTTATAAAAAACAGTGTCACATAATACCACTGATAATGATAATTAGTAAAAAAAATCAAGCAGTGGTCTCTCTTTTTAGCTTAGAAAGCTCCTGCCTCACAACACCAGCCCTCTGCAAAAACAACACTCAAACATTAGAGATTACTCAAACTAATTTCATCATCACACAACTCAGTCAATAGCATCAAACAAATTATCTCCACAAGATCATAACATGAAATGTTAAGCCATACGAGGATCAATCTAAAAAACTAATAACCTCTATTACAAACTCAAGTTTAACCAAAAAGAGTCTTAAAAATGGATATACCAACCTTGATTTTGGCCAACATGATCTTGAACCTGTCAAAATCATTGATAGAAGCTCTTGTCTTCTGCACAATCAGTTTCCTACCCCATGAACTCTTCTCCCACTTGTTCTTCACATCTGCACATAAGCCTTAAAACTCAGATGACTCGAAAAACTCTAAGTAATCAAAACTGGAATCTTAACAACTCACCAGCCTTCTCCATTGCCTCAATCAAATTCTTCTTCTTTGGAACTCTGTTGATATCAATCACGATATCAGTAAGAGACAATCTCTTCATATTCATCTGGATCCTCTCCATGTCAGGTGCATCCACAAGTGCCTAAAAACAACCAAGACAAAATCACTAACTTTAGACATCGTTTCGGAATCAGAGACATTCTTTTCGATTACAATTTCAAATCCAAAAGTAAGAAATTACCCTGTTCTGGTCAACTACATCGACGATAACGACGAGCTTTCCGTAATCACTGCCGTAATTTACAAGAGCCACTCTTCCGATCTCGATGAATCTCTTAAAACCCTTCATAAAACGAAAAAATCAAGTGTTTCAGCGAAATGAGATTCAAATAACGTTCTGGATAAAACGAATTTAGTGTTTGAGAGCATCGACACGTAAGAAGATAAAACGTCACTCACCATTTTCGCCGGTTTAACAGAAAAGATCGAAGCTCGGAGAGAGAGGCAACTGAACGGCGAAGATATTATTAGGGTTTGGAGAACGACGTCGTTTGGGTAGTTATATAACAGAAATGTGCTATAACCGAACCGAGACGAAATCGATAGCGATCGCTGTTATCGGTTTGCTCGAATTCGAACCGGAATTTTCTGAATTCGGGTAAATTCGGTTAAAAATGCAGAGACCAGAGTCCTAGAAATAGAAAGATGGAATGGAAGGAAAAGTCGGAAGAAGACGACGACGAGCATGTGTCTGAAGATTGTCGAGTCTCCGGCTGTTTAGGATCTCAATCATCTGTATGTATTTGCTTTTGTTCCTATTCTTTGTAAATAAATTTGAATCTGTTAGGTCTAATTGAATTCTGGATTATCTAAAATGATGATGATGCTGATTTTGTAATGACCTTTTGGTGATAACGATTGATCATGATGATGTTCTCCGGAATTTAAGATGTTATTGAGCCATGGAAGCTTCGTTGTTGCAAATTCATTTACCTGGTGCTTATCTGTCCTTTTCCTTATTGTAAAGTTTTCGTTTTTTCTCCATCTTGTCAATATATCTAAAGACGAGATCTGATTTTGTGTTTTTGTATTAGTACTCTGATGAATCCATGAATTGATCCTTCTGGGAGATTATTGCTGGTTTGACAAAAAAAAAAACTTGAGAAGAAAAGCTTGAAATTGAATGATTTGCTGCGGATTTATGTGGAAATCCGGAGGAGAAGATTTGCAAGGTTTCTATCCAGTTAGACCAGAATGTCAAGCAGATGTTCCAAGGACCCGATTTAAATCAAGGGTTCGTGTCTTCTCTTTTCCAATGGCCTCTTTCTTATCTTCTTAAGGAATTGTAATGTTAAGGTCTTATCAGATCTCAAAATAGAGCTCCTGTTGAATGATTCATGTTTGAAATTGTAATTTGAAGGCTGGAAAGACTCTAAGTGCGAGAAGATGGCACGCGGCGTTTACTGAAGATGGGCATTTGGATATGGAAAAAGTGCTTAGACGTATACAGCGTGGAGTAAGTCTTCTTTAAGATCTATGTCCTTGTTGTTGTTTGTTGACTTGGTTTTCTTAAACAGGGAATTCATCCGTCGATCAAAGGCGCTGTTTGGGAGTTTTTGTTAGGATGTTACGATCCAGACAGCACTTTTGAAGAAAGGAACAAACTGAGGGAGAGAAGAAGGTATTGGTTGATGAGTGATCAAATCATTAAGTAACTTTTTCGTTAGATTTTCTTGGCTAAATTGAAATGGTATTGTTAATCATCTAAGGGAGCAGTACGGTGCATGGAAAGAAGAATGTAAGAGAATGGTTCCTGTCATTGGTAGTGGCAAGTACGTAACAATGGCAGTGGTTCAAGAAAGTGGTAAACCAATTGAAGAGTCTTCCGTAGAGAATCAAGGCTGGATCGCTAAAGAAACCGTTACTGACGAGAGAGTTCTCCAGTGGATGCTCTCATTGCATCAAATCGGTATATGCCATTACATATATAAGCTTACTCCTATCTGATTGCGTTCTTACAATACGCCTAATGGTGAAATTTTTGTTATAGGCCTTGACGTTGCTAGAACAGATCGGTATCTAGCCTTTTATGAGAACGATAGTCATCAATCAAAACTGTGGGATGTTCTTGCCATTTATACATGGTTGAATCTTGATATTGGTTATGTTCAAGGTAAATATTCTACCATTAACCTTTTGTTAACCGAAAAACACACCGATCTCATCCGTCTACTATTCATGTAGGAATGAATGATATATGTTCCCCAATGATAATCCTCTTTGAAGATGAAGCAGACGCTTTCTGGTGCTTTGAGCGTGGAATGCGAAGACTAGTAATTAACATTCTCTTTGTGTGTATGTCATTTATTATCATCAGACCATTGATTGGTTTGTTAATTGAATTTTTTTACAGAGAGAGAATTTCAGGGCAACAGCAACATCAATGGGTGTACAGACACAGCTTGGTGTGCTCTCACAGGTGATTAAAACCGTTGATCCTCGACTTCATCAACATCTAGAGGATCTCGATGGTGGCGAGTATCTTTTCGCTATACGGATGCTTATGGTTCTTTTCAGGAGAGAATTCTCTTTTCTTGACGCTTTATACCTTTGGGAACTGATGTGGGCAATGGAGTACAATCCAAACATGTTTGCAACATACGAGGAGTTAGAGAACCGTAACAACGCAGCAGACGATCCTAAGTTGTTGAAACGGTATGGTAAATTTGAGAGGAAATACATAAACAGTGGACAGAACGAGCAACATCGCAATACGCTTGCTGTTTTCGTGGTCGCGAGTGTTTTGCAGACAAAGAACAAACGTCTCTTGAAAGAAGCTAAAGGTCTAGACGACGTCGTTCAGATCTTAGGAGACATTGCTGGTAATCTTGACGCCAAAAAAGCGTGTAAAGAAGCGTTGAAGATCCATGAAAAGTTCCTGAAAAAGGTTTTTTTTCTTTCTCTCATTTTCAAGTTGTTTGAAGATAATATAATTTATGTATATACTGATGGATTCAATATTTGAATGTTTCTTTGCAGGCTAATAGGCAATAATAAAGATTCTGCTTGAAACTTTTTCAAAGCCTCACCACGTTATATATATAATATTGAGAGAGATATTTATATACAGTGTTTTTTTTTATCGGAAAGTTGTTCATCGACGACGGCAAGGAATCTCTTTGAGAGATTCTGGAAAAGAGATTGATGAGAAAAGCTTTGTTGATTCTTTTCTTCTTTCATTTGTTTATCTGTTTATGTATTTTGTGGTCAACTTTCTTCGGAAAAAAATGAAAAATGTATGTGTGGTAAAACTGTGTGCCGTTTTTGAGTTATATAAATGAACTTCGTGATACTTTTTTCCTCTGTAGCCTTCGACGCGATTCTTTGCGCTGTGTCGACGAAGCCATAGCAGTTGTGACTCATAACACACTCATCTCATCATGACTAGTAAAGAAGATAAATGTTTTCTCATTCAAATACACACTTGAGTTAGCTAAACCGGAAATTAGAATCTATACAACTAAATCGAACTATTTACTTAACCGTAGCAAGCTTTGCAACAAGAGCGAATGTCTCTGTATAATCCAAACCTTCCTTCTGATAATACCCTTTTTAGCTACTCTTTGCTTATCTCTAGACTGCCATCAAAATGAAACTTCACTTTAAACACCCATATGCAGCCCACTGGCTTCTTTCCTTGAGGAAGAGAAACAACATCCCATGTAGAATTAGATTCCATTGCACCAAATTCAGCATTCATTGCTTCACACCATTCAAGGTAACCCGTAGCTTTATGATAAAAATGAGGTTCAAGGATTTTGGTGATCATATTGATGAAAGAAAGAAAACGATGGTGAAAGTTTTTGAATATGGAAGATAAGATGAGATGGGAAATGTGTGGAAAAACGATGGTAATCTTGTAAAGTGAGCAAGACGTTTGTTTGGGAGAGAAAAAGGAAGTGGAAGAGAAGGAGATGGAGATATAAGAGATGAAAAAGATAGAATAAGGGGATAAGCTAAGGATTTAGGAGTGAAAAGAAAGATCAAGAGGTACCTCTGAAACTTACAGTCTCATATATGAGCTTTTTCATGGCTAAAAATAAGCGTTAATTTTGTTCTCTTTTCATTATAGATTCTATAAGAATTATATTATACATAAAGTTTTCTAAATTAATTATAACCATAGGAGTTTATAAAGATGAAAAATATTGTTTTATGTTTGGAATTCTTCATTTGATGTCACAAAAAACGTATTTCTATTACTGAGCATTCTATATTTGATTATTTCGGAAAGTGATAAATAAAAAACATTCTATTTTAACAAGAGTAAATAATTGAAAAGAATCTTAACCATCAGATTAACGAAAATCTTGGTTTAAACAAACATTTTACCGTTCATTTTTTGCCGTATCACCTTTATACTCTTTCCACCACCCTTCAAACAAACATTTTCTTAGTTTTCTTGAAAAAAAAAAACATTTTCTTAGTGTTTTCTCCTCCTAGTAGTTGAGAAATTTTTTAGGTGAATTTACAAAAAAAAAAATCTATCTTTTAATTAAACTCTTCTCTTTTTCATTCTTTTTTATGGAACGAAACCGCAAAAGGATAAGAGAAAGATAAACCTACAATTTTCTGAGATGAATTCTTGTCTGTCTCCGAAAAATATTTTGGATTCTTGAGCTTTATATGCAATACTATTCTTCAAATTTAATATTTCAATTTATTTCTTGCCATAAACTTCTTATTTCTGGAAAACTGAGTTTTCAAAAACTATTCCGGGATACTAAACCTTTGTTCTTGGACGCAATAATTTCCCCTTTTCTTGTTTTGTTTTTTTCGTTATCTTATTTAAGCAAACAAAATAAAATAAAAAGAGATCTATGCAACTCGCAATGTCAAGCTCCAAGATGAAAAGCCTTTTGAAAGGGCTCCGATACATTTCTCAAGTATTTGGTAAGTTTATGTTGAATTAAAAAGTCTATATGACTAATCCATCCTATAGTTTTGAAATACTATGTCGGGCTTAATGTGCCAAATGCGTCAAGTTTTGAGAGTTTGCATTGCATATAAAAATAACGTCTAGCTATCACGTAGAGAGTTTGCATGCATCGTAGTTATTTTTGAATGGATTTGGGAACGATTATAGAGCTTATAATTAATATGGTTTTTATCTTTTGGTTGAAATTATTCGTAGAAAGTGAAAAGGAGGAAGAAATACAGATCGGAAATCCAACGGACGTAAAGCATGTTGCACATATTGGTTGGGATGGACCATCTGCTAATGCCACCGCACCAAGCTGGGTATTTAATTATTTAACTACTCTCTTCTTTTCAAAAATTTCCAAAAGTAGATTGAAATTCTTTCGAAGAAATTAGAATTGCGTTCAGTATTAAATTAGGATGTCAAAATAGGCTAACCCGTTTTGTTTAATCTATTTAGGTTGGGTAAATTCTAATAGATTAATCTCCTAAGATTTGTGGGGTTTTAAATTAATATTTGACTTAACTAAATAAATGTATGAAATCAAAATTAATATTTGACTTAAAATCACAATTTATCTGATTATAACGTGGCTGTGTATATTTATTTAAAAGTTGAACGAGTTTAAATCTGGTGGCGGAAATGACTCTGGTGAAAGAGTCGAAGAAGATGATTCTTCAGTGGGATGTAAATCAGAATATGGAGGTCGGTCTAAAGATTTACCGAAACTTCCAAAATCTTCAAGGAAATCGGCGTCGGAGAAAGGTTCTCCAACAAAAGAAAAATCATCGGACAAAACTAAACGCCGGTCTTCGAACAAAGGCACATCATCTTCAAGGAGGCCAAAGGAAGTTTCTGGACAAGAGGAACTTCCTTCATGGTCTAGTCCGAGTTTGGGAGTACCAGAAGTTCCAAAGAAGTCAAAAAGAAAGAAGAAGACAAAGGAATCTGTTAACGGAGGATCATCAAGATCAACAAGAAGATCTGACGCGGATAACATGTCAGATTATATGTCTGAGACTGGTTCGGTGAGATCTATGCCTCAATTCGACAGCAGAGATGATTTTTGAAAGGAGAGACACTGAAAAGATTTTACTCCCACATTTGCCAAATTTCATTGAACATACAAATTATTAGATTTTAGTGTTATTGGAGTACTATTATTATTAAATAAGTATTTTCATATATTACAGAAGAAGTCAAAACAAATCACCTTTGTAAAACAAACCGAGTATTTTTACCATTTAAAACGTATACAAATATCAAACATCACAAAATAAACTTGAAATGTTGAACCCTATAGTTATTTGAATTCAAAATAATTTATATACACATCCTAATACAAAATAATAGGACCAGCAAAGTTTATTTGGATGCCACAATTTCTTTTATTTTGCACCACCGCTCTCAAGAGTTGCAAATCGAGTAATTGAGTGGTGCGTTCAACAATCTATGACGTGTTATCAGTAGGTCCCACCCAAATCAACGAATTTTGAAAAGAAAGAAAAAGAGAAAACTAATAGCACCTCCAAAAGTAATGTTAAAGGTTGGATTTTTTAGGAATTTTTTATTTTTTTTTTATTAGGATCTATATATTTGGTGCGCAAAAAAAAAAAAAATGAAGAAACTGCTGAAAGGATTTTTAATAAGGATTTTAATATATGATTTCTTAAAATAAGTGGGTTTCACCAATTATTTATATTTTTTTTTTTTTTAGGTTTCTGTGCAAAAACCTCCCATTAAAAGTACTTTAAATTGCAGAAATTGAAAAATTGTTTCTCTAGGACTTGTGAAGTGGGGACTGTGTAACAAACTTTTCGCATTTGGGAGTAATGGGGAATGCTAGCACGGAATTGCTATATAACAACTACAATGCTGCGAATCTCTTTCCAAAAAACTCACTACCTGATGAGGTCATGACTCGCAGAGAAAGTTGCTTCGACTTTGGTGTTGGTAAGTAGCCAATTGCCCAACACACATTCTTCTCTTGATACATGACTAGATCCAGGGAGCTATGCCTCTCCACGACAAGTAGACCCTATTGTTTATGAGATCAATCTAGAGCGATCTAGAGTTGGTGTTCTCTCTTAAATCGCCTTTATTTAGTGAATAAATTCAATAGCTCAAGTGAACCCATTAAATTCATCAAGCGACGACGACTTTCATATTTTCAAACTGAAGATGAGTCAACTCTCAATTATAGAGTTGAGGCAAGTGATAAGGAGGAGGTCGCTAATTACCTGCATCAACATACGCATATCTATTTCTTGTATGATCCGCTACTAACGATTGTCACTCTCCTTCGAGCTACGCTGCCTTCAACTCCTCCAACAATCTCCATTACCGAGGCAGAATCAGATATCTTTCAATGGAGAAACTCTCTATCGAGCCCTCCAGGTATCTTTTCAACCTCCAGAACTTGGAATGCTCTGAATCCACAACTAGGTCATGATGTTTTCTGGTTCAAATCTATTTGGTTTGCTCAACGAGTTCCCAAACACACTTTTATGTTTGGGCTCATAATGCGAGATAGAATGTTCACCCGTGATAAGCTTTGCAGATGGGGAATAAATGTCTCGCCGTCATGTGTCCTATTTGATGGGCACAACGAATCTACTTCACACTTATTTCTGAACTATGCTTTCTCAACTGATTTATGGAACTCTTTCTTTCGTCATAACACCGTAAATCCTCCGTCAAACTTTTTCGATATTGTTCATTGGGTTTTTCGAGCTTCTTCTTCTCCTAAGGTTACAGTCATTTGCAAGCTTCTCCTCCAAGCAGTGACTTATTACATATGGAGAGAAAGGAATTCCCGGATACACACAACAATTCACCAACCAGTTTCGGCCATCATAAAGGAAGTTCAACTTCAAATGCGATGCAAGTTAGCTGTTCTGGATAGAAATGTTCCTCCAAACATTTCTTCCACTTCTACAGCACCGTCTGCAGATACATATCTCTCCGTTTGGTTCGGCCTGTTCCAGGTTTAGGATCAAGTCTAGATACAGTCTCATCACGTGTCATGCTTCAAAGAGTTTCACTCCAACCATCATTAATATCTTATTTCTTTTGTTTTTGATTCCTCTTAATTTGTTATGGGAAAGGGAAAAGGAATGAAGTAAGTTTAAAAAAAAAAAAAGTCTACATGACTAATCCATTTTTCCTATGGATTTGAAATACTATGTCGGGCTTAATGTGCCAAATGCGTCAACTTTTGAGAGTTTGCATTGCATATAAAAAATAACGTCTAGCTATCACGTAGAGAGTTTGCATGCATCGTAGTTATTTTTGAATGGATTGGGAACAAATTATAAAGCTTATAATATATTTATTAATCTTTTGGTTAAAATTATTCGTAGAAAGTGAAAAGGAGGAAGAAATACAGATAGGAAATCCAACGGACGTAAAGCATGTTGCACATATTGGTTGGGATGGACCAGACTAATGCCACTACACCAAACTGGGTATTTTAATTATTTAACTACTCTCTTTTTTTCAAAAATTTCCAAAGTAGATTGAAATTTTTTCGAACTAAATTGAAGATTTCATTGGATTGTACATTTCCCAACTAAAGCTTCAGGAAAAAGATGGAAGATGAGAGCTCTAACATTTCGAAGTTGCGAATTCCATATTTCCATGTCAAGATAAACATGTCAAGCCGGTGATGGCGGTTTCTCTGAGTTTGGTTACCGAAACTTTGTTAATTAGGGTATATAATAGATCTCTCTTCTCGGATCCACCGTCAAAAACCATTGTAAAAGCTCCTCGGGTTTAAGGATTTTTACGTTTCGAATCGTCGAGGATTTCGTCTTCCGCTGCGAGTTTTTCCGTTCGATCATAGTAAATCTAAAAGTTTTTTAAGGCGAAGAGAAAGTGAGGGTTATGTCGATTTTCTCACTCGCGAACTCTTCTGGTAAAATTTTCATAACTAACCTATCTATTCTCTTTTTGTTTCATGATCTCAATAACATGTAATCGTAGGAAAAAAACGAAAGTAGTGAGGTCTTTGATTTTTTTTCTTTATTTGGATTTCTTTGGAACCTATTAAGATTTAGTTTTATTTTGTTTCTTTTCAGATTTTGGCGAGTTTGCTTTGAGAAAATCAAGTCATGGTATAAATTCAGAATGTATTCATGGGTATTAAAGTGATTGTCCTCTCAAAATTTAGATTTACAGTTTCTAACAGAGGAGAAGCTGATACCAAAAAGAACTCTTGTAAGTATTTGAATGTATATGAATGTAATCCATTCCTTCTCTATGTATTATGCTTCTTGGTGCTGATAATATGGAAATAGAGTAATAGAACATTTACAACTCACTTCTCTTTGTATATGCTTCGATAAAATATGCTTCCTTTTTCAGTTTAACCGTGTCGGAGAAATTCTGCAAGACCTCTTCGGTTTAGAAGAAAAAAGCATTGCATATTTGTGTGAGTGGTACATAAACGAAGTACCGACAGTCCACTTTTAAAGTTGTTAAACTCACATAAAATCCTGAAATTATCCAGAAGTTCCAAGGTAATATCATATTCAAGGTATGTCACTAAAGCCTTTCGATTTTTATATATCATCACATTTTTGCTTAACTCAACTTAGTTAAGTTTTTGTTTCACAAATATTTTGGATAATACTAATTCAGAATTGCCTGCTCTTTCAAGCCTATCAAATTCAGTTCAGGTACTACACACAAACATATTTGTAAATAATATACATAATACATTACATTAAATGAAAAAAAAATAATCTTATGTTATTGTGGATGGATGTTTCTTCAGAAACAATGAAAAATGAATCGACTCTTTATTCTCCCATAACGCCAAACTCAAAATGACAGCTTAAAGATGAAGGAGCTCAAGAATCATGCATAAAATCAAGGCACCAGCGAAGCCTTCAAAGAATCGAAAAAGTTGATCTTCAAACCAATGTAATTTTTAATGTTTAGGAGTTATGCATTTTCTAGGAATCTAAACTTTTAGCAAACGTCTTTGTTATCTTGGTTTTGCATGCATATATATTTTTTTTTGGTTATGACTTTCTATGTATGACAATCAAACATGGTTTTTTAAATTGATGTTGGAGTACTGCTTTCTTAAGTAATAGGTTTTTTTTAATCAACATAATTTATATAAAGGATATGTTTTGTTTGCCATTTTTTTTTTTTTATCATCAACACCTATATAAATAATTATATAATAAAGATCAATTTGAATTATAACATTACAAACTAAAACATATCTAAGTTCGTTGGAAACTAAGTTTATATGAATAAAAAATAGATCCGTGCATAGCACGGGTGATAATCTAGTATATATATATATGACCTTAGAATTGTGTTCGGTATTAAATTAGGATGTCAAAATAGGCTAATCCGTTTTGTTTAATCTATTTAGGTTGGGTATTGAATTTAATTGCAAATTCTAATAGATTGATCTCCTAAGATTTGAGGGGTTTTAAATTAATATTTGACTTAATTAAAAAAATGCAACAAATCAAAATTAATATTTGACTTAAATCACAATTTAACTGATTATAATGTGGCTGTGTGTATTTATTTAAAAGTTAAACGAGTTCAATTCTGGCGACGGAAATGAATCGGGTGAAAGAGTCGAAGAAGATGATTCCTCGGCGAGATGTAAATCAGAATATGGAGGTCGGTCTAAAGATTTACCGAAACTTTCAAAATCTACAAGAAATCGGCGTGAGAGAAAGGTTCTCCAACAAAAGAAAGATCATTGGACAAAACTAAACGCGGATCTTCGAATAAAGGGACATCATCTTCAAGAAGGCCAAAGGAAATTTTTGGACAAGAGAAACTTCATTCGTGGTCTACTCCGAGTTTGGGAGTACCAGAAGTTCCAAAGAAGTAAAAAAAAAAAAGAAGACAAAGGAATCTGACGGAGGATCATCAAGATCAACAAGAAGATCTAATGCATATAACATGTCGGATTATATGTTTGAGACTGGTTTGGTGAGATCTATGCCTCAATTCGACAGCAGAGATGATTTTTGAAAGGAGAGACACTGGAGAGACTTTGCTAGCACATTGCTAAATTTCATTGAACATACAAATTATTAGATTTAAGTGTTATTGGAGTACTATTATTATTAAATAAGTATTTTCATATATTACCGAAGAAGTCAAAACAAATCACCTTTGTAAAACAAACCGAGTATTTTTACCATTTAAAACGTATACAAATATCAAACATCACAAAATAAACTTGAAACGTTGAACCCTACAGTTATTTGAATTCAAAATAATTTATATACACATCCTAATACAAAATATCCTGCAATAATTTATTTGCAGTTGATTATTAGACCTGTTTCAGGGAATCATATCCTGCAATAAACTGTAATTGCATCGACCACAAAATGGTTGAGATCCATAGAAAAACCCCTCAAAAAAAATCAAACTTTTTGTATTGAAAACAGAGAGATTTAGTTAGCTAATGCTTTAACGGCTTTCTCAGCTGCATCATCCAAATCATCAGCAGTTATGAGTTTCATTCCACTTTCCTTGAGGATTCTTTTTCCTTGTTCCACATTCGTACCTTCTAGACGAACCACCACTGGTACTTTCAGTGACACCTCTTTAGCAGCATTCACTATTCCACTAGCAATCACATCACATTTCATTATTCCACCGAATATGTTCACCAATATTGCTTTCACTTTGTCATCAGATGTCAATATCTTGAACGCTTCCACCACCTGAAATTTTTAGTTTCGTCACCCCCTTTTCGGTTAGATCCGGTAATTGTGTGATCCACAAGTTTTTGATAACCGGAAACTATCTATGATGAGGTTTTTTTTTTACCTGGTGTTCAGAAGCGTTTCCACCAACGTCGAGGAAATTGGCGGGAGTTCCACCATGCAATTTAATGATGTCCATGGTTGCCATGGCCAATCCAGCACCATTCACCATGCAACCAATCTCTCCGTCTAAACCAATATAGTTTAAGTCAACTTTCGCAGCAGCGACCTACAAGAAGAAGCAAACACACTTTCCCTTTTATCAAGCTTGACGATGGAACCTATGTGTTATATGTACAACCAATTTACAGACTTAATAACAACTAAACAGACTAGCTAAACCAACAGTTAACCAGTTATTCTAACCAACAATCATAATATCCTTGAGTTAAGCATCCATAAGTTCGAAATTAAATACATTTTTTGATGAAGAGAGACAGAAAATGGAACATACCTCTCGTGGATCCTCTTGTGTTGGATCACGAAGGGCGAAAACATCTTTCTGTCTGAAAGCAGCGTTATCATCGAAGTTCAATTTGGCATCAGCAGCTACCAATTGGTTAGTGGATGTCTCGGCGAGGGGGTTGATCTACGAGGAAAATAAATTGAGGGGGTTTCAACAAAAGATATTGGACAGATAAAAAGAGTGTATGAACAAGAAACTGAGAGTGAACTCACTTCCAACATGGTGCAGTCAGACTTCACAAAGAGTTCGTATAGCTTCTTCACTTGTTCGATAGAGTCTTTTCTGTCAGCAGCTTTGGGGGCCAGACCATCAACAACTTTAGCATCATCTTCATCAGTGATCCCTGCGAATACATCAACCGGGACCTACACAAAACCATGAAACGAGAAGGTCAAAAACCATAACCTACACGCTCTCATAAAGGATATTTCTAAAGATTAGAGCATCATAAACGAAAAGTCACAACCTTAATGATCATGTCAGGGAACCTAAACCGATATAGTTCAGGTCAACTTTCACAGCAGCAACCTACAAGAAGATGCGAACACAATTCTGCTCTATCAGAGCTTGACGATAGAATAACAGAATGCTAAAGGTTGATGAAGAAGAGTATTGGTTATTAACTAACTAACTAATCAAACTAGCTAAGCAAAAATAATAAACCATAACCAAAAATCACAATATCCTCGAGTTAAGCATCCATAAGTTCGACTTAACATAGATTTAAACTATGCATGATGCAAGAGACAGATAACAGATAACAAACCTTGCTAACGACTTTGCCTTGAGGACCAGTTTGTTTGGTGACGAGTACTTCTCCTAGCATCTTTCCTACAAATGATAAAAAAATCGAACAATCATTCCCTAAGGAATACAAGAAACCTCTCCTCCTTTGGTTTTAGCAGAAATTTCCTTATCACTCACTTTGACAACCATTGAACCCAATTTCACATCAACACCATCTCTATTAAACTTTTCTTCAGCAAACTCAGTGATTCTTTTGTCAAACCTGACAAAGTAAAAAGCTCTTCCTTAAGATCATAATACAAGCTTTCACAGAATATAAAATCTTCAACATTGATATATATAAAAAAAAGGTTTTACAGATCAAGAAATCTCACATGGTCAAGATGTGGTCTGCAGCTTCTACAAGTGTAATTTGCACTAAATTCTTGGCTCTAGGATAGAGTTTGACAAGATCCTCGTTAACAAAATCATACAGCTCAGCAGCAAATTCAACTCCTGTTGGTCCACCAACAACAACTACCAAAATGTAGCATTCTCTTTCTCTCCTCTTCGCTTAGTCTTGGCAAACTTGCCTTCTCAAATGAATCAATAACAGTTCTACGGATTCTCTGGGCATCTTCAACCTCCTGCAAACCACCACCACATCTTAGCAACATTATTATCACTAATTAGAGCAAGAAAACTATTAAAGAGCTAAGAAAACTTACTTTCTCGCTTTAACTCTTCCCAATGAGCGAGATTCAATTTCTCTGAAACCTGAAAATCTTACTGTACAAAGAAATCTTCCATCCAATTGATCCATGGTCGCAACTCATCCCCTGAAAAGTGGAATCTCTACGAAATTCATCTCGTTTGATTTAGTATCTATGTGAAAGAACTCTGAGACGATGAAAGAACCAGTCACGCGAGTCAATTCCAATTCAAACCGCAATTTCAGACCGCGTCCCTGTAAACGCCAAAACTCAACCGCAATTTAGAACCGCTGATGGTGAATCGCGAGTTCGCGATACAAAATTGAAAGATTCACGCGAAGATTGAATCGAATCTAGACGCAAGTCTCCAGCGAACTTGGAGAAGACAGCGCATGAGACTGCTTCAACGTTAGCTCCAGGAAAATGGCCGTCGGAGGTCACCGTAAGTGAAGACGGATGTTCCGATATTAGGTATTAGGTCGGAAGAGTTACAAAGTCAAGCGCACGGGGATGGACACGGCGGAGTTTGTACGGTTGACAGGTCGTGGTGAGAACAGAATCGTGCCAAAAATTACGAAGAGCGTAGACGATATTTAAAATTTCTTATTTATATGTGACTCAGCGAATGAACTTTTTATTAGTTTGAGTTTTTTTTATATATAATACAATAACTTTTATCTTTTATGTACTAATGGTGTACAAAATTCTCTATTGCATGTAATTTGAGTTTATTTTTTTTTTCATTGTTTTTTTAGTATGATTTTAATTTTCTATGATTTGATTTTAATTTTTCATTATTATTGGTTTATATATTATTAGCAAAATTTGAATTTATGAATGTTAGAAAATAGAACTTTTTAGGTGTGAATTCTCAATTTTTGATTGTATTTTTTATTTTTTTAATTAATAAAAAATAGTGTTTTAAACTTTAAAAATATCAAATTATAAAAGATTTTTAGATTATTAAGTTAAATCTCTCCAATTTAAAACCAATTTTGTTTTATAGAAAATATAGTTAAATTATTCAATCTTTTTTTAATCTACAGCTTCCAATGAGGATTTTCCTCCTCCTATTTGTTCGCTTCTCTTCTCTTTGCCTAGGTTTCCATGTCAACATATCGACAAAATACAACGATGGAGATGGTCTTATACGGAATGTCTTGTTTATCATAAATTCCTAAGAAATATGAACATATATTATATTATTATCTTTAGTCGCTCCCTTTCCACAGTATCTCGGGTTTTATCCTTTTTCTCTTAGGATATAGTATGCCCATCACTAGAGGCTTTAGATTGTTAGATTAGAGAGTTTCCATGCATATAAAAAAAATCACGTCTAGCTATCACGTCTAGCTATCACGTACGTAGACTGTTTGTATGCATCGTAGTTATATTTTTGCATGGTTTTTTTTTTTTTTGGTTTTTTCTGCATGGTTTTGGAACGATTTATAAAGCTTATAATATATTGTTTATCGTTTGGTTAAAATTGTTCGTAGAAAACGAAAAGGAGGAAGAAATACAGATAATCCAACGGACGTAAAGCATGTTGCACATATTGGTTGGGATGGACCACCTGCTAATGCCACCGCACCAAGCTGGGTATTTGATTATCGTGAAGCTCCTTGAAGTAAATGGCGTATTCGAGTGATTTCATCTGCTTTTCAAGTTGTTGATATTCTCTGAGCTCTTTTTTCTCTCTGTCCAATTCCTTTAGTATCCAAGTATTCAACATCTGGGATGATCTGCTTTCGTTTATTCCCTGAGATTAGATTTCGAAGTTCCACTATATATTAGTTCAGATTTGTTAACTTGCTTGGATCCTGCATAATCCTTTTAACCTTCCACATGTCCTCTCCTTCATAAACACGACTACCACCAATCTCTTTTAGCAGATCAGGCCGTTCTGTGTCTTTCATGAATCATCATTGTTAACTAGGCTAACTACAAACGAACCACACACGCATTTACAAAACTCTGTGATGAAGACAGAGAAAGCATAAATAGAAATGCGAAAAACAAAGAAAACATCAAGGGATAGTATGGAAAAAGAGCTAACTAAGGAAGATAAATTAAATAGAAGATGCTAGACATAGACAGGAGGAATCCAGAACGGACAACCGAAAACTCTGGCTGGTGCATCTTGGGATCTTAAGGTATGGGCAGTTTTGGTAGCGAGATCATAAACACCAAGGTCATAACCCATGTAATAGATAGAATTAGGCTTGAGACCAGGGAAAGAGCTGGCCTCGACACAAAAAGGTTCATTTTCTGCAAGGAAGATGCAGAGATCTCCAATGTCCTCTGTGTAGCACATGCTTCTTCCTCCATCTTTCATCGCCTCCTGCTCTCTGAACACCATGAACCGTTTTGTCTTGTAGTGGATTGTTTACTTGTCATTCAAGACACAGGGCAAGCTCACCCCATACCACTTGACGAAGAAACATTCGCCCGATGGGGCCTCCACTAAGTGCTCCGTCTTGGAGCACGACTCCAATACCTCCCACTCCGACTGCCCTAATTTGGGAATCTTGTGAAAGTTCAACTCGTGGAACTTTGGCAAGTCCCAACTCTTGGAATGGATATTCCACGAAGCCAAGAAGCGGCTCCCTGGAGGAAGCATGTAGAAACTTTTATCTCTTCTGGAATACGTCAGACGCGAGTTGTGGAAGTAGTCGAAAGGTGTCATGATGTTCGTCCACTCCGAGTCTCTACCGGGCACACACTCAACTGATACCTCATAAACTTGACAGCAACCACACAGTCCTCCTCTTGGTCAGGACAAGAGGACATCGCCACGCTTTTCACGGATTCCAATTTGTGATCGTCCACAGAACGCAGGGGAGGCAGATCCATGATCTTAGGGGATGATTTCGATGCTGAAGGGAGAAAAAAGTCTGAGATACGTACATCGGAGCTGTCGTGTTCGTCCATGAAAAGTCCCCAACCGTGGGATATTCCCATCAACTCCAGCCTCCCGAGCTCCTCGGGGAGTGTTTTATCTGGAATTTTCATCTTCTCCTCCTTCACTGGGTCGTACAATTCCAGATCTACATTCGTGCCTTCTTTCTCCCAAACGCCGATCGTCAGGTACGGCGGGGTTTGCGACAACCTAGCACTCTGCTAAAAGAACTACTAAGTTAGAGATCAGAATTATCCATAATTACAGCACAAAAAACGACGAGTAAAAGCTTACAGGGGCTTCTTGTTGAATATTAAACTTGATTTTGGGCTAAACTAAATAATTGGGTCAATGATCCAATGATAATTGCCAAACCCAACATGGATCCAACTTCTAGAAATTCTCTAGAAAATATCTAATCACTCCACCTCCTTAAAATGTTCTAGAGAGTTTTAGAGGATAAATATCTATGTATTATGTAATATAAAATTCTAGATATTATGATAGAATAATCTAGATTAAGGATTAAAATAATCAAGATATTTTGTACTTTGGAGGTTATAAATACCTCACTCCCCTTCCATTTGTAACTAAGTTGAAATCAAGAAATAAAAAGTATTCTACTAAGTCTTTCTCTTCTCTAAAAGTCCTCTTTTCCACTTCCTAAAACATTCTCTTCTCTCCCAAGTTTTTCTAAACACTTTCTCCATCACTTTTAAAACAAGTTTCCTTCCAACAAAGTGGTATCAGAGCTAGTAAATCTCTTGAAGATGGCGAGTAGTGGTATTCCCTTCCAATTCCCGATGCTCACAAAGAGCAACTATGACAATTGGAGTCTAAGAATGAAGGCTATCCTAGGAGCACATGATGTGTGGGAGATAGTCAAGAAGGGCTTTGCTGAACCGGAGAATGAAGGTAGTCTCTCTCAAACACAAAAGGATAGTTTGAGAGATTCAAGAAAGAGAGACAAGAAGGCTCTCTGCCTTATCCATCAAGGATTAGATGAAGACATGTTCGAGAAGGTTGTTGAAGCAAAGTCGGCTAAAGAAGCATGGGAGAAGCTTCAAACATCTTACAAAGGGGCTGATCAAGTCAAGAAGGTACGTCTTCAAACTCTAAGAGGAGAATTTGAAGCCTTACAAATGAAGGAAGGTGAACTCGTCTCGGATTACTTCTCAAGAGTATTGACGGTTACTAATAACCTAAAAAGAAATGGTGAGAAGTTAAATGATGTGAGAATCATGGAGAAGGTTCTTCGATCGTTGGATGCAAAGTTTGAGCACATTGTCACTGTCATTGAAGAGACAAAGGATTTGGAGACTATGACAATAGAACAACTTCTTGGGTCGTTACAAGCTTATGAAGAAAAGAAGAAAAAGAAGGAAGATATTGTCGAACAAGTACTTAAGATGCGGATTGAGCAAAAGAAAGAAGAAAGCGGACAAAGTCATCAAAGACGAGGTGGCAGTCAAGTTCGAGGAAGAGGTCGTGGATATGGAAACGGACGAGGTTGGAGGCCCAATGAAGACAACACTAACCAAAGAGGAGGAAATTCATCAAGAGGTCGTGGGAGAGGAAATCAAAAACCAAGGTATGATAAGTCAAATATTAAATGCTACAATTGCGAAAAGTTTGGGCATTATGCTTCCGAATGTAGAGCTCCTAAAAACGATAAAGTTGAAGAGAAGTCCAACTACGTTGAAGAAATAAGCCAAGAAGATGATATGCTATTAATGGCATACAAGAAGGATGAACAAGATGATGTCCATAAATGGTACCTCGACAGCGGTGCAAGCAACCACATGTGCGGGAAAAGAAGCATGTTTGTGAAACTTGACGAATCAAAAGGAGGAAACGTGGCTTTAGGAGATGAATCGAAGATGGAGGTGAAAGGTAAAGGAAATATTCTCATCCGATTAAAGAATGGAGATCATCAATTTATTTCCAACGTCTACTATATTCCTACCATGAAGACCAACATCTTGAGTCTAGGACAACTCTTAGAGAAAGGTTATGATATCCGATTAAAAGATAATTACCTTTCTATAAGAGACCGTGCCGGAAATCTCGTTACCAAGGTCCCGAAGACAAGAAACAGAATGTTTGTCCTTAACATTCAAAATGACATGGCACGATGTCTAAAGATGTGCTACAAGGACGAGTGTTGGCTTTGGCATCTTCGGTTCGGACATCTCAACTTTGGAGGACTAGAGCTACTTTCAAAGAAGGAAATGGTGAGAGGTTTGCCTTGCATTAATCATCCAAATCAAGTGTGTGAAGGGTGTCTACTTGGAAAGCAATTCAAGGCGAGCTTTCCAAAGGAGTCAAGCACACGAGCTCATAAGCCGTTGGAACTCATCCACACTGATGTGTGTGGTCCAATCAAACCAAGTTCACTCGGTAAAAGCAACTACTTCATTCTCTTTATTGATGATTTTTCAAGAAAAACATGGGTGTATTTTTTGAAGGAAAAATCAGAGGTTTTCGAAAACTTCAAAAAGTTCAAAACCCTTGTTGAGAAGGAAAGTGGCATTGTTATCAAATCTATGAGATCCGATCGTGGAGGAGAGTTCACATCCAAGGAATTTCAGAAGTATTGTGAAGATAATGGAATTCGAAGACAATTAACGGTGCCAAGATCCCCTCAACAAAATGGAGTGGCGGAAAGGAAGAATAGGACAATCCTCGAGATGGCGAGAAGCATGCTCAAAAGCAAAAGACTACCAAAGGAGTTATGGGCAGAAGCGGTTGCATGTGCGGTTTATCTATCTAACCGGTCCCCAACAAGGAGTGTTTCGGGGAAAACTCCACAAGAAGCATGGAGCGGGAGGAAGCCCGGTGTTTCCCATCTAAGAGTCTTTGGAAGTCTTGCTCATGCTCATGTACCGGACGAGAAGCGGAGCAAACTAGATGACAAAAGTGAGAAATACATCTTCATTGGGTATGATTCCAACTCCAAAGGCTACAAGCTCTACAATCCTAATACAAGGAAGACGATCACAAGTCGAAATGTTATCTTTGATGAAGAAGGAGAATGGGATTGGAGATCAAATGAAGAAGACTACAACTACTTTCCAGTTTTTGAAGAAGATATCTTGGAGCAACCAAGAGAGGAGCAAGTTACACCACCAAATTCGCCAACCACAAGTACTCAAGGAGAAGAAAGTTCTAGTGAAAGGACTCCACACTTTAGAAGCCTACAAGACCTTTACGAGGTAACTGAAAATCAAGACAATCTTACCTTGTTTTGTCTATTTGCGGATTGCGAGCCCATGAACTTTCAAGAAGCTGTGGAGAAGAAGACATGGAGAAATGCAATGGATGAAGAAATCAAGGCGATACAAAAGAACAATACATGGGAGTTAGCTACACTTCCAAAAGGGCACAAAGCGATTGGTGTAAAGTGGGTATACAAAGCAAAGAAGAACTCTATGGGAGAAGTTGAAAGACACAAGGCAAGATTGGTGGCAAAAGGCTATAGTCAAAGAGCGGGAATCGACTATGATGAGGTATTTGCTCCCGTTGCCCGTCTAGAAACTGTTAGACTAATCATTTCATTGGCGGCTCAAAACTGTTGGAAGATACATCAAATGGATGTCAAATCAGCCTTCTTGAATGGGGAACTTGACGAGGAAGTTTACGTTGAGCAACCACAAGGCTACATAGTCAAGGGAGAAGAAGACAAAGTCTTGAGGTTGAGGAAGGCACTTTATGGGTTAAAGCAAGCCCCAAGAGCATGGAATACTCGAATTGATAAGTACTTCAAGGAGAAAAACTTCGTCAAGTGTCCATATGAGCATGCACTCTATATCAAAACCCAAAACAATGATATATTAATTGCATGCTTGTATGTGGATGACTTGATATTCACGGGTAATAATCCAAATATGTTCAAGGAGTTCAAGCACGAGATGACGAAGGAGTTCGAGATGACGGACACTGGACTCATGTCCTACTATCTCGGAATTGAAGTAAAGCAAGAAGAAAATGGAATTTTCATTACTCAAGAAGGCTATGCTAAAGACGTACTAAAGAAGTTCAAGATGGATGACTCTAATCCAGTGAGCACCCCAATGGAATGTGGAGCCAAGCTATCAAAGCACGAGGAAGGAGAGAGTGTAGATCCAACACTCTTTAAGAGTTTAGTTGGAAGTCTTTGTTACTTAACATGCACAAGGCCTGATATCCTATATGCGGTTGGAGTTGTGAGTCGATACATGGAGCTTCCAACAACAACTCATTTGAAGGCAGCAAAGAGGATTCTTCGCTATATCAAAGGTACTATAAACTTTGGCATGTATTACTCTACATCTAACGATTACAAGCTTGTTGGATATAGCGATAGCGATAGCGATTGGGGTGGAGACGTAGATGATCGGAAAAGCACAAGTGGATTCGTATTTTTCCTCAGAGATACCGCTTTCACATGGATGTCGAAGAAGCAACCGATTGTCGCTCTTTCCACTTGTGAAGCGGAGTACATAGCAGCTACATCATGTGTTTGTCATGCTATTTGGCTAAGGAACTTACTAAAGGAGTTGAGTTTTCCACAAGAGGAGCCAACGAAGATCTTTGTGGACAACAAATCAGCAATAGCCTTGGCAAAGAATCCGGTTTTCCATGATCGAAGTAAGCACATCGACACTCGTTATCATTACATCAGAGAATGTGTTGCAAATAAGGATGTGCAACTGGAGTATGTGAAGACAAATGACCAAGTAGCCGATATCTTCACCAAGCCTCTCAAGCGTGAAGACTTTATCAAGATGAGAAGTTTACTTGGAATAGCAAAATCAAGTTTAAGAGGGGGTGTTGAATATTAAACTTGATTTTGGGCTAAACTAAATAATTGGGTCAATGATCCAATGATAATTGCCAAACCCAACATGGATCCAACTTCTAGAAATTCTCTAGAAAATATCTAATCACTCCACCTCCTTAAAATGTTCTAGAGAGTTTTAGAGGATAAATATCTATGTATTATGTAATATAAAATTCTAGATATTATGATAGAATAATCTAGATTAAGGATTAAAATAATCAAGATATTTTGTACTTTGGAGGTTATAAATACCTCACTCCCCTTCCATTTGTAACTAAGTTGAAATCAAGAAATAAAAGGTATTCTACTAAGTCTTTCTCTTCTCTAAAAGTCCTTTTTTCCACTTCCTAAAACATTCTCTTCTCTCCCAAGTTTTTCTAAACACTTTCTCCATCACTTTTAAAACAAGTTTCCTTCCAACACTTCTTTCGGTTTCCTCAGATAGAGCTTCTTCGACAGATTTCTGAGAAGCATAGACATTGTGTCACGCACGGCACGATTTTTTATCTTACGGAAGCCCTAATTTATTCCTACCTATAGTCATAATATATATACGCACCACTGATAATTACAGCACTTTTGTTTGGTCGAAGATAACTTCAACGTATATATCTAAATCTAGATATTACTATATCCAAGATTTTAATATATTCTCTTTCTCTCTCATTTGCTCTTGTTTCCTTAGCCCAAACCCAATACAAAAGTAAGCCCATGACTAGTACTTGTTCAGACTTTAATTCTAGTTAGTAGTTTCACTGAGCGCTTTTGAGGTTTCATACTTGGACGAACTAATTTTCATGCATAAACATGTACTTGAACTAAACATATATCAGTTCCAATACAATGGCCAGATACATTGCTTAACTAGGCCATCTTTTCTTTTCCTGCCTTTAGTCTCACCAACTACTTAGCCACTTTGATTAACATCACTGTTATTCTCTTCACAACTTTTTTTAAAAAAAATAAAGAAAACTTTAGTTAAGTTGATAGTCGATAACAAACCCAAAACTCTTAAAATTTCAACCAAACGGTATGAAACTTTAGTAGTTTTCTTTCTTTCTCCCATTTATCTGTAACTATTTGTCAACATTTTATATTTGGATAAAAAGGTCAACAAATTCATTAACCAACAAAAAAACCTACAAATTAAATAACAAAAATAATAGTACACAAATTCCATCAAATTTCTAATTAGATTATTTTAGTTTACCAAAAAAATTATTTAATTTGATACACCATTATGTATGTAGGAAGATCCAATCCTTCAAGTATTTAAAATCTTTCGATCGAGTGATTCAATAGAACTTTTTGACTTGGATTTAACTGATATGAAATTTGAGTAATTTTTTATTTTACCCAACAGGCTTTTTACTATCCGTCAAGAATTATGTTCGGATAAAAAATCCACAAATTCATGAACCAAAAAAATCTACTAGCAAAGAAAAATAGTTCATAAATTCCATAGCATTTTTGGCATAGAAACTCATGAAAAGCATTTCCCCTTTCCAATGAGTAACCTAATACAACCTAAACATATATCTATAAAATCACATTATGTTCAACAATATTCTTCCTTATCACTCTCATTTTTCATTTTCAATATGTTTTTTGTTTGCTTGTTCTTTCAAATTATCTGCCAAAAGAAGATCTAAAATACAACTTTCCTCGTCAAAATCGATTGTTAAAAGATAAAAAGTCCACGTGATGAATTAAGTCCCTTGAACAAGCCTCTTACTTAGCCAAAAGGTTTAGATTACAGCACTTACCAAGAAATCGATGTTTCACATGAAAACATAAACGACGAGTCTAAAGAAACTATACACTTCAAAGCCAATTCACATTACTAATTTTTGCATGCACCAACAACAACAACAAAATGTGTCTAACAAATCATGTCAAAACCTCAAGTTAATCTGTGGATCTGATCACTGGAAAAGAAGGTAACCTCAGCACAGCTTCTTCCGTCTCCATCGGGTCCGATCTTAGAATCTAGCAAAAGGAAATAAATATTAGGACAAAATACATCAAGGACAAAAGAGCTCACAAAATCATTCAAGATAACGTTGCCAACTCTAGAACAAAATCGATTTTACAGGAATACTTGAAATATTGGAAGGAAAGAAATCACAAAAAGGTGAGAATGATCCTCTTTGTAAATGTAATGTATTCAAATGAAAGCTGCTCATGGTGTTTCTAAATGAAGTGAGCTTTGCCATTTAGCTTTGAAATTCTTCTGTATACTAAAATTCGAAAGAAGCTTTTAGTTCCTATGGCTTTTTAGATGAACAAATGGTTACAGCCTTCAATGAATCAAATTAAATTTCAAATTCCAGACTTCAAAAGGAAATACATCTTATAATTAATATATATACACCTTAAAAGTTAACACTCATATTAGATCAAAGCAAGCAACCTTTATCACTTGATTTTATGTTCGATTCCAATCAAAGAACATAAATCAAAATTGAATCGAATATCTAGAATTCGAACAGAAATCACTTCATTTTGATCCAACCAACCTAATCGTTTCATTCCGAATCGAAATCGAAATCAAAATCATAAAGCAAATCAAGAGACAGAGAAATGGTTACTGGATCCTGGAGAACGGGTTTGGTGTCATCAACGGCAGGCCTGAAAGAAGGTTTTCCAGATTTCTCTTTCGCCGGAGTCTCCGTAGATTTCCCCATTGCTTTCCTCTTTTTCGCCGGAGATGGAATTTCCAATTTAGGGATTGAGTATCGTCGTGTTTTTGGTTTATTTTATTTGATCCGGTTCAGTTATTTGATCCGGTTTAGTTTTTTTTTTTAATTTGGTTTAGCTATTGCACCACCGCCACGTGCAGGAGCCGGTCCAAAAACCTATATAATGCAGCATTAAGTAACTTTCTCATCATTATTCAATTTTTCTGCAACCAAAACCACCATGCCTCCTCGAATGAAAAATTCCGATGATATGAAGAAGAAGAAAACGATCATTAAGCAACGATTCAATTGCTTTAAGAAGAAAGCAATGGAGCTCTCAGTTTTGTGCGGCAACTCCGTCGGATTCATCTGTTACGGTCCCGACGACAACAACATGCAAATCTGGCCGGATCGTCAAACGCTGTCACACCTCGTCGGCAAGTTCAATGAACAAAGCGATGAAAAAAGGAAGAAAAACGCATGCGATATCAACGATTTCCCTGATCTTAAGGGTTTGTCGGTTGATGAACTCAAAAATCATCTCTTGCGTATCGATTCTCAGCTAGAAGGAATCAAACAGAAAAAAATCAGGATTGTTTTCAAGGCTGATTCTGATCACGAGGAAATAATTCCTCCTAGGGTTTCACACGATGTTGGTATGGAGCGGGAGGAAGATCGTCATCTACTTAAGGCTTCTGATGAGGTTCAACGACCACCACAATTAGGGTTTGGCGACCCATTCAATGAAGTAGGTTACTTGATTCGTGGGTCTACACCAAACAATTAGGGTTTCAGCCAATCATATATATGTAATGCAAATTCTATATTTTTTTGGTTTGCAAGGTAATTCTCTTGTTATTATTAAACTGTGGATCAATAAAATTTTATGTTACTTCGTCGATCAGAATATTTTATTGCGTTATTAAACTGTGGATGAATAAAATTTTAGGTTACTTCGTCGATCAGAATATTTTATTGCGTTAAGAGAGTTACTCCGCAGTAGTAGTATATATACAACGAAACTTTTTGTCCTCATGTACAACGAGTATGAACAAAACAGAGAATGAGCATAGTTGTTGCTTGACTAGTAAGTAAGCCTCAAACTCCAAATATCATGAGCGAGTAAGTGATACTTTACTCTTACACTAATCTGTTTCTGTCCAAGAGTTTTCACTTTTCACAAAGTGTCAAATACGTCACTACTGCAGGTTGAGTGATGCGCATATCACTCTCTTAAAAATAAAAATAAAACGCAACAAAACTATAATGTAAACAAGTTTAAAGTTTATTCTGCATTTGACTAAATCAATAAAGATTTCTATGTTGATGTGCATGATGTTATAGCGGACGCAAGCTAAACATGTATCCAAATCTAGACATCAAGGGATAGTATGGAAAAGGAGCTAACGAAGATAGAAGATGCTAGAGATAGACAGGAGGTATCCAGAACGGGCAACCGAAAACTCTGGCTGGTCCATCTTGGGATCTTAAAGTATGGGCGGTTTTGGTAGCGAGATGATAAACAGCAAAGCCATAACCCATGTAATAGATAGAGTTAGGCTTGAGACCAGGGAAGGAGCTGGCCTCGACACAAAAAGGTTCATTGTCTGCAAGGAAGATGCAGAGATCTCCAATGTCCTCTGTGTAGCACATGTTTCTTCCTCCATCTTTCATCGCCACCTGCTCTCTGAACACCATGAACCGCTTTGTCTTGTAGTGGATTGTTTCCTTGTCATTCAAGACACAGGGCAAGCTCTCCCCATACCACTTGACGAAGAAACATTCGCCCGATGGGGCCTCCACTAAGTGCTCCGTCTTGGCACACGACTCCAATACCTCCCACTCCGACTGCCCTAATTTGGGAATGTTGTGAAAGTTCAACTCGTGGAACTTTGGCAAGTCGGAACTCTTGGAATGGATATTCCACGAAGCCAAGAAGCGGCTCCCTGGAGGAAGCATATAGAAACTTTTATCTCTACTGGAATACGTCAGACTCGAGTTGTGGAAGTAGTCGAAAGGTGTCCTGATGTTCGTCCACTCCGAGTCTCTACCGGGCACACACAGACTCAACTGATACCCCATAAACTTGACGGCAACTACACAATCCTCCTCCTCTTGGTCAGGACAAGAGGACATGGCCACGCTTTTCACGGATTCCATTTTATGATCGTCCACAGAACGCAGCGGAGGCAGAGCCGTCACCTTAGGGGATGACTTCGATGCTGAAGGGAGAAAAAAGTCTGAGATACGTACATCAGAGCTGTCGTGTTCGTCCATGAAAAGTCCCCAACCATGAGATATTCCCATCAACTCCAGCCTCCTGAGCTCCTCGGGGAGTGTTTTATCTTGAATTTTCATCTTCTCCTCCTTCACTGGGTCGTACAATTCCAGATCTACATTCGTGCCTTCTTTTTCCCAAACGCCGATCGTCAGATACGGAGGGGTTTGCGACAACCTAACACTCTGGTAAATTAAAAGAACTACTAAGTTAGAGATCAGATTTATCCATAAGAAAACCAATTACAGCACAAAAACGACGCTTACAGGGGCTTCTTTCGGTTTCCTCAGATAGAGCTTCTTCGATAGATTTCTGAGAAGCCTAGACATTGTGTCACGCACGATTTATCTTACGGAAGCCCTAATATTTTCCTATAGTTATGTTATAAATATATATACACAGCACTAGGCTTCTGATAATTACAAGTTTTACAACATTTTTGTTTGGTCGAAGATAACTTCAACGTATATATCTGAATCTAGATATTTGAATATATACTCTCTCCTTTGCTCTTGTTTCCTTACTCCAAGCCCAATACAAAAGTAAACCCATGACTAGAGCCCAATACAAAAGTAAGCCCATGACTAGATGGACAACGAGTATAAACAGGACAGAGAATAAAGAAAACAGAGAATGAGCATAGATGTTGCTTGACAAAGTAAGCCTCAAACTCCAAATAACACAGTTAGGGTTTTTGTAAATCGTCATTGCACCGAACCTATTTATTATAATATAGAAAAGATAAATTGTGAAATACTGATTTGAATTTTTTTTTGAATCCACATTCATAAAAGAAATGAAGATGCCAGTAGATTATTAGATCTGTTTCAGGGAATCATATCCTGCAATAAACTGTAATTGCATCGACCACAAAATGGTTGAGATCCATAGAAAAACCCCTCAAAAAAAATCAAACTTTTTGTATTGAAAACAGAGAGATTTAGTTAGCTAATGCTTTAACGGCTTTCTCAGCTGCATCATCCAAATCATCAGCAGTTATGAGTTTCATTCCACTTTCCTTGAGGATTCTTTTTCCTTGTTCCACATTCGTACCTTCTAGACGAACCACCACTGGTACTTTCAGTGACACCTCTTTAGCAGCATTCACTATTCCACTAGCAATCACATCACATTTCATTATTCCACCGAATATGTTCACCAATATTGCTTTCACTTTGTCATCAGATGTCAATATCTTGAACGCTTCCACCACCTGAAATTTTTAGTTTCGTCACCCCCTTTTCGGTTAGATCCGGTAATTGTGTGATCCACAAGTTTTTGATAACCGGAAACTATCTATGATGAGGTTTTTTTTTTACCTGGTGTTCAGAAGCGTTTCCACCAACGTCGAGGAAATTGGCGGGAGTTCCACCATGCAATTTAATGATGTCCATGGTTGCCATGGCCAATCCAGCACCATTCACCATGCAACCAATCTCTCCGTCTAAACCAATATAGTTTAAGTCAACTTTCGCAGCAGCGACCTACAAGAAGAAGCAAACACACTTTCCCTTTTATCAAGCTTGACGATGGAACCTATGTGTTATATGTACAACCAATTTACAGACTTAATAACAACTAAACAGACTAGCTAAACCAACAGTTAACCAGTTATTCTAACCAACAATCATAATATCCTTGAGTTAAGCATCCATAAGTTCGAAATTAAATACATTTTTTGATGAAGAGAGACAGAAAATGGAACATACCTCTCGTGGATCCTCTTGTGTTGGATCACGAAGGGCGAAAACATCTTTCTGTCTGAAAGCAGCGTTATCATCGAAGTTCAATTTGGCATCATCAGCTACCAATTGGTTAGTGGATGTCTCGGCGAGGGGGTTGATCTACGAGGAAAATAAATTGAGGGGGTTTCAACAAAAGATATTGGATAGATAAAAAGAGTGTATGAACAAGAAACTGAGAGTGAACTCACTTCCAACATGGTGCAGTCAGACTTCACAAAGAGTTCGTATAGCTTCTTCACTTGTTCGATAGAGTCTTTTCTGTCAGCAGCTTTGGGGGCCAGACCATCAACAACTTTAGCATCATCTTCATCAGTGATCCCTGCGAATACATCAACCGGGACCTACACAAAACCATGAAACGAGAAGGTCAAAAACCATAACCTACACGCTCTCATAAAGGATATTTCTAAAGATTAGAGCATCATAAACGAAAAGTCACAACCTTAATGATCATGTCAGGGAACCTAAACCGATATAGTTCAGGTCAACTTTCACAGCAGCAACCTACAAGAAGATGCGAACACAATTCTGCTTTATCAGAGCTTGACGATAGAATAACAGAATGCTAAAGGTTGATGAAGAAGAGTATTGGTTATTAACTAACTAACTAATCAAACTAGCTAAGTAAAAATAATAAACCATAACCAAAAATCACAATATCCTCGAGTTAAGCATCCATAAGTTCGACTTAACATAGATTTAAACTATGCATGATGCAAGAGACAGATAACAGATAACAAACCTTGCTAACGACTTTGCCTTGAGGACCAGTTTGTTTGGTGACGAGTACTTCTCCTAGCATCTTTCCTACAAATGATAAAAAAATCGAACAATCATTCCCTAAGGAATACAAGAAACCTCTCCTCCTTTGGTTTTAGCAGAAATTTCCTTATCACTCACTTTGACAACCATTGAACCCAATTTCACATCAACACCATCTCTATTAAACTTTTCTTCAGCAAACTCAGTGATTCTTTTGTCAAACCTGACAAAGTAAAAAGCTCTTCCTTAAGATCATAATACAAGCTTTCACAGAATATAAAATCTTCAACATTGATATATATAAAAAAAAGGTTTTACAGATCAAGAAATCTCACATGGTCAAGATGTGGTCTGCAGCTTCTACAAGTGTAATTTGCACTAAATTCTTGGCTCTAGGATAGAGTTTGACAAGATCCTCGTTAACAAAATCATACAGCTCAGCAGCAAATTCAACTCCTGTTGGTCCACCAACAACAACTACCAAAATGTAGCATTCTCTTTCTCTCCTCTTCGCTTAGTCTTGGCAAACTTGCCTTCTCAAATGAATCAATAACAGTTCTACGGATTCTCTGGGCATCTTCAACCTCCTGCAAACCACCACCACATCTTAGCAACATTATTATCACTAATTAGAGCAAGAAAACTATTAAAGAGCTAAGAAAACTTACTTTCTCGCTTTAACTCTTCCCAATGAGCGAGATTCAATTTCTCTGAAACCTGAAAATCTTACTGTACAAAGAAATCTTCCATCCAATTGATCCATGGTCGCAACTCATCCCCTGAAAAGTGGAATCTCTACGAAATTCATCTCGTTTGATTTAGTATCTATGTGAAAGAACTCTGAGACGATGAAAGAACCAGTCACGCGAGTCAATTCCAATTCAAACCGCAATTTCAGACCGCGTCCCTGTAAACGCCAAAACTCAACCGCAATTTAGAACCGCTGATGGTGAATCGCGAGTTCGCGATACAAAATTGAAAGATTCACGCGAAGATTGAATCGAATCTAGACGCAAGTCTCCAGCGAACTTGGAGAAGACAGCGCATGAGACTGCTTCAACGTTAGCTCCAGGAAAATGGCCGTCGGAGGTCACCGTAAGTGAAGACGGATGTTCCGATATTAGGTATTAGGTCGGAAGAGTTACAAAGTCAAGCGCACGGGGATGGACACGGCGGAGTTTGTACGGTTGACAGGTCGTGGTGAGAACAGAATCGTGCCAAAAATTACGAAGAGCGTAGACGATATTTAAAATTTCTTATTTATATGTGACTCAGCGAATGAACTTTTTATTAGTTTGAGTTTTTTTTATATATAATACAATAACTTTTATCTTTTATGTACTAATGGTGTACAAAATTCTCTATTGCATGTAATTTGAGTTTATTTTTTTTTTCATTGTTTTTTTAGTATGATTTTAATTTTCTATGATTTGATTTTAATTTTTCATTATTATTGGTTTATATATTATTAGCAAAATTTGAATTTATGAATGTTAGAAAATAGAACTTTTTAGGTGTGAATCCTCAATTTTTGATTGTATTTTTTATTTTTTTAATTAATAAAAAATAGTGTTTTAAACTTTAAAAATATCAAATTATAAAAGATTTTTAGATTATTAAGTTAAATCTCTCCAATTTAAAACCAATTTTGTTTTATAGAAAATATAGTTAAATTATTCAATCTTTTTTTAATCTACAGCTTCCAATGAGGATTTTCCTCCTCCTATTTGTTCGCTTCTCTTCTCTTTGCCTAGGTTTCCATGTCAACATATCGACAAAATACAACGATGGAGATGGTCTTATACGGAATGTCTTGTTTATCATAAATTCCTAAGAAATATGAACATATATTATATTATTATCTTTAGTCGCTCCCTTTCCACAGTATCTCGGGTTTTATCCTTTTTCTCTTAGGATATAGTATGCCCATCACTAGAGGTTTTAGATTGTTAGATTAGAGAGTTTCCATGCATATAAAAAAAATCACGTCTAGCTATCACGTCTAGCTATCACGTACGTAGACTGTTTGTATGCATCGTAGTTATATTTTTGCATGGTTTTTTTTTTTTTTTGGTTTTTTCTGCATGGTTTTGGAACGATTTATAAAGCTTATAATATATTGTTTATCGTTTGGTTAAAATTGTTCGTAGAAAACGAAAAGGAGGAAGAAATACAGATAATCCAACGGACGTAAAGCATGTTGCACATATTGGTTGGGATGGACCACCTGCTAATGCCACCGCACCAAGCTGGGTATTTGATTATCGTGAAGCTCCTTGAAGTAAATGGCGTATTCGAGTGATTTCATCTGCTTTTCAAGTTGTTGATATTCTCTGAGCTCTTTTTTCTCTCTGTCCAATTCCTTTAGTATCCAAGTATTCAACATCTGGGATGATCTGCTTTCGTTTATTCCCTGAGATTAGATTTCGAAGTTCCACTATATATTAGTTCAGATTTGTTAACTTGCTTGGATCCTGCATAATCCTTTAACCTTCCACATGTCCTCTCCTTCATAAACACGACTACCACCAATCTCTTTTAGCAGATCAGGCCGTTCTGTGTCTTTCATGAATCATCATTGTTAACTAGGCTAACTACAAACGAACCACACACGCATTTACAAAACTCTGTGATGAAGACAGAGAAAGCATAAATAGAAATGCGAAAAACAAAGAAAACATCAAGGGATAGTATGGAAAAAGAGCTAACTAAGGAAGATAAATTAAATAGAAGATGCTAGACATAGACAGGAGGAATCCAGAACGGACAACCGAAAACTCTGGCTGGTGCATCTTGGGATCTTAAGGTATGGGCAGTTTTGGTAGCGAGATCATAAACACCAAGGCCATAACCCATGTAATAGATAGAATTAGGCTTGAGACCAGGGAAAGAGCTGGCCTCGACACAAAAAGGTTCATTTTCTGCAAGGAAGATGCAGAGATCTCCAATGTCCTCTGTGTAGCACATGCTTCTTCCTCCATCTTTCATCGCCTCCTGCTCTCTGAACACCATGAACCGTTTTGTCTTGTAGTGGATTGTTTACTTGTCATTCAAGACACAGGGCAAGCTCACCCCATGCCACTTGACGAAGAAACATTCGCCCAATGGGGCCTCCACTAAGTGCTCCGTCTTGGAGCACGACTCCAATACCTCCCACTCCGACTGCCCTAATTTGGGAATCTTGTGAAAGTTCAACTCGTGGAACTTTGGCAAGTCCCAACTCTTGGAATGGATATTCCACGAAGCCAAGAAGCGGCTCCCTGGAGGAAGCATGTAGAAACTTTTATCTCTTCTGGAATACGTCAGACGCGAGTTGTGGAAGTAGTCGAAAGGTGTCATGATGTTCGTCCACTCCGAGTCTCTACCGGCACACACTCAACTGATACCTCATAAACTTGACAGCAACCACACAGTCCTCCTCTTGGTCAGGACAAGAGGACATCGCCACGCTTTTCACGGATTCCAATTTGTGATCGTCCACAGAACGCAGGGGAGGCAGATCCATGATCTTAGGGGATGATTTCGATGCTGAAGGGAGAAAAAAGTCTGAGATACGTACATCGGAGCTGTCGTGTTCGTCCATGAAAAGTCCCCAACCGTGGGATATTCCCATCAACTCCAGCCTCCCGAGCTCCTCGGGGAGTGTTTTATCTGGAATTTTCATCTTCTCCTCCTTCACTGGGTCGTACAATTCCAGATCTACATTCGTGCCTTCTTTCTCCCAAACGCCGATCGTCAGGTACGGCGGGGTTTGCGACAACCTAGCACTCTGCTAAAAGAACTACTAAGTTAGAGATCAGAATTATCCATAATTACAGCACAAAAAACGACGAGTAAAAGCTTACAGGGGCTTCTTGTTGAATATTAAACTTGATTTTGGGCTAAACTAAATAATTGGGTCAATGATCCAATGATAATTGCCAAACCCAACATGGATCCAACTTCTAGAAATTCTCTAGAAAATATCTAATCACTCCACCTCCTTAAAATGTTCTAGAGAGTTTTAGAGGATAAATATCTATGTATTATGTAATATAAAATTCTAGATATTATGATAGAATAATCTAGATTAAGGATTAAAATAATCAAGATATTTTGTACTTTGGAGGTTATAAATACCTCACTCCCCTTCCATTTGTAACTAAGTTGAAATCAAGAAATAAAAAGTATTCTACTAAGTCTTTCTCTTCTCTAAAAGTCCTCTTTTCCACTTCCTAAAACATTCTCTTCTCTCCCAAGTTTTTCTAAACACTTTCTCCATCACTTTTAAAACAAGTTTCCTTCCAACAAAGTGGTATCAGAGCTAGTAAATCTCTTGAAGATGGCGAGTAGTGGTATTCCCTTCCAATTCCCGATGCTCACAAAGAGCAACTATGACAATTGGAGTCTAAGAATGAAGGCTATCCTAGGAGCACATGATGTGTGGGAGATAGTCAAGAAGGGCTTTGCTGAACCGGAGAATGAAGGTAGTCTCTCTCAAACACAAAAGGATAGTTTGAGAGATTCAAGAAAGAGAGACAAGAAGGCTCTCTGCCTTATCCATCAAGGATTAGATGAAGACATGTTCGAGAAGGTTGTTGAAGCAAAGTCGGCTAAAGAAGCATGGGAGAAGCTTCAAACATCTTACAAAGGGGCTGATCAAGTCAAGAAGGTACGTCTTCAAACTCTAAGAGGAGAATTTGAAGCCTTACAAATGAAGGAAGGTGAACTCGTCTCGGATTACTTCTCAAGAGTATTGACGGTTACTAATAACCTAAAAAGAAATGGTGAGAAGTTAAATGATGTGAGAATCATGGAGAAGGTTCTTCGATCGTTGGATGCAAAGTTTGAGCACATTGTCACTGTCATTGAAGAGACAAAGGATTTGGAGACTATGACAATAGAACAACTTCTTGGGTCGTTACAAGCTTATGAAGAAAAGAAGAAAAAGAAGGAAGATATTGTCGAACAAGTACTTAAGATGCGGATTGAGCAAAAGAAAGAAGAAAGCGGACAAAGTCATCAAAGACGAGGTGGCAGTCAAGTTCGAGGAAGAGGTCGTGGATATGGAAACGGACGAGGTTGGAGGCCCAATGAAGACAACACTAACCAAAGAGGAGGAAATTCATCAAGAGGTCGTGGGAGAGGAAATCAAAAACCAAGGTATGATAAGTCAAATATTAAATGCTACAATTGCGAAAAGTTTGGGCATTATGCTTCCGAATGTAGAGCTCCTAAAAACGATAAAGTTGAAGAGAAGTCCAACTACGTTGAAGAAATAAGCCAAGAAGATGATATGCTATTAATGGCATACAAGAAGGATGAACAAGATGATGTCCATAAATGGTACCTCGACAGCGGTGCAAGCAACCACATGTGCGGGAAAAGAAGCATGTTTGTGAAACTTGACGAATCAAAAGGAGGAAACGTGGCTTTAGGAGATGAATCGAAGATGGAGGTGAAAGGTAAAGGAAATATTCTCATCCGATTAAAGAATGGAGATCATCAATTTATTTCCAACGTCTACTATATTCCTACCATGAAGACCAACATCTTGAGTCTAGGACAACTCTTAGAGAAAGGTTATGATATCCGATTAAAAGATAATTACCTTTCTATAAGAGACCGTGCCGGAAATCTCGTTACCAAGGTCCCGAAGACAAGAAACAGAATGTTTGTCCTTAACATTCAAAATGACATGGCACGATGTCTAAAGATGTGCTACAAGGACGAGTGTTGGCTTTGGCATCTTCGGTTCGGACATCTCAACTTTGGAGGACTAGAGCTACTTTCAAAGAAGGAAATGGTGAGAGGTTTGCCTTGCATTAATCATCCAAATCAAGTGTGTGAAGGGTGTCTACTTGGAAAGCAATTCAAGGCGAGCTTTCCAAAGGAGTCAAGCACACGAGCTCATAAGCCGTTGGAACTCATCCACACTGATGTGTGTGGTCCAATCAAACCAAGTTCACTCGGTAAAAGCAACTACTTCATTCTCTTTATTGATGATTTTTCAAGAAAAACATGGGTGTATTTTTTGAAGGAAAAATCAGAGGTTTTCGAAAACTTCAAAAAGTTCAAAACCCTTGTTGAGAAGGAAAGTGGCATTGTTATCAAATCTATGAGATCCGATCGTGGAGGAGAGTTCACATCCAAGGAATTTCAGAAGTATTGTGAAGATAATGGAATTCGAAGACAATTAACGGTGCCAAGATCCCCTCAACAAAATGGAGTGGCGGAAAGGAAGAATAGGACAATCCTCGAGATGGCGAGAAGCATGCTCAAAAGCAAAAGACTACCAAAGGAGTTATGGGCAGAAGCGGTTGCATGTGCGGTTTATCTATCTAACCGGTCCCCAACAAGGAGTGTTTCGGGGAAAACTCCACAAGAAGCATGGAGCGGGAGGAAGCCCGGTGTTTCCCATCTAAGAGTCTTTGGAAGTCTTGCTCATGCTCATGTACCGGACGAGAAGCGGAGCAAACTAGATGACAAAAGTGAGAAATACATCTTCATTGGGTATGATTCCAACTCCAAAGGCTACAAGCTCTACAATCCTAATACAAGGAAGACGATCACAAGTCGAAATGTTATCTTTGATGAAGAAGGAGAATGGGATTGGAGATCAAATGAAGAAGACTACAACTACTTTCCAGTTTTTGAAGAAGATATCTTGGAGCAACCAAGAGAGGAGCAAGTTACACCACCAAATTCGCCAACCACAAGTACTCAAGGAGAAGAAAGTTCTAGTGAAAGGACTCCACACTTTAGAAGCCTACAAGACCTTTACGAGGTAACTGAAAATCAAGACAATCTTACCTTGTTTTGTCTATTTGCGGATTGCGAGCCCATGAACTTTCAAGAAGCTGTGGAGAAGAAGACATGGAGAAATGCAATGGATGAAGAAATCAAGGCGATACAAAAGAACAATACATGGGAGTTAGCTACACTTCCAAAAGGGCACAAAGCGATTGGTGTAAAGTGGGTATACAAAGCAAAGAAGAACTCTATGGGAGAAGTTGAAAGACACAAGGCAAGATTGGTGGCAAAAGGCTATAGTCAAAGAGCGGGAATCGACTATGATGAGGTATTTGCTCCCGTTGCCCGTCTAGAAACTGTTAGACTAATCATTTCATTGGCGGCTCAAAACTGTTGGAAGATACATCAAATGGATGTCAAATCAGCCTTCTTGAATGGGGAACTTGACGAGGAAGTTTACGTTGAGCAACCACAAGGCTACATAGTCAAGGGAGAAGAAGACAAAGTCTTGAGGTTGAGGAAGGCACTTTATGGGTTAAAGCAAGCCCCAAGAGCATGGAATACTCGAATTGATAAGTACTTCAAGGAGAAAAACTTCGTCAAGTGTCCATATGAGCATGCACTCTATATCAAAACCCAAAACAATGATATATTAATTGCATGCTTGTATGTGGATGACTTGATATTCACGGGTAATAATCCAAATATGTTCAAGGAGTTCAAGCACGAGATGACGAAGGAGTTCGAGATGACGGACACTGGACTCATGTCCTACTATCTCGGAATTGAAGTAAAGCAAGAAGAAAATGGAATTTTCATTACTCAAGAAGGCTATGCTAAAGACGTACTAAAGAAGTTCAAGATGGATGACTCTAATCCAGTGAGCACCCCAATGGAATGTGGAGCCAAGCTATCAAAGCACGAGGAAGGAGAGAGTGTAGATCCAACACTCTTTAAGAGTTTAGTTGGAAGTCTTTGTTACTTAACATGCACAAGGCCTGATATCCTATATGCGGTTGGAGTTGTGAGTCGATACATGGAGCTTCCAACAACAACTCATTTGAAGGCAGCAAAGAGGATTCTTCGCTATATCAAAGGTACTATAAACTTTGGCATGTATTACTCTACATCTAACGATTACAAGCTTGTTGGATATAGCGATAGCGATTGGGGTGGAGACGTAGATGATCGGAAAAGCACAAGTGGATTCGTATTTTTCCTCAGAGATACCGCTTTCACATGGATGTCGAAGAAGCAACCGATTGTCGCTCTTTCCACTTGTGAAGCGGAGTACATAGCAGCTACATCATGTGTTTGTCATGCTATTTGGCTAAGGAACTTACTAAAGGAGTTGAGTTTTCCACAAGAGGAGCCAACGAAGATCTTTGTGGACAACAAATCAGCAATAGCCTTGGCAAAGAATCCGGTTTTCCATGATCGAAGTAAGCACATCGACACTCGTTATCATTACATCAGAGAATGTGTTGCAAATAAGGATGTGCAACTGGAGTATGTGAAGACAAATGACCAAGTAGCCGATATCTTCACCAAGCCTCTCAAGCGTGAAGACTTTATCAAGATGAGAAGTTTACTTGGAATAGCAAAATCAAGTTTAAGAGGGGGTGTTGAATATTAAACTTGATTTTGGGCTAAACTAAATAATTGGGTCAATGATCCAATGATAATTGCCAAACCCAACATGGATCCAACTTCTAGAAATTCTCTAGAAAATATCTAATCACTCCACCTCCTTAAAATGTTCTAGAGAGTTTTAGAGGATAAATATCTATGTATTATGTAATATAAAATTCTAGATATTATGATAGAATAATCTAGATTAAGGATTAAAATAATCAAGATATTTTGTACTTTGGAGGTTATAAATACCTCACTCCCCTTCCATTTGTAACTAAGTTGAAATCAAGAAATAAAAGGTATTCTACTAAGTCTTTCTCTTCTCTAAAAGTCCTTTTTTCCACTTCCTAAAACATTCTCTTCTCTCCCAAGTTTTTCTAAACACTTTCTCCATCACTTTTAAAACAAGTTTCCTTCCAACACTTCTTTCGGTTTCCTCAGATAGAGCTTCTTCGACAGATTTCTGAGAAGCATAGACATTGTGTCACGCACGGCACGATTTTTTATCTTACGGAAGCCCTAATTTATTCCTACCTATAGTCATAATATATATACGCACCACTGATAATTACAGCACTTTTGTTTGGTCGAAGATAACTTCAACGTATATATCTAAATCTAGATATTACTATATCCAAGATTTTAATATATTCTCTTTCTCTCTCATTTGCTCTTGTTTCCTTAGCCCAAGCCCAATACAAAAGTAAGCCCATGACTAGTACTTGTTCAGACTTTAATTCTAGTTAGTAGTTTCACTGAGCGCTTTTGAGGTTTCATACTTGGACGAACTAATTTTCATGCATAAACATGTACTTGAACTAAACATATATCAGTTCCAATACAATGGCCAGATACATTGCTTAACTAGGCCATCTTTTCTTTTCCTGCCTTTAGTCTCACCAACTACTTAGCCACTTTGATTAACATCACTGTTATTCTCTTCACAACTTTTTTTAAAAAAAATAAAGAAAACTTTAGTTAAGTTGATAGTCGATAACAAACCCAAAACTCTTAAAATTTCAACCAAACGGTATGAAACTTTAGTAGTTTTCTTTCTTTCTCCCATTTATCTGTAACTATTTGTCAACATTTTATATTTGGATAAAAAGGTCAACAAATTCATTAACCAACAAAAAAACCTACAAATTAAATAACAAAAATAATAGTACACAAATTCCATCAAATTTCTAATTAGATTATTTTAGTTTACCAAAAAAATTATTTAATTTGATACACCATTATGTATGCAGGAAGATCCAATCCTTCAAGTATTTAAAATCTTTCGATCGAATGATTCAATAGAACTTTTTGACTTGGATTTAACTGATATGAAATTTGAGTAATTTTTTATTTTACCCAACAGGCTTTTTACTATCCGTCAAGAATTATGTTCGGATAAAAAATCCACAAATTCATGAACCAAAAAAATCTACTAGCAAAGAAAAATAGTTCATAAATTCCATAGCATTTTTGGCATAGAAACTCATGAAAAGCATTTCCCCTTTCCAATGAGTAACCTAATACAACCTAAACATATATCTATAAAATCACATTATGTTCAACAATATTCTTCCTTATCACTCTCATTTTTCATTTTCAATATGTTTTTTGTTTGCTTGTTCTTTCAAATTATCTGCCAAAAGAAGATCTAAAATACAACTTTCCTCGTCAAAATCGATTGTTAAAAGATAAAAAGTCCACGTGATGAATTAAGTCCCTTGAACAAGCCTCTTACTTAGCCAAAAGGTTTAGATTACAGCACTTACCAAGAAATCGATGTTTCACATGAAAACATAAACGACGAGTCTAAAGAAACTATACACTTCAAAGCCAATTCACATTACTAATTTTTGCATGCACCAACAACAACAACAAAATGTGTCTAACAAATCATGTCAAAACCTCAAGTTAATCTGTGGATCTGATCACTGGAAAAGAAGGTAACCTCAGCACAGCTTCTTCCGTCTCCATCGGGTCCGATCTTAGAATCTAGCAAAAGGAAATAAATATTAGGACAAAATACATCAAGGACAAAAGAGCTCACAAAATCATTCAAGATAACGTTGCCAACTCTAGAACAAAATCGATTTTACAGGAATACTTGAAATATTGGAAGGAAAGAAATCACAAAAAGGTGAGAATGATCCTCTTTGTAAATGTAATGTATTCAAATGAAAGCTGCTCATGGTGTTTCTAAATGAAGTGAGCTTTGCCATTTAGCTTTGAAATTCTTCTGTATACTAAAATTCGAAAGAAGCTTTTAGTTCCTATGGCTTTTTAGATGAACAAATGGTTACAGCCTTCAATGAATCAAATTAAATTTCAAATTCCAGACTTCAAAAGGAAATACATCTTATAATTAATATATATACACCTTAAAAGTTAACACTCATATTAGATCAAAGCAAGCAACCTTTATCACTTGATTTTATGTTCGATTCCAATCAAAGAACATAAATCAAAATTGAATCGAATATCTAGAATTCGAACAGAAATCACTTCATTTTGATCCAACCAACCTAATCGTTTCATTCCGAATCGAAATCGAAATCAAAATCATAAAGCAAATCAAGAGACAGAGAAATGGTTACTGGATCCTGGAGAACGGGTTTGGTGTCATCAACGGCAGGCCTGAAAGAAGGTTTTCCAGATTTCTCTTTCGCCGGAGTCTCCGTAGATTTCCCCATTGCTTTCCTCTTTTTCGCCGGAGATGGAATTTCCAATTTAGGGATTGAGTATCGTCGTGTTTTTGGTTTATTTTATTTGATCCGGTTCAGTTATTTGATCCGGTTTAGTTTTTTTTTTTTAATTTGGTTTAGCTATTGCACCACCGCCACGTGCAGGAGCCGGTCCAAAAACCTATATAATGCAGCATTAAGTAACTTTCTCATCATTATTCAATTTTTCTGCAACCAAAACCACCATGCCTCCTCGAATGAAAAATTCCGATGATATGAAGAAGAAGAAAACGATCATTAAGCAACGATTCAATTGCTTTAAGAAGAAAGCAATGGAGCTCTCAGTTTTGTGCGGCAACTCCGTCGGATTCATCTGTTACGGTCCCGACGACAACAACATGCAAATCTGGCCGGATCGTCAAACGCTGTCACACCTCGTCGGCAAGTTCAATGAACAAAGCGATGAAAAAAGGAAGAAAAACGCATGCGATATCAACGATTTCCCTGATCTTAAGGGTTTGTCGGTTGATGAACTCAAAAATCATCTCTTGCGTATCGATTCTCAGCTAGAAGGAATCAAACAGAAAAAAATCAGGATTGTTTTCAAGGCTGATTCTGATCACGAGGAAATAATTCCTCCTAGGGTTTCACACGATGTTGGTATGGAGCGGGAGGAAGATCGTCATCTACTTAAGGCTTCTGATGAGGTTCAACGACCACCACAATTAGGGTTTGGCGACCCATTCAATGAAGTAGGTTACTTGATTCGTGGGTCTACACCAAACAATTAGGGTTTCAGCCAATCATATATATGTAATGCAAATTCTATATTTTTTTGGTTTGCAAGGTAATTCTCTTGTTATTATTAAACTGTGGATCAATAAAATTTTATGTTACTTCGTCGATCAGAATATTTTATTGCGTTATTAAACTGTGGATGAATAAAATTTTAGGTTACTTCGTCGATCAGAATATTTTATTGCGTTAAGAGAGTTACTCCGCAGTAGTAGTATATATACAACGAAACTTTTTGTCCTCATGTACAACGAGTATGAACAAAACAGAGAATGAGCATAGTTGTTGCTTGACTAGTAAGTAAGCCTCAAACTCCAAATATCATGAGCGAGTAAGTGATACTTTACTCTTACACTAATCTGTTTCTGTCCAAGAGTTTTCACTTTTCACAAAGTGTCAAATACGTCACTACTGCAGGTTGAGTGATGCGCATATCACTCTCTTAAAAATAAAAATAAAACGCAACAAAACTATAATGTAAACAAGTTTAAAGTTTATTCTGCATTTGACTAAATCAATAAAGATTTCTATGTTGATGTGCATGATGTTATAGCGGACGCAAGCTAAACATGTATCCAAATCTAGACATCAAGGGATAGTATGGAAAAGGAGCTAACGAAGATAGAAGATGCTAGAGATAGACAGGAGGTATCCAGAACGGGCAACCGAAAACTCTGGCTGGTCCATCTTGGGATCTTAAAGTATGGGCGGTTTTGGTAGCGAGATGATAAACAGCAAAGCCATAACCCATGTAATAGATAGAGTTAGGCTTGAGACCAGGGAAGGAGCTGGCCTCGACACAAAAAGGTTCATTGTCTGCAAGGAAGATGCAGAGATCTCCAATGTCCTCTGTGTAGCACATGTTTCTTCCTCCATCTTTCATCGCCACCTGCTCTCTGAACACCATGAACCGCTTTGTCTTGTAGTGGATTGTTTCCTTGTCATTCAAGACACAGGGCAAGCTCTCCCCATACCACTTGACGAAGAAACATTCGCCCGATGGGGCCTCCACTAAGTGCTCCGTCTTGGCACACGACTCCAATACCTCCCACTCCGACTGCCCTAATTTGGGAATGTTGTGAAAGTTCAACTCGTGGAACTTTGGCAAGTCGGAACTCTTGGAATGGATATTCCACGAAGCCAAGAAGCGGCTCCCTGGAGGAAGCATATAGAAACTTTTATCTCTACTGGAATACGTCAGACTCGAGTTGTGGAAGTAGTCGAAAGGTGTCCTGATGTTCGTCCACTCCGAGTCTCTACCGGGCACACACAGACTCAACTGATACCCCATAAACTTGACGGCAACTACACAATCCTCCTCCTCTTGGTCAGGACAAGAGGACATGGCCACGCTTTTCACGGATTCCATTTTATGATCGTCCACAGAACGCAGCGGAGGCAGAGCCGTCACCTTAGGGGATGACTTCGATGCTGAAGGGAGAAAAAAGTCTGAGATACGTACATCAGAGCTGTCGTGTTCGTCCATGAAAAGTCCCCAACCATGAGATATTCCCATCAACTCCAGCCTCCTGAGCTCCTCGGGGAGTGTTTTATCTTGAATTTTCATCTTCTCCTCCTTCACTGGGTCGTACAATTCCAGATCTACATTCGTGCCTTCTTTTTCCCAAACGCCGATCGTCAGATACGGAGGGGTTTGCAACAACCTAACACTCTGGTAAATTAAAAGAACTACTAAGTTAGAGATCAGATTTATCCATAAGAAAACCAATTACAGCACAAAAACGACGCTTACAGGGGCTTCTTTCGGTTTCCTCAGATAGAGCTTCTTCGATAGATTTCTGAGAAGCCTAGACATTGTGTCCCGCACGATTTATCTTACGGAAGCCCTAATATTTTCCTATAGTTATGTTATAAATATATATACACAGCACTAGGCTTCTGATAATTACAAGTTTTACAACATTTTTGTTTGGTCGAAGATAACTTCAACGTATATATCTGAATCTAGATATTTGAATATATACTCTCTCCTTTGCTCTTGTTTCCTTACTCCAAGCCCAATACAAAAGTAAACTCATGACTAGAGCCCAATACAAAAGTAAGCCCATGACTAGATGGACAACGAGTATAAACAGGACAGAAAATAAAGAAAACAGAGAATGAGCATAGATGTTGCTTGACAAAGTAAGCCTCAAACTCCAAATAACACAGTTAGGGTTTTTGTAAATCGTCATTGCACCGAACCTATTTATTATAATATAGAAAAGATAAATTGTGAAATACTGATTTGAATTTTTTTTTGAATCCACATTCATAAAAGAAATGAAGATGCCAGTAGATTATTAGATCTGTTTCAGGGAATCATATCCTGCAATAAACTGTAATTGCATCGACCACAAAATGGTTGAGATCCATAGAAAAACCCCTCAAAAAAAATCAAACTTTTTGTATTGAAAACAGAGAGATTTAGTTAGCTAATGCTTTAACGGCTTTCTCAGCTGCATCATCCAAATCATCAGCAGTTATGAGTTTCATTCCACTTTCCTTGAGGATTCTTTTTCCTTGTTCCACATTCGTACCTTCTAGACGAACCACCACTGGTACTTTCAGTGACACCTCTTTAGCAGCATTCACTATTCCACTAGCAATCACATCACATTTCATTATTCCACCGAATATGTTCACCAATATTGCTTTCACTTTGTCATCAGATGTCAATATCTTGAACGCTTCCACCACCTGAAATTTTTAGTTTCGTCACCCCCTTTTCGGTTAGATCCGGTAATTGTGTGATCCACAAGTTTTTGATAACCGGAAACTATCTATGATGAGGTTTTTTTTTTACCTGGTGTTCAGAAGCGTTTCCACCAACGTCGAGGAAATTGGCGGGAGTTCCACCATGCAATTTAATGATGTCCATGGTTGCCATGGCCAATCCAGCACCATTCACCATGCAACCAATCTCTCCGTCTAAACCAATATAGTTTAAGTCAACTTTCGCAGCAGCGACCTACAAGAAGAAGCAAACACACTTTCCCTTTTATCAAGCTTGACGATGGAACCTATGTGTTATATGTACAACCAATTTACAGACTTAATAACAACTAAACAGACTAGCTAAACCAACAGTTAACCAGTTATTCTAACCAACAATCATAATATCCTTGAGTTAAGCATCCATAAGTTCGAAATTAAATACATTTTTTGATGAAGAAAGACAGAAAATGGAACATACCTCTCGTGGATCCTCTTGTGTTGGATCACGAAGGGCGAAAACATCTTTCTGTCTGAAAGCAGCGTTATCATCGAAGTTCAATTTGGCATCAGCAGCTACCAATTGGTTAGTGGATGTCTCGGCGAGGGGGTTGATCTACCAGAAAATAAAACGAGGGGTTTCAACAAAAGATATTGAACAGATAAAAAGAGTGTATGAACAAGAAACTGAGAGTGAACTCACTTCCAACATGGTGCAGTCAGACTTCACAAAGAGTTCGTATAGCTTCTTCACTTGTTCGATAGAGTCTTTTCTGTCAGCAGCTTTGGGAGCCAGACCATCAACAACCTTAGCAGCATCTTCATCGGTAATTCCTGCAAATACATCAATCGGTACCTACACAAAACCACGAAACGAGAAGGTCAAAAAAATAACCATGAATAAGGAACTCAGAGCATCAAATACGAATCAAACAGTTACAAGTTACAACCTTAATGATCATGTCGGGGAACTTCTCAGCAAGATCTTCAATACTGGTACCACCCTTTTTACACGCAATTATCAGCTGAAATAAGCAGGGGAAAGTGTTTTAGAGATTGTTAACAGGTGTGAGTGAGCAACATCATGCCTAAGAGTAGAGAAATGGATAGCAGTTCATCATTTGAATAGTTGCTTACCGGTCCAGCAGATTTACGGTCAAGAATTATGGAAAAGTACATCTCGTTGACGAGTGACAATTTCTCACACAAGTAAACCTGCTCAAAATTAAGACATCAAAAAAGTTAGCTCCCAAGCAAAACCATACACAGATTATGAGCTTCATGAATAACAGATAACAAACCTTGCTAACGACTTTGCCTTGAGGACCAGTTTGTTTGGTGACGAGTACTTCTCCTAGCATCTTTCCTACAAATGATAAAAAAATCGAATTGGATCAAAAAAATTCTTAGTAAGAATAAGGAATTCAATACTTGAAGATGGCCATAAACAAGAAACCCAGAAAAATACCAGCAATATCTGCAACCTGATCACGGTTAACAATGTGAACACCTCCCTTAAGGCCACTCTTGAATGTTCCAAGACCTCTTCCACCAGCCAAAATCTGACTCTTAACGACCAACTGTATCACCAAAGGGTTATCTTCGATTAGGTAACTACTAATGCAAAAAAGTTAAGCTCTTAAGTCAGAACAAGTCCCACAGAAAGTTCTGAAGTTATTACCTCACTTTCATTGGGGAAAACATCTTGAATAGCCTTTTTAACTTCGTCCAATGAAGAAACAGCGACTCCCTTTGGCACATTAACTCCAAATTTCCCCATCAAGTCAGCACCCTGAGAGTATCAATCGATTAAAATGACTACTAAATTACATTTTTCCTAAATCCACGACGATTCAATGAAGAGAAGCTCGTCAACTAGTGCTTACATTCAAAATACCTAAGTCTTAGATACCCTACTTAACAGATAACTCTATACATCGCAATTCTAGTTTCCCTTCAGTTTCGCTTAACACACCATGAATCAAATCACTGGATCAACACCAAAATAACAGCGAAAGACACAGATCAGACTCAAAATTCGTATTTCCTGACGAATCTACGCAACTATGAGCAATAGAGTGTTCGGAATCGAATTGAAGAAAAGAACCTGATATTCGTGGATGTTGAGACGGCGAAGCTGTTGCTGTTGCCATTTCCCGGCGACGGAGAGAGATCTGGACACGAGCTTGTTTACCAATCCCCTCATCGTTCGATTTGTCTTCGAAAACCAGCGAAGAGACGAAGAGAAAAAGGAGAAAAAAGAGAGGAAAAAAATAGAATAGTCGAAGCGTTGATCGAGTCTAACCCTAAATGGGTTTCTAATGTCTATGTCGCCGGCTCAATCAAACCAAAAAATATTCGGGCAGCAAATATTTCTATATATTTTCAGAGTTAATTGTCATAATTCCCACATTTTTGTGACAATACTTTTTTCCGTCTGAAATTTTTATTCTTGTATTTGTTTTACTTCTGCAAATATTACATTTGAGAAATTTGAAATTTTGATATAGCTATGTAGTCCAATTACAGCCATTATCATTCTCTTTTGTGTATGTGAATACTATATCTTGGAAAATCATAGAGAGTTGTATATTTACTCTTTTTCAAACTTCAAAATTCATCTCATTATCAAGATATGACAACAATTGAAGAAATATCTCATCTCATGGCATAATCGATGTCTAAGTAAAAACATTTGAGAGTGGTTGAATAGTTCTTCATTTGATAAATCTATCTAACATTTTTCATTGCTTTTACAAATTTCAAATATAAACCTACTTGAAACGTGATGTATGTATATGAAACACGTCCCTTACATTGCTCCTTCCTCTTAGTTAGTACTATAATTTTTTCGATTCAATTTTCTTTGATTTTTTTGTTATAATTTTGATGAAAGTACCGTTCTGATTTTCATTCAAGAAACGCATTTCAAGTAAATTAATGAAATTTCTCGACATTTTTCCTCTTCCTTTGGTTTGAACAACCCGATGGACCGATTCTTTTATTCAAACACAACACTAGCAATGTAGGATAGCTAATTCAACATGATCAAAGCAAAAAAAAATAAAGCATTTGTTTGGTGATGGTGTTGTAATAAGCTTTAAAAAAGATAAGAAAGAAACATATCTTAATATCCAGCAAAAACTACTTCAAGATTGAACATACCATAATACAAAAGCAAATCTTAGAGTAATTAATTTTTGAAGATGAGAGTTTATAAATCGGCGAGATGAGTTAATCAGTGTCGTTATTGGTTCTTCTATCGGCACAAGGAGCCATTCAATGCCTCTTCTTTGAATCTGAAAAGCACAATCAAAACCAAAACACATTTTCAACTATGAATTGCAAATAATACAAACAAATCAAATTGTACACTGATTGGATGGAGTGAGAAACTCTCTCCTAGTTGCACTGATGTCTACTACTGCTACCAGTCATGATATGGGAGACAGCGAATGTTTCCAGCCATATACATCGAACATCTACAGCCACATGGTCTTGAGGTGTGTGAATAAGCATCTCTTGCCCAAATGTATGTTGTTTTACTAATTGGCTTCCTCAATTGTGTATTGTTCAATGCCGAATTCCAAACGATCAATAAACATCCGTTACAAGACTTGATTGATATGGAACTATGGAATCCAACAATGAAAGATGAGATACTTAAAGAAAACGGCTCTATAGCAGATCTGGCTAACATTAGTGATCATCTAAAAACCATTTACATGTATCATTTATTTATGTATTGTTGTCAATATTATGTTCATATTTGATATAAACTGAGTTGTTTCTCCGCATGTGTGCTTTTAAAATCAAACAAAGGAAGATTGTTGACATGGCTGTCAATCGTGGCATTTTCATAGACCATAGCCAAAGTCTGACGATACATATGTCTGATGATCGTAGCTGCCAAAAGTTGACATCACTACACTTCTATGCTTGGTTACTAGGATTGAAGACATGTTTATATAACTTTACATCGATTTGATTTAGCGTCTTTGATAAGTCAAATTCTGATTCTCCTTTTTTTTTTCATAATAAAAATGTAAAGAAAAGGTTTCGACTTGATGTACATTATGAAATCTAACTACATAAACCAGAAAAATGTCCATGGATTCCCCTCATAACTTTCATAAAATGTCCTTTTAGATATTTCCTCAATTAATGTGGCCTTGTGGAAATTGATTTTCATCTTACTTGGTATGGTTGTAGAGAGTCTGGTTTAATACATTATAATCTGTACAGGGTAGTAACCGTTTAGACTGATATACACACTTTTATTTGGATGTATAGATTCACTATTTACTAAGAATTGGGCCAGACCATAGTCATATTGTTGTTTGTTATGATGGAGAAGGACCAAGTTTTAAAGAAGCTTCAAATTTTACAAGAGGCCTTCTCAGTATAAGAGTTGGGAGGAGGAGGCTAATGTGGTATATTAGATCAATAGATGCATGCATATGGCATGATGGAAAACGAATGCCAATACAAACTATAAGATTAAGATAAAAGAACTAAAGAGGAGAATCAATACATTAACTAGTGGCAAGTGAGAGAGCATTGTTAATATGGTACATAGATTCATGAATGAGATTGAGATGGATGAGATGATAAACTTTACCAACATTTTTCTGATTTCAAAGAAGCAAAGGTCTCAAAAATTAATAAATTCAGACTTTGGAACTTTCCATACAATATAATCTCCAATACCCTATCAAGAAGATTGAAGAAGCTCATCCCAAAAATAATATCAAACACGATGGCTACTTTTTTCAAAGGTAGACTAACTTTTGATAATATCCACATAGCATATGAGCTAATCCATGCTCTGAGAAGTAAGGATGAAGTGGTTTTCTCAACAATAGCCATAAAAGAAAATATGAAAAAAGCTTATGATAGGCGAGAATGGGGATTCGTAGAGAAAGCTATGAGATTGTCAGGATTTAAAGAAATATATGGATTCAAAGGATCATGAAGTGCATAACCATCATCAATTATGGGATTCTGATGAATGATGAGGTCTTTGGTTAGATAACACCCTCAAGGAAATTAGAAAAGGAGATGCTCAACCTGCAACGTGGTGAGTAAAACGGAGCGTCTAAAGATTTAAAGAAAAAGATCATCATCTTGACTATGCGATTCCTTATTTAATTTCCAATTTGGTATCGTATTCGGTTTTAACTTCTCTTTACAAATTATCAATTGCTCTGTATAGAAATTCAGTTCATACATAGACAATATAGCTAATTTTTTTTATTTCAACACGATAATGTCAAATTATGTCTATTATAGTATCATGCTTGTTTGTGAATCTAGCATCCATATAAAACTACTTGAAACTGATATATGATATTCGTTAAACCTACTTGAAACTGATATCGATGTATGAATAGGATATACAATTCAACATGATCAAAGAAAAAGAAAAAAAAGCATTTCTTACTTGATCACACGCACCTTCATCGTTTTTTGGTGATAGTATTAGTAACAAATAAAACCAAAAGAAGAATCGATGCTTTTAGAAGACAAGAAAGAAACATATCTAAAGATCCAAGAAAAACTACTTCAAGATTGAACATACCAAAATACAAAGGCATATTTTAGAGTAATTAATTTTTAAAGATTAGACTTTATAAATCGGCGAGTTGAGCCAATTGCAATCAATGCCTTTCTTTGTTCTTTTATTAACGGGAGGAGCCAATCACAATCAGTGCCTCTTCTTTGAATATGAAAAGCACAATCAAAACCAAAACACATTTTCAACTATGGATTGCCAATAATACAAACAAATCAAACCTTGCTTGTTTCATCGTTGTACCTCAAGCTCCCCATGCAAAATCCTACTTCAAAAAAAAAAACAAAAATCAATCATGACAATTTCTTAAGAGCGTTTAATAAACTAAATATCAAGACAAAAGTAAAGTAAGATAGATTAACAAGAGCTGATCGAATTTATATACGAATACTCATCATCACCAATATTTTTACCTTAAGCAGTTCATGTATTTCTGCAATACAAACAAGAAAAAAAATCAACTGATTCTTCAATTGAATTAGCATGAGACAAATGCTAGTGGTAATTAAGAAAGAAAGATCAAACCTGAAAATGACTTTTCACATGAGAGATAGTCAATCCTTCGACTTTCATTTGCTTCAGCACACCTTCAGGAGTTGCTTCTGTCATAAAAATAAGACTATCGAATCAAAAACAAACAGAGCTTCATTATCACTAACTCTAAACTCTATTCAGAGTTGAAAATCCTAAAAACGGAATGAAAAAGCAGAGAATAATTCTCACTCTCACAGCCACCAAGCTGTTTAACAGCATCAACAAAAGCCTTGTGAAGTTTAAACGTCCAAACGATCCGTCTATTAGCTGCTGCATTATTTGTTTGATCCATCCAAATCCAAACCAAAAAAACAATCCCTACTTCTAGATAAATCAGAAGTGGCTTCGACGATGGGTTTTGATTGTGAGAATCGAAAGTGAATTTTGAAATTACAATTGTGGATGGCAGATCCGTAGATATTTTTCTTTATTGGCAAAATCGAATTCATAAATATATATTTATTAATAGGATACTGAAAAAAGGAAATTGGGTGCATATACAAAAGGAAAACGTTACAAACTTGTGATATAGCAAAGATTCTCTCGTAAGAATATAGATTTATACATTGTAATTTGGTATAAATATAAACGTAACAAATTGATATATTCACGATCGTAATTTTTAATCTAAAGGTTACAAAATATATTTTAAAGCTTGATAGATTTTTTTTCAAAAGCATAAATGTATTTTTTCAGGATTTTAAATTCGCTACAATTTCCGGAAGATTTCTTTAATGGAAATAATTTTTAAAAAACACTTGACTTTTTATAATGGTGGGTTGAGCCAGGCCCGTGCAGTAGTGCAACGCATGGGCGACTCGCGAAAGCCCAGATAGCAAGCTATCTTAACGGGCTTTCTCCCTTAAAAAATAGAGTTAATATCGTGTGGGCCGATGGCCCACATATCAGATATTAAACTGATAAGAACAGATACTACACTTGATCTTAGCCAAAAGGCCGAGAAAGGTATGAATTGTTTGGTTCGCCCAGCTTCTTTTTTATATTACAAAGGTTGTGAGCAACGCTTTCTGACTTACCGATGTGGGACAAAAACTAACGTAACCTTTATCAAATCCTTACTTTCTAAAGCAAACAAAAACGATCTTCGCTACGTTTATGTCAAATATCATTTTGAATAATCTGATGTAAAAACATTAAAAAAAAACCCCCACAATCTTTATTTGAAAAAGCTCGAAATATAACATAGTTTTAAATTTCACCTAAACACCTAAATCTAGTATCTGCAAACTCAATATTTCTTCCTAAGAGAGCTGAGAAAAGAAAAGAAAAAGGACGAAAGCCTGAAGAAGTCAAGAAAGCAAACCTTTACCCTAAATAACGGAAACTCTACAAACTCCCACAAAAAAAAAAACCAGAGTTTGATCATCTCTATAATCCCGAGAAACCTTTACTTTGATTCATCATTGTTTCTCGGACGCTTTGATAGCGGAGAATCTGGATCCTCTGCATCGTTTTGAGGCGTTTTGGCAATTGTTTTGTCTACTTGTTCCGGTTTGCCAACAAAACCCATATTTTGCATCTCCAACATCATCCTCAGTGCCTTTCCCTGTTCTTCCATCCGTTTTTCTATCCGAAGTTGCATGTTTCTTTGAATCTGACAAAGCACAATCAATACTAAACACATTTTCAAGAATTCAAACCCTGAAGCTAAACACATATATATATATATGTTCATCACTGTACCTCCAGCTGCTCATGCAGTGTCTTCTGCATTTCCATCTGCAATCGCAGGGCTTCAGAGACATTTATCCCACTGCAAAAATTCAATAACGACAGTTTATAAGAAATAATCAATCTGATTAGAAAATGGTGTCGAATGTGAATTCTGATGCTACCAAAACCCCACCGTCTTGTGTCAAGAGATGTAATTTGCTCAAGTGGAGTCAACTTCGTCTCTGTAGAAACTGCTAATCATCATCAGAAAACAAGTTCATCAAAAATCATCAACATTTAAAAACTGCTGAAGCTAAATGAGGCCTCGGATTCTTAGTCTACAAAAATTAGAGAAGATAAGCATATATAGATAAAAAAAATGTCAAAGAACCTTTAAACATACAATACTTTCCTCATTTTAAGCAAGAGAAAATCATAATCACCAGTATCTACCTTTTGATGGTTCGTGGGCATATTTAGTTGTCCTGTATTTCTGCAATACAAACAAGAACAATTTGTAGGCTTCTTGTCAACAGACTATTCAATGGAATGAATGAGCATGAAACAAATTGCTAGAAAGAAAGAAAAAATCAAACCTGCAAATGACTTTTGACATGAGAGATAGTCAATCCTTGGACCTTCAATTGCTTCAGCACACCCTTTGGAGTTGCTTCTGCATAAAATAAGACACTGGATCAGAACAAAACATAGCTTCACCATCATTAACTCTTAACGAGAAGAAAAAGCAGAGATGCTCGCCATTACTGCCACCAAGCTGGTTCACAGCATCAACAAAAACTTCATGAAGTTCTGGCGTCCAACGCATCCGTCCTTTAGCTGCTGCATTGTTGTTTGAGGACACTGTCCTAACAAGAGGCTGCTGCAATTCCACACAAGGAGAAGGCTGCTGCATAACAACTTGAGGTTGTTGAATCTGCGATTCCGTAGTTTGATGATCCTGGACCTGAAACAACATCTAATGAATTCTTTTCCATGGTGTTTTCTAGTTCTACTGATTGGGAAAATAGTGATGACTTGAGACTAGAGGAAACGCAATATTCATAGCAAGATCTCAATTTAGTGATGAACAAACCTTTGAAGCTGGGTTGGAACTTGTGTCGAGCAGAAGATCGCTCCAATCATTTACAGCAATCAATTCGTTATCAGAAGCCATGACGCCGCCATCATCATCCATTTGAAAGCATCGGGTTAGCGAATCCAAAGGAAAGTCAAGAAGATCAAGGAATGGTTCGGAGATGAATGGATTGTTACTGGTTTCAGTGTGATTCTCATCAGACACCACAGAGGAGTGAAGGGAATCACTTGAGTACATGTGATCAACTGTTTCACCATTCGCAGAGAGGAGATGATGATACGGCCTTTCCATGAGTTGATCGTGTTCTGAATTGAAGGAAAAGTCTGCTACTACTGAAGGGTTAAGTAGATATGGTATTGATGAAGAAATGTCTGCTGGGAGAGATACAGCGGCGGAAGGAGGAATCTCCTGCGGAGGTGATCGCTCATCAAACGGAGGCGGAGTGGAGGCTGGTTTGGTTACGTCGTTTGGTGGAGAACCAGGAGCTGGAGAATTCTTCTTCTTTTTCGACATCGGAGACTGGGTGGTCGCCGCCGGCAACGACGGTTGCTTTTCGCCGGGAGAGAAAGAGAAAAGACTTTTGTTGTTTTCAGGTTCTTAATTAATTATTTCGGCATTAAAAAAGGAAAGAAAACCCTAGAAAACTCTCGCCTCTCTCTTTCCTCGCCGCATCGCAAACCCTAGGCGATATTTTTTTGAAAACAGAGTTAGTATTATAAGTGAGCCAAAAGGCCGAGAAAGGCGTGAATTGTTTGGTAACTTCAGCTTCCTTTTTATAACATAAACATTTCGCCTACAATTTTTCTATACACCTAAGAATCTGCATTGAGATTACATCCCAAAGATGGAAAATTTCTTTCCAAACTCATTGCTCTTTATTTTGTTTTCTTCCTAGAGAGCTGAGAAGATGGTTTCATGAAAGAAAAGAAAAGAAAACATAAAAGAAAAAGAGAGAATCTGCCTCTAAATAACTCAAACTCTACAAACTCCCACCAAAAACACTGTTTTATCATCCCGAGAAACCTTGCGTCTCATTCATCATTGATTCTTGGACGCTTTGATCGCGGAGAATCTGTCTCCTCTGACACGTTTTCAGGAGTTTTCGTACTTGTTTTGTCTTCTTGTTCCGGTTTGCCAACAAAACCCATATTTTGCTTCTCAAACATCATCATCAGTGCTTTTCCCTGTTCTTCTATCCGAAGTTGCATGTTTCTTTGAATCTGAAAAGCACAATCAAAGCCAAACACAATTTCATGGTCGTGTTCAGATCAAACCTTCAAGCTAAACACATATACGTTCATCGATGTACCTCGAGCTGCTCATGCAGTTTCTTCTGCATGTCCATCTGAATTCGCAGGGCTTCAGTGACATCGATCCCACTGCAAAAATCAATATTGACATTTGATAAGAAATATATCTGGTTAAGAAATGGTGTAGAATCACCACTTGTGAATTCTCATGTTACCAAAATCTCACCGTTTCGTATCAAGAGATGTTATTTGTTCAAGTGGTGTCAACTTCGTCTCTGGCGAACCTGCTAATCATCACCAAAAAAACAATCTTAAAAAGAAGTTCAACAAAATCATCAACATTAAGAAATTCTGCTCAGATTGGTAAACGAGGCCTCGAACAGGGTTCTTAGTCTACAAAATTAAAGAAGATACGCATAGAATCAATGTCAAGAGCCTTTAAACTAAATATTAAGACAAAAGTAAAGTAAGATAGATCAACAACAACTGATCGAATTTGTATTTATTAGCTAACACCAAACAATACTATTCTCATTTTCAGAAAGATGAATTATATGAATACTCATAACCAGTATCTACCTTCTGATGGTTCGGGGATATATCTAGCTGTCCTGTATTTCTGCAAATGACTTTTGACATGATAGATAGTCAATCCTTCGACTTTCATATACTTCAGCACACCTTTAGGAGTTGCTTCTGCATAAATTAAGACACTGAATCAGAACAAAACATAGCTTCATCATCATTTACTCTTAACTCTATTAAATTTCGAAGATCTTAAAACGGGAAAAAAGCAGAGAGAGAGATGCTCACTATTACTGCCACCAAGCTGGTTAACAGCATCAACAAAAGCCTCATGAAGTTCTGGCGTCCAACGCATGCGTCCCTTAGCTCCTGCATTACTGTTACTGTTGCTACTGTTGTTGTTGTTGTTGGTATTGCTGTTTGAGGATACTGTCCTAACAAGAGGCTGCAATTCCACACAAGGAGAAGGCTGCTGCAGAACGACTTGGGGTTGTTGAATCTGCGGTTGCATGGTTGGATTCTGGACCTGAAAACAATATATCCTAATAAAATATGAGTCTTTTCATGGTGTTTTCAGTGATATTTGGAGACAAGAGAAACTCAATATTTATTGCAAGAAATGAGGGCGTAAAAAAAAGTAGAAAAGCGGAACAAAAGGAACAACCTTCGAAGCTGAGTCGAGCAGAAGATCGCCCCAATCAGTTTCGCACCAATCAGGTTCTGTCCAGTTACTTTGTTTGTGAATGTCATCAGATGCCATGATGACACCATCCTCCATTTGAGTGCTTTGGATAGGTTCCAAAGGAAAATCAAAATCAGGGAGTGGTGCTTGTCCCCAATCTGATGTCTCAGATATGAATGGAGTGTTACTGGTTCCAATGTGATTCTCATGAGACACCACAGTGGAGTGATGGGGATCACTCGAGTATATATGACCAACTGCTCCACCATTCGCAGAGTATAGATGATAAGGCCTTTCCATAAGTTGATCGTGTTCTGAATTGAACGAAAAGTCTGCTGGTATTGAAGGGTCTAGTAAATATGGTATTGATGAAGACGAAGTGTGTGCAAGGCTACTAAAGTCCCTCGGAATTGACCTCAACGGGCGAGTCTCCATTGTTGTTGTTCTAGAAAACAAATAGTTCAAATTCAGCTGTGTAAGTAAGATCCAGCGTAATTTTTATGAATCATCATAACTCAAAAAAAGTTCTGAATTGGTCTATACCTTGCTAATATCTGTGAAAGCAGACTTCTCAGTTCCTGAAAATGATGCCAAAAGAGTGCAGCAATACAGGACCAATCAGGCTACAACAAGTAAACAGATCGTAAGAAAGGAAGCTGTTCATCACGCAAAACCCAGTCGTAAAGCAATCATTTTCAAACATAAACATGATTTAAAGCTTCCGAGAGCAGATGATTTTACTGTTTAATGCAGATAATTCACACAAAGAAATTGATATAAATTCAGTAAATTGGATTCGAGGGAAGAAAGTAAGAACTAGAATCATTGCAAAAGCAAACTCTACACTAAACCCAATCGAATCTAAATCAACCGATCACCAAACATATCGCCAAGCATGCTCTAACCTAGAGATGATTAAATTTATCGAAAATTCGAAATTCTTACCTAAAAGCTCATGAAAAACCCGAAACCCATGAGAAGCATCGAATTGAATCGAGGAGAAGAAAAAGAAGAAGAAGCCACGAGAAGCGAAGAGCGTTGGAAGGTAACCTCCGACCGGTACGGTACGGGCGGATAAACCAGGATCCTTGTACCGGAAATATCGCTCTCTCTCTCTCTTTTTGTTCCTTTTCCTCTTCGCGTCGAGATGGTGGCGATGGCTCTGTGTTAAAAGAGGAGATGATCAGCCAATCAAATCTCACGCGCGGAGAACGGCGCGTGCAGCGTATCTCATGTTGGGCACACTAATTTTCGTACGTGGATTGTTCTGAGTGGGTGAAAAGTTTGAATGGTAGGCTAGGCTTATATTTTTTTAATTGTAGCCCAGAGTGCTTCCTAAACTTTTATTTAACAAAAAATATTGGCAAGGGTAAATACAAATTTGCAAATAATGATTTTGACCAGAATTATGAAATAATAATTTATCCATGATTATATTTCTCTGTTTTCATCAGTTTAACATTTTTTAAAGAAAAAAATTTACATACAGAGTAATACCACACTTTTGAGTTACTTCCAAATGTGTATCATCACAAAAATCAACCCAAAAATGCCACAAATTATGTGTGAAGAATAATTCTTTAAGTAATAAATTAAAAATTAAGTAAAAATATTACGTTTGGGTTTTATTTCAATTTTAGGGTTTAGATTCCTTACCTTAGGAAAGGATTTTTGGCTCATTTTAGTTTTAAATTTTTAGTATTATTAGAAAGAAAAATTAGTGGTAGTAAATTACTAAATTGTGAAAAAAATGTGAAGTATGGTACTTTTAAGAATTGTCCATACATACATAATAATTTACATCTAGAAAATTAAAACAAATATTTTTAAAAAATTTCTTCCAACTCAATTTTAACTTTAACATCTAACTCTAATTTGTATGCAAAACAAATTTCATATTATCTCCCGTATTATTTTGTAATACAAAATCTGAATATATGTAATTTGTTCTTTGTAAAAAATGTTGAACTTTATTTGAGATTTGAGATTTGGGTACGAAAATAAGCCTCTTTACATGTTCTTCTCTTTCGGGAACGCCCTCTCTAATATGAGATCAGAGCTGAGCGAATCTTTGTCTCTATCCGTTTTTCCGATATCCTTTATATTTTATGACATCAGTTTATTAGTCTTATTATTGACTTGAGCGTCGGATAATCTTCAGAAACCACATCCTATCGTGTTTTTCCGAAGATTTCACGCGGTATATACTGTTATAGGAGGTTTGCTCCCTGCGGGAAGGATCCCGATCCACGTTACATTCCATTACCAACCTCGATGTCAGAGCCGTCCGGTAATAGAAGCGAGTCAAGCTAGAGCTGCGACCCATTCAAATATTTAAATTTTTACCGACCCTTTTTACATGTAAATTTCCTTAGTCTAGTGGTACAACTGTACTTGTTAGGCATTGAGTTGATGAGTTTGAGCTTCCCAAGTGCATATTCTTTTTTTTTTTTTTTTTTAATGTTTTCTCAATAATAATAATTAAATCATTTTTTTTTTAATTCTTTTCAGAAAAATAGTAAATGAAACAGGCCCATTTTCTGTTTGTTTGTTTGTGGCCTCTTAAAAGATAGCTACGGCACTAAGACCATCCCGAGGTGGGTTCAAATTAAAGCAGTCTAAAGTACACATCACCCTTCCTAACTCGTTTGTAGCCATGTGACCTCGAATATCCAGAGACCCTAGAGTTCACCCCCTGGCGAACTCCATAAAAGATAAGGAGACCCCCTTTTGCAAGCCTACTATCATCTGAGGAGCAAAATTTCAGGCCTATCTCATCTGAGGTCCAAAAAATTTAAATCCCTAAGACGTGGCATACCGACATTGTTTACCTAATACAAATTTCATCATAAAGACACCGAAAACAAAGTTTTGCAAACATAATTTTCTTATTATTGAATATCGTCGATATAAACTGCAATTGGAATTGAGATCGATTGTAAAATTCATGTAAAAAAAGATGAAAAACTAGTTTATGCCTATATAAAGACAATCAAATAGAGTCGAAAAGACATTCATAATTAAAAAGTATATTTCGAAAGATGTAACTTTCTGGAATAGAAAGTTGTGATCCAAAATACTGTAGTAAATAAAGTTATATGTAAAAAATATATGAACCAAAGAATTACCATGAAGAGACACAATTTTTTAAATGAATTTTTAGGATTGTTATTGTATGTATGATTTAGGAAGAATGAAGAGACACAATTTTTCAAATGAATTTTTAAGATTGTTATTGTATGTATGATTTAGGAAGAAGAATGCTATTTCATATTCGAAGGGGTGTCTGATTTTAAAATGATATTAAAATAGCTCCTTGTAACATTTTTAAATATTCATTTAAGTATATTATGCCATAAAAGGAGTGGTACATGCTTAGCTTTAGGTAACACTCGTTGAAGATTAGACTAGAATTAAATGAATTTCCGGTTTAAAATATAGTTCTTGAAGATTTTTGCACGAATTAGGGTCTTTTTTTATAACTCGTAATGTCATAAGAGAAGATCGTTCAATATTATGTAGGATGGGACTAGCTTCGATGGCTATAACACCTTTTTTAGAGTGAATCATGTGGAGTATGATTTTCTTAAAGCGCCTCCATCGGTGAAGTTGGGTGTATAAACAAAAAAAAAATATAATAAAAAAAATATGGATCTCACATTTTTTAAAGAATTGTTTTTTATATTAGAACTGCAAGTCACGTTTTTTTTACTGTGCCCCGGTATGTGGCACATTATGATTGGATTATTATTAATTTTTTTTTCGAACTTAAAAGAAAAATTTATTTAGTTCTTAAGAACCCCATTTTCTAAATTAACCGAAGGAAGTGCTCTTATCTTTGTTGTCAGATAAACTACAATCCATTTTTTTTGTGTTTGTCAGTTGTCAAAGCCTAAAATGATTTCGGAGACCCAATCGGTCTTTATGGCTGGTCGTTTGATTACAGACAATATTCTACTCGCTCAAGAGAACTTTCACGCCCTTCGTACAAGCTCAATGTGTAAATCCAAGTTCATGGCCATAAAGACAGATATGAGTAAGGCATACGATCGAGTGGAATGGAGCTTTCTCGAGGCGTTAATGTTAAAACTCGGGTTCCATCCTAAATGGGTGAGGTGGATGATGTTTTGTATCTCCTCAGTATCTTACCGAGTGCTCATCAATGGAGAGGCAAAAGGTTGTATAAAACCATCTCGTGGACTGCGTCAAGGCGACCCCTTGTCCCCTTTTCTCTTCATAATCTTCACAGAAGCGCTTGTTTCTCTTCTTAATGGGGCGGAGGCAGAACGACGACTATCGGGGCTACGGATTTCCCAGGGAAGTCCGCCGGTTTCACATCTCCTCTTCGCTGACGATAGCCTCTTCTTCTACAAAGCCGACCTCCTGCAAAGTGCAGAGATTTTTAACATAATCGAGATTTATGGAAATGCGTCAGGACAAGAACTGAACCGATCGAAATCTTCTATCACTTTTGGGAAAACTGTGGATCCACAGATCAAGAGGCAAATCAAATTAGCTATTGGTATCAATAAGGAAGGAGGTATGGGGATGTATTTGGGTATCCCTGGAGAAATATGTGGCTCGAAGAAAAAAGTATTTGCATATATCCAAGAGAGACTAAGCAATCGGGCCAACACATGGACTTCAAAGCTACTTTCTAAAGGTGGAAAAGAGGTCCTCATTAAATCTGTGGCTCAAGCTCTTTCGACATTCCCAATGTCATGTTTTCTTTTTCCACAATGTGTCACTCAGAAACAAAGTAGTGCAATCTCTGATTTATAGTGGAGTGCTAAGAGCAATAGTAGTGGCCTCCACTGGATTGCATGGGATAAGATTTGTATTCCCCAAGAGTTGGGTGGTCTGGGTTTTAGGGATCTACACGCGTTCAACCTAGCCTTTTTAGCTAAACAACTATGGCGTTTACTACATTATCCATCCTCATTGTTGGCTCGGGTCCTTAGAGTTCGCTATTTCAGACACACTAGCCCTTTGGAGGTTTGTGAGTCTCGATCCCCTTCTTTTGGGTGGAAGAGTATTTTAGCTGCAAGACCCCTTCTATTCCAGGGGCTCAGAAAGACTATTGGTTCGGGTTGCAACACGAGTGTATTGTATGAACTTTGGATCCCGGACGTCCCGGCCCGTCTGGCGAACCGGCTATTCGATCTCAGAATCGAGACCCTTCCTTGTTGGTACATAGTTTGATCCATCGAGATGCGAGTGGATGGAATGAAACGATATTACAAGAACTTATCCATCCCGAGGACATCCGTCTTATTCTTGGGATGAGACCGAGTCGGCAATTCACTTTGGATGGATATGCTTGGTCTTATACAAAATCAGGAATTTACACGGTCAAATCAGGATATGAGATAGCAAGTAAGATGGTAGATGCTTCAGTCCATAAACCGCTCTTGGAACCTAGTACTACCGCACTTAAATGCCAAGTATGGAAAGTGAAGACATCAAAGAAGCTGAAACATTTTATGTGGCAGGCGCTATCGGGCTGTGTTGCTACATGCAAGAATCTCGTATACCGCCATTTGGGAGCAGACAGTAGTTGTCCAAGATGCGGTGGGCCTGAGGAATCAATTAACCACCTCCTCTTTGAGTGCCCCCCTACCGTACAAGTCTGAGCCTTGTTGAGTATGCCCACACTTCCGGGAACCTTCCCGAGTACCTCCTTATACCGAAATATGGATCACTTCTTTTAAAGGACCAATAATTCGGGTTTATCAGAGACAGAACGGGATCTTTTCCCTTGGATTATGTGGTACATTTGGAAAGCGGGAAATGAAAAAGTCTTCAATGGAAAGAATGTTTCACCAAAAGATACCCTTCAAATAGCAATTTTAGAGGCGGAAAGTTGGAGATCTGCAAACCAACAAGGAAACGAAGACGAAGAGGATGAGAGTTTCGGAGAAGCTTCTTTAGAGGTGTCCCTTGCAACTTCCCAGTCTCTGACATGTCAGATAGATGCCTTTTGGCACGATATTGGACCTGTCAGCGGACTGGGATGGTGTTTGCGCGATTCTGAGGGACGTTTTCTTCTAGGATTGCAAGGGTGTCGAAGAAGTCTTTCAGCTCTTCACGCCGAACTTGACGGATTTCTTTGGGTTATGTCGTGTCTTCTAGAGAGGCACTTTCTTACCGTCAAGATAGAGACGGACTGCTCAACGTTAATCTCGATGACAGAAAATCACTCAGATTGGCCTGCTTTCTACGCGGATTTGGATCTTTTCAACACATTTCGTGCCAAGTTTTCTGACTTTACCTTAGTCTTTATTCCTAGATCTCTTAATGTCCGTGCCGATGCCCTTGCTAAAGGGGCAAGAGCACGAGGGTACCTATTTTCTCATGCTAGCTATGTAAGACCGGTTTGGTTTAGTTCTGATGCAAATCTTTTCCCGCGGATCTAACTAATGTATGGTGTTGTAAAAAAAAAAAAAACATATAAACTCAGTAAAATTCCGTGGGAAAAAAAAAAGTACTGCCTGGAACGGATACGGATGTAGAATTTGATTTGAGAGATTTTAGCTGAAATTTTAGAATTTTATCTAATTGACAAAAAAGTCCGTCAAAAAAAGTATTTTACAAAACCCAAAACCCTACAGATCTTCCCACCGAGCTACTCCGGGTCGAGTCAGCGAGTCGGGTCAAAATCCTCGAAAATTCACCTGAGAAAAATGTTCGCGAGGCGACTCACTTCTTTCTTCAGAGGATCCTCAACTTCAAGGTACCTAAATGGTTGCATCTTCTCTAATCCAGACTCCGATTTCCGTTTCATGTTCAGTTTTCTTTTGACCATACCAATTTCAGCTTTGATCTGCAATGTTAGCAATTAGAAATCCGATCGATTTTAGCTTTAATTTGCAATATATGCTTTTAAGCTTCGTTGTAGTTCTGCGAATTGGGAATTTTAACTCCAACCACGATTTCAAAAACTCGCCCTAGTTTTTCTAGTCGAAGAAAGATCCATACCCATTTTAGACCTATTGACTTGAGTTTCTATAGAAGAAACGCAATTCGAATCGAGATTTGGATAAGCAGCACAATTTCTGTTATCGATATGACTCTTAGTAGTTAAATGAGTTAAATGGACTGAAGAAATGTTTTTGGAACAGCTCGGACAAAGCTTCGAAAGATGGGAAATTGGGGTCTTTTGGGAGAAAAGCAGTGTCTTTTGTCTTGATCACAGTCACTGGTGGTGTTGCTTTGAGTGCTCTCGATGACCTTTCGATCTACCGTGGATGTAGCAGGTAAATCACATCATCGTTTCATTGAAATATGTATTGTCTGTCCATTGAAGTAAATGCACATTCTATGTGTAACTTCACTTATAGTTGATTTTGTGAATCAGTTTTGTGTATTTCATAGTTTTTTCTTGATCTTGATTAATTGTGAGTGGAAAGCAAGTGAATGTTTAGCTATTATTCGAAAACTGCTTTCTCTTTCAGTTGAAGTTTAGCTATTGCGATGCACATTCTATTCTATGCCTAACTTCACTGATAGTTGCTTCGTGAATCATATTTGTTTAATAGCTTTGTCCTGATTCTTGTTTATTCTGAGAAGTCTTTATGTTTCAGTGACTGACTTGTTAACAAGAGAATGTTTTTAGTCGAAAATATAAGGATCAAAATCGAAAGACAACAAAGGGAAGAACTCAACTCTTAGTGTTAGTGATTAATGTAGTTCGATCAATGCTGTGTCCTAGTTTCCATTTTGGATTTTTTTTGTGGATCTGTTTAATATAGAAACCTTAAGCTTGAGAACACCTTTTGGCCATTGCTTCACTTTGAAAGTAATGATCCGTTTATTGATATAAGGATCAATGCGGAAAGACAGCAAAAGGAACTCAACTCTTGGTGCTGTGTCCATATTTCTATTTTGGCCTGCTTTCATGAATCTGGTTGGCATGAGAACACCTTTTTGGGATTGTTTCACTGTTAAGGTCAATGCGCCTATTAACAAGGCTATAGTCTGGTTTCTCGTGTGTATTTCCGTTTATCTTGTGCTTGTGTTGCCAAGTAATGATACTTTCTTTTCCTGTCCTCATGACTAGGAACCGATTAATTAGTAATATCCAGAACAATCATCTTTAGGAATTTTCATATGCACCAGTTTGTTATTTTGTTGCGCATTCAATCAAAGCTCCTAATGATCATGAAAATCTCTCTGTGTGAAAACTCTGCTTCTGGTATGATCAAAGAAAATCAATAGCATGACATGATTTACAAGAATGTGCGAGTTACATTGGTGATTTCTAAAAAAGGGTCTTTGTGTGCTTTAATTATTTCAGCAAGGCGATGGAGAAGGTGATGAATAGTAAGCCGATGATCGAAGCCATTGGAGAGCCAATTGAGAAAGGACCATGGTACAATGCATCACTAGCTGTCTCTCACCAAAGACACTCAGTGTCTTGTTCGTTTCCTGTGATTGGACCACAAGGCACAGGAATCTTGCATCTCAAAGCCGTTCGCAATGGAGGTAAAAAATGAAACTTGTTACAACGCGTGGGTTAGGTATCTGCATTTGCCATTTTCTCTTTCACTCATTGGATCCAATTTTGCGCTTTTCTTTTGGTTTCTTGGAGCAGAAGATAGCTTGTACGGGTTCTTACAGCAAAGGGATTGGGAGATTCTTATAATGGACGCACTTGTCCACGTCCCTTCAAACGAAGGACCACGACAAACATTGAGAATCAACGTCTCTGACATTCTTGCCCCTTCGGCTAGTACCGATTCTAATCCATCCAAACCAGAAGAAGAGCCAGAGAAGAGCTAAGTACACATGCTTCCTGGAGCGCCTGGCTAGGGGTTTTAAACCAATTCCATTATTTCTTGTGCCACAAGCATACCAACCGAAACTTGGAATCTCTTAGGACTATACAAAAGCTCAATACATGATTGGTAATAGATTAGTGAATAAACTGCATTGCCATGTGCGTTTGGAATTTGGACGCAGACATACGCTTTTTGTTGCTCTGTTTAATGTTTTTACATTTATCTCTTTTTTTCATGTTTGTCTGAACATTTAGGTCCCGACAAGAGAGAGACCACTGAAAGAATTGACATGAATGGTGAATAGTATGAATAAACTGCAATGATGGACTTTTTATTTAATTTTACTATTGAATAAATGATGTTTCCATCGAATATCTTGGACAAAAATGATCTTGTTCATGCTAAAGGGTAAATATATTAACATGTACTTAATCAATAACCTCTCCCACCATCGACTAAGATCTTATATAATTTTTACATTACATTAAGCATAGATATGTGTTCCCTGAAAATGACAATTGAAAATATAACACAAAGTTGAAAGATTTTATATAACACAATACAATCCACAAAATAAACTCAAAATCTTACAACAACAACACATGACATCATTACCATTTCTCTATCTCCACAAGAACCTGTACTCTCTATAGGCTTATTTTTATATCCGAGATGAGAAACAAAGATGAATATAAACAAAACATACTCAAAACACAAAATCCATTTCTAGCAGGTTGGAGCAATTCCGGGATGTTCTTCACGTAGAACATGGCTAAAATCATCTCTTCCCATTCCCTGTGGATTCTTCTTCCATTCCATTATTTCTTTAAACGTCTCTATGAATTTCTCCTTGTGTAGTTTCTTCCACTCCTAAACAAATCCAAAACCAAATTGAGAACCCTTTCTTATCCAAGACGATGAACAAGTTAAAAAACAAACTCAAACCTCGAAATCCCATTCTCCATACATATCAGGATCATTCTTATTATTCCATATGTAAGTTTTCACAGTCATTTTCTCAGAATTGTCCTGCATTTTACATTAAAAACATCAGAAATCTAATCTCATCCCAAAATGATTCGATGAAATCTTTCAAAACTTACACCCCGTACAGCTGCAACTGTCACTCTCTCATATTCATTGCCTTCCACTGCATCTAAATTCTCAAGTTCATCCTCTCTTAATCCCATTAGCACCTTCACCCCAAAATTGATCATTATTTCTCATTTCTGAAACCCTAAAATCCCCAAAAAAAAAAAAAAATCAACCTTTCCCTGGACTTCTCCATTCTCATTCGGAACAATACATGGATACAAACGTCCTTTGAGCCTAAACCTCTTGCTGAAAAAAAAAAAAAATCAACATCAAGATCTTTGATCTAAATAGAGAAGATCGATCGAGACTTACAATCCAGGGAGTGTTGCAGAGATGATCTCAGGTGTACGGTCAAGCATGACATTGATGACGTCAGGCTCCTGAAAGCTACCATAGACGAAGACATTGTGCAAGTTTGAACCGGTGGTAGTCATTTTTTTTCTCTGTTTATTTTTTTCTTTTCTATTTCCTTCTGTGATGGGTTACTCGGAGTTTGACTTTTTATAATACGAAACGGTGAAACACGTAGTTATGATTCTCTTACGACAAAGCCAAGTGTATCTAATAGTCATTCGTCTTCTTTTGTTTTTATTTGTCGGCAATTATGGATAGACATCTTAATTTTTAAGGTACATTAGACATCTTACTTAAAGTAGTTATTTCAATAATTTGTCATAAAAAACCAAAAGATGGTCTTTATTTAGATTTAGAACAGATGTCTTCCTCCTTGCCTTGTATACAATCAATCATATGTAGTGGTTGACCATTTTCATTTGCTCGTGGGGTTTTTCGTTGATGAAAGGAGTTTTTTTATCTGTGTAGAACTTCCCATAATTTTAGATATAAGCCAATCTTTTGTATAACTCTAGTATATATTGTCTTTCTTTTGAAATACCCCAATCCAATTTTTCCACTTAAATAGATTACTTATGAAGGTTTAAGTTGAACAGTTAAAGTTAACATTTTTTTTATGTTCAAATACTGATTTCATGCATAAATAAATACTTGAATTAATAAAAAAAAAATATTCTTATACAATGATTAATTCACTATAAGCTATTACATTGTTGACTAGACGGTAAGCTACCCAAATCAACCATCATTCATTTTCTCCATCCTTAATCTTTCTATTTATCAGCCACTTTGATTTCCTTCCTTATTAATTTCTTTTCCTACATTCATACAAAAAGCTTAAGCAAATAAATGCCTAATTAGGACGGTCATTCGGTCTCATCGAACCACATGCAATATCACAATCAAATATTCAATTAAGATTAATAAGTTCAACCTAACAGATACTCGTCAAGCTTGATCAACCAAGTTTACTCGACAGAACCATCAAAACAATAAATCATGCCAAGTACAAATTAAAAGACTAGATGAATCTGTGTAAGAAGGCGAACTTAGACTTAAAGTTACGACTACACACTCAACTTAGATATTTTTAGATTTAGTGAGAATAGTTTCTGACATCTCTTGATGCTCAAACACTCAAATATATCATCTAGAATTGGTCGATTTCCATACAGACTGGTTTGTCGATGAAAACTCGATCACATCGGAGAAAACACTCGGATTCCCGGACTTCCTATGTAGGTTTTACTTTTAGAAAAATTAGCAATTTTGTCCACCTCGTTACGCACATGGCACAACTGTAAGAATCTTTGTGTTGCAACTTTAAGAAAACAACCCTTACATTTTTTTTAATGAATTAACATTTTGGATATCTCATAGTTTCTTCTTTACTTTTTGTGAAATGAATCTGTGAAGTTAAGAAAACAAATTAAGCAGCAACAATGTCTCTCATCATCGACTAGTAAAGAAAATCTTATATTATTATTTTTGCAATACATTAAAGCACAAAATGTGTCCCCAGAAAATGAAAACTTTCATGTGGAACGAAAACACAAATGAATAACACAATACAATACACACATATGATATTTTATAACCAGTCTCTTTCATTCATCTCCACAATACCTATATTCTCTATCGGCTTCACTCTTCTCCGCGTAAAACATGGCTAAAATCATCTCTTCCCATTCCCTGAGGATTCCTTCTTCCATTCCATTATTTCTTTAAACGTCTCTACGAATTTCTCCTTGTGTAGTCTCTTCCACTCCTGAACAAATCCAAAACTAAACTGAGAACCCTTTCTTATCCATGACGATGAACAAGTTACAAAGAAGAACAAAAATTGTTTATTAGAATATTCAAACCTCGAAATCCCATTCTCCATACATATCAGGATCATCTTTGTTGATCCATATATATGTTTTCACTGTCATTTTCTCAGAATTGTCCTGTATTTTACATAAAAGACATCAGAAATCTAATCTCATCGATCCCAAAATGATTCGATGAAATCTTCAAAAACTTACCTTCCGTACAACTCCAACTATCACTCTCTCGTATTCATTGCCTTCCACTGTATCTAAATTCTCAAGTTCCTCATCTGTTAATCCCATTAGTACCTGCACCCATAATTTAACAATAGTTTCTCAATTCTAAAACCTAAAATCCCCAATCAAGAACAAAATACATATATTGATAAAAAGTCAAACCGTTCCATGGACTTCTCCATTCTCATTGGGCACAATACATGGATACAAACGTCCTTTGAGCCTAAACCTCTTGCTGAACCAAAAAAAAACTCAAAATCTTTGATCTAAACATAGAAATCGATCAACAAAAAGAGAAATATCAAGAGAGAGACGTACAAGCCAGGGAGTGTTGCAGAGACTAGCTCAGGTGTACGATCAAGCATGACGCTGTTGACGTCAGGTTCTTGAAAGCTACCATAGACGAAGACATTGTGCAGTAGCGAACCAGTGCTACTCATTTTTTTTTGCTCTCTGTTTTTTTTTTCTTTTGCTTCTTCTATATTGGGTTGTATTTCTGTCAATGTGAGTTTTGACTTTATAACGTGTGAAACTGAAACTCCCGATGGAACACAAAACCGGTAAAACACGTGGTTATGATTTCTCTTACGACAAAACCAAAGTATATCTAGTAGTCATTAGTCTTTTTATAAAAATTTGTCGGCAATTATGGATATATCTTAATTTAAAGTTGTTATTCCAATAAAGTTATCATTAAAAAAATTGACTAAAAGATGCTCTATGTTTAAAGTGATGTTATTTACTTGTTTGTCAAAAGATTATACATAAAAAAATCATTTTTTTCCAATAATTAGATTGCAAATTGGGTTAAAGAATAGGTTGTCATTTCATTAAGCCGGTCTTTTATTAAAATCGATCGTACCAAGTTGGGCACAAACAATAATTTTTCACTCTCTCTAAAATATACAAGAAATATTGTTTAAGAAACAAGTCCGAACTACTCAAGTTGAGATTAGGATTTAATCAAATGAAACAAAAGCTAGGAGTAGTGGAAAGCAACCTTTGTTGTGTATAGAAGAAACCCTTAATTTTCAATGATCTTTGGCATCCTCATAATCCCCAGAAACAATTAAATACAGATATATAGTCTTTAACGACATGAATTGGTGTTGATATCGACGAGACAACAAAACCAATAACAAGTAGTATGTTTAGATCTCGAGACAACAAAACCAAGGCAATAGAAATGGAAGCTCCAAATCAGTGTTTCAATATCCAAATATGGCTAGATGTTTGATTCAAAATGAGAACCAACGGTCCGGAGCCTTCTGTTCGGGTGGTAAGGAGATGAGTCTGAGTGGTTACGTCTTCTTAGGGTTGATCCACCTGCTACGTGAAACAAAGTCACATTGTTTTATTGCTTTGAAAACCAATTGGGTCTGGACCTTGACCTGAGTATTTACTTGATGGGGCAGTTTACCAACAAGTTATCCATCTCAGGATTAATCATAATTCATGCTTCGTTGACCCGAGAAACCAGTTAGGGAGTAAAGTTTCTCATGACCTGACTCGGAGTTTATAGTGTCCGTTGAACCAGATCACCTGGTCATCAAAAAAAAGAATGAGAACATCCGAAATGATTTGAAGAAGCGCATTGAAGTATGGCTATGCTTGATTGGGAGAATACATAAGACTAGGAAATGACTTGTATTGTATGTGAAGAAGATGGAGTCCACATTGTTCGATATGATGCCAATAAAGATGCAACATAATGGTTGGTTGCAAATATAGTGCAGGCTCCACCTCCTCCAAGATCAAGACCTTAGAGATTAAGGAAGCTCAAATTTAACACTGATGAAAAACCGAGATTGGTGTCGGATTGGGTGGATATTTAAGGATCATAAAAATCTAAATGAGGTGGCTTAGAACTATTCAACTCTTATTATGTCGGGTTTGGAGGCTAAAGGTGCATCCTTATTTTGAACAAGGGATAACTTTGGGAATGCATGTTAGTGTTTTTAAAAAAAAAAAATAATCGCATGAATCTGGTTCAAATAATCACCGAGCCATAAAAATGGTCTCGGTTAATGAGTGTTTGATGGAAGTGAGACAAGCTTAGAAGGGAACGAAAACACTGTTAATATATACATCCTATCTCTTAGTATTTTTACTCTTCTTTTGTTAGATTGTAATGTTCATGTATGACCTAGCCCATATGTTCAAACAAGATTTTATTGTGTTGGTTATGAAGTTTGGACTGTATAGTTGAAAAAGAAAGTATTGTTCGAATGATTTGTGGATTTAGCGAGCTCAGAATATCATTCGGGAATAGTTTAACTATTTTAGAATTCGTGTTTCATGTCTATAAGGATAATAAAAAGTCTAAATAGGCCTAGTGTTTCATTTGCTTTCTATATGGAATTCGACCAATAAATGCTACATCAACACTGGCGATGCACTTATATGCGTTGAGGATTATAAAACTCGAAGACAAACTCAACTTATAATTTAGAGAATGGTCAACATTTTTGCAAGGCATAGTACGTCTGGATAGATTCATTACAAGTAGATTAACTTGTTAAAAATGTGTATAACAGCCACCACATTTTTAAACGTAATAATAAGACGAAAATAAAAACGATACGTGACGCAGCTTGAACGTAACCTGCAAACACCAAACATTATATTTACAACCACAACAAATAGTTATTTAAAGTTATTGTGCAAACACAATAGTTATTTAAAGTTTTGAGTGAAGAGCGTGCACTGTACCTCATCTACTTGGTTACTTAGTGGGCTTTGGCCTTACGTTAAGAACTTCAATTTCATCAGCAAACCTGCACACCTTAGCTTGGTAAGGTTTTGGGTCTTGATTTGATGAGTTGAGATCTTTCGCCCAGAATGTTATGTAATACAAAAGACCCTTGACCGCAACTATATTTGCACCCTCATACTTGACAAACTCAAGCCTTGTTCCATGTTCTTGATCGTATTCTTCAGAGGCTCTCTCTATGAGCAGTTTGAGCACCTCGTCATTGCTCATTTCATCATCAACACGTGTTGGCCAGTGGATGTTGACGACACCATAGAACATGTAGTCAAAGCTGTCCCAGTCCAAATCATAACCCTATATATATAGAACCAAAAAAATCATTGACAATAAAAGGAAAAACTTGTGATTTTTTATCCAATTGTATCATGCATACCAATGTAAGAGAGAATGATAGCAAAAACGCATGGCCTTATACCCAGGACTAGAAACATAGTTAAATGGAGAAACATTGGAATACTTATGAATCTAACTGCTTACTAAACAAACCCAGAAAGAAGAGAGAGTAACATGGATTCTAGATCCTTGAAACAAATTGAAGAATACGACTGGCATATGCATAACCCTAAATCCATGGTATTACCTCGCTCTCTTCAAATTGTTTGTAAAAGCGATCTCGTTGTTCCATACATTTTGGATCATCCGGGTTGACTTTGCAACAGATTTTTTTCCCTTTGTATACCAGGAATCTAGGGTCTTTTTTAGCTTCTTCTTCTTCTTCTTCCTCTGTCCCTATCTTCGGCTTCTTTGGTGGTGGCGAAGGATCTTGCTCCTTTTCATCGCGGCAATAGATATTGGAATCGGCATCACCAGCCATGTTAAAAAAAAAACCCTAGAAAAATCTCCTTTTGTACGGAGAGAGGTTCCGTTTTTTCTTCTTTTTCAGCAACATTCATTTCATTATCCCAATGGACAAAGTTAAGGTACAAATTTCGGCCGAAAAACTAAGGTTCATAATTATAGAAAACAAGCCTTTCGCAACCGCCCTTGGACGAGGGAGCATGGCCCACGGTGGTGGCCGGGGCGTTAAACATTTCCTTGGGGTTTCTTTTGGAGACTGAACTTAGTCAGAGCCATCGAAGAATGGAAACAGCATCAGAGAACGGTTATCACAATAACAAAGACGTTAACAAATATGATGTGATTATACAAAGACTATCACATGATGTGATTATACAAAGACTATCACATGATGTGATTATACAAAGAGTTCTTTAACTCCGAACTACTAAATAAATGATCCAATAATTAAACCCTGTTAACTTGGAGGATATATAACTACATGAAGGTTTTAGCCTAGATCAACTCTCTATGATATACCAACCTATTCTTATTAAATTAAGAAAGCCATTAAAAAAAATACTCACCTTTTTGTTTCAAAAAAATTGAAGAAAGAAATGAGATGTGAGAAAGATGTCCAATGGAATTTTTTAAATTGAAGCTAACCTGACAACTCAGAACAAGGTAATCCATTTTACAACCAACTCTAAAATTTTGTTGTTATTTGTAGTCCATTCGTTGCCGCTATGATCTGGTCATCGATCGACACGAATTCAAGACAAAAAGGAAGGAAGTCCATAATGATATTTGAAAAATAAAATATACAAGAAAGACTGTTTAAGAAACAAGTCCTAACTCACTCAAGTTAAAATTACGATTGATCAAATGGACAAAAGTATTGGAAAGCAAAACTTGCTTTGTATAGAAGAAACTCTTAATTGTCCATGATCCTTGTCATCCTCATAATGGGTAAATGGTCTTTGACGACCTGAATTGGTGTTGAATCTGTTGATAACGACGAGACAACGAAACCAATTAATTAATAACAACTGGTGGGCTTAGATGAGTGAGACAACGAAACTAATAACAAGTGGTGTGCTTAGATGAGTGAGACAAAAGAAACCAAGGCAATAGAAAAGAAAACTCCAAGTCATTGTTTCAATATATGTGTGGGATTCGTGTCCATATACGAATGAAAACATATAGTATTCAACTGAGATATCATGGTTTATTTTTCTCTTGTGTTGAATATGAAGTTTGTTAGGTTTAAATACGCTAGTTATATGCCTAGACCCTGAACGAATATCTAGAAAAAATTAGTATTTGTAATTTGCTTTACTTCATAAATTTGTGGATATCCAGAACTACGGATAGTCAAAATCTTTTTAATATTTACAGATATTTGGATTTGTTCCGCTTTAAAAAATTTGTTTAAAAAAATAATTTTATACAATATTTAAACTATAAATATAGGAAATCATATAATTTTACTCAAATATATAAAGAAAAATTTAAAGTAAAAGTTAAAATGATGAAAAAAAAAACGATGTTTCTTATTCAAAAAATTAAAATTCTAGTATTAAATTTAATACATTAATATAATATAAGTTAATTAAGTATTTTATATATGTTTTGTGTCAAACTATTTTATGTATTTAAAATTTGGAGATATTATAAATAGTATTTTATAATATGAATATATACAATATCTACTATACGGATAAAAACGGATATCCGAACTTTTTAGTATTGATATTTGTTATTTTCTTCATCTTTTACGAATATTAGATTTTACTATTTGATTTGCTTTGCTTTTATGGTTTTGGGTTATATGGATTCAATTAAAACGGAGCGGGGATAATTTGCCCAACCTACCTAGTTATATAAAAGGGACAGGAGGGGAATTTTTTTTTGTTTATATGAATGATTAATAAGATTTTTTTTTGTGGAGAAACATAAAATTCTCTCCAGATCCGTACAAAAGAAGATTTTTATAGGGTTTTCTTTAACATGGCTGGTGATGCCGATTCGAATATCCATTGCCGCAACTCAAAGGAATAAGATCCCCCACCACCACCAAAGAAGCCGAAGATAGGGACAGAGGAAGAGGAAGAGGAAAAAGAAGAAGAAGATGCATTCTTAGTATACAAAGGAAAAAAAATCCGTCGTCAAGGCAACCCGGATGATCCAAAATGTATTGAACAACGAGATCGCTTTTACAAACAATTTGAAGAGAGCGAGGTAATTAGATTTAGGGTTATATAGATGCTAATCGTTTCTTTATACTTTGTTTCATGAACTTGAACTTGATCTTTTTCATTGGGGGAGTTTGGATTGTTTCATGTGTTAAGTGCTCTAATCATATATAGTCTCTCATATTTGTATGGATGATACAATTGTCGTGGTTCATAAATCCGTCAATAATTTCAGATAGAACTTACCATCGGAAAAACCCTACGGCATAGCGACAGTTTGTCCTTTCCGACATAGGTTTTCTAACAAACCATAGTTTCTACCATTTCCGACAAAAACCGATGGTTTTTTCAGTCGCAAATTGGGCCTATTCTTGTAATGATACTTTCTTATATAAATATATATGCGTGATACAATTGGGTACTCACAAGTTTTTCCTTTTGCTGTCAATGATTTTTGGGGTTCTATATAGGGTTATGATGTGGACTGGGACAGCTTTGACTACATTTTCGGTGGTGTCTTGAACTTCCACTGGACAACATATCTTGATGATAAACTGAGCAAAGAAGAGGTGCTCAAACTGCTCATAAAGAGAGCCTCTGAAGAACACGATAAAGAATACGGAACAAGGCTTGAGTTTGTCAAGTATGAGGGTGCAAATATAGTTGCGGTCAAGGGTCTTTTGTATTACATAACATTTTGGGCGAAAGATCTCAACTCATCAAATCAAGACCCAAAACCTTACCAAGCAGAGGTGTGCAGGTTTGCTGGTGATATTGAAGTTGTTAACGTCAGGCCAAAACCCGCACAGTAACCAAGTTGATTAGGTACGTACACACTCTTCACTTAAAACTTTAAAGTGGCTTTCTTTTTATCTTGTTATTATATTATTAAATAATTGGTTACTTATTTGTCGTGGTCACTAAAACTCGTTTTCTCTGTTTAAATTTAAAACTTGAGTTTTATTATGTACGTACTTGTAATGATTGTACTATGACTTGGAAAAATATTAATTAACCAGTTTAGTTGAGTTTGGCTTATATTAATAATCATTTGCGGATAGGCAGTCTCACACATGAATCCACATGTGATAAAAATCGTATCATCATCAAAATTTTCCTTGAACTTAGATGGTTTGGTGTCTCATGTCTTCGAGTTTTATAATCCTAAACATACGACAGTAAATTGTATGGCTAAGCAATTGCAACATTTAGGGATAGAAGAGCACGAAGAGAGCAAGCTACACACTAAGCTTATTCAGTAAAAAATAATATTTTGTAAATCGGTATTTGGTTTAGTTTTGAGTCCCTAGTCTAAGAATTAAATGCAAAATACAAAGAAAAAAAGTAACGAAAGCAAACAAGTAAATAAGCAAGGTTTCTAATAATAAGCACTATAGCACTGGATATAGGTAAAGACATGGAGTATTGCAAGATGACAACCAATAAATGTTGCAAAAGACATTTCTCTCCAAGTCCAAACATCGAAAAATGTGAACCTCTTGTTTGGTAAATCAAGTGAATAGAGATCTTGCAACAATATCATGTAGGGGTGCAGCAACTCCTGCGTTAAAGATTGCAAAGCAGCCAAAAGATATAGCCATATAGGGAAACTTGTTGTGGTAAGAAGTTTCGTCTCTGACTCTGACTGTGACTAAGCTAACCAAAACAAATTAAGATGTGTTCTTTAAATATCCGATTCTCGTATGGCTTTCAGGTCGTTTTTTCCAGTGGAGGAGAACGTTATTTATCGACTAAAGTATTTGATTCCAATAGATATAAAGCAGAGAGAATTTTCGGATTGAATAAATGTGGCAATGTATGATTTATTTCGGTTTTGGAAAAGACATTTGTACCAAGATTACAGTTTGATTATTGCTTGTGTCACTGTAAAATTTATAAAACTTACATATTTGATGATGAATAATTGTATCGTCATTACTGGTTCTTCTTTGCTGAATATTTTACGTTAAAACCATATGCTAGAGGCAGTCACTCGGGAACCCTCGAGTGTACATGGGCTTGAACCTTGGGCCTTTGCCGAGCTGCCCTTCACGGGCCTTATGTAACTTGATAGGTTTCGTTTGCAGATATATGGGCCGGCTTCGATTCGGGTCGAGTTATTGTTGTGAACCTTCGAAATTAACTTTTTTTTTTTTGATAAATAAATTCACTTTTTTCAATTCATGAAAGAAGTTGAAGTAAGAAATGAGGTGTGAGATCGTTGTTGAGCATAATGAACTTTTTTCGTAAATTGAAGCCATTGGAGATTTTCTATCTATTAATCACATAATTTCTTATGAAAATAGTATATTTTATAAATTGTTTATGTAAATACATGTCCCATTAATATCTTGAATTCACAAATATACAAATTTACCTAGTTACAGATACCTAAAACAATCTACTAATATATAATTCTAGTTTTGTGTTTTTTTTCTTTTCTTTAAATTTATTCTTTTAGTGTTCTTAATAATCTTCGATTTTTCTTATTGCATCAAATATTTTAATTATAGTTTTGAGTTAAGATATTCTATCATCATTTTCGATTTCATAATCAACACTAATATTCATTATAAAGTTAAAGTTCTAAAACATATCATTTTAATTAAAGTAGTCTAACATGCTGTCAAAACTAGGTTATTGCAATAATTAAAAGCTTAATTCTAAGATCAATTATGAAATGAAATGTAAGCGAATCTATTATTTCTCCATCGTTTCCGCCAACTGTTTTGGACCATCCAATACAAAATTTTCGAACTGATTTTCGCCGTAGCCGACAATAAGAACGAGATGTATAAATCGAAGAATTGTTGATAATTTCATTGAATCTTATTTACGAGTTAATTGCTCTTTTGAGACCATATAGGAAATAATAATAGCACCATAAATGTAAATATATTTTAATGGTTGCAAGTTAGGCTAAGATAATATATCTTATAATTATTTATGTAAATACATGTCCCATTAATATCTTGAATTAATAATTATACAAATTACATATTTATAGATACCTAAAATAATTTATTAACATATGATTTTAGTGTTGTGTTTTTTTCATTAAATTTATTATATATTTTTGAGTTAATGTATTGTATTATCATCTTCAATTTCATAATCAACAATAGAATTATTCAAATTTCGTTACGAATTTTAAAGTTCTAAATACATATTACTAGGGTAGTCTAATATGATTTCTATTTTATTGCGATAACTAAAAGTTTAATAGTAAGACCAATTTTTTGTTTTAATTAAATTGTTTTGTTACAATTTGTTACAATTATATTACTAGGGTAATTTAATATGCTGCTGAGATCTATTTTATTACAATTTGTTGTTTTGTTAAAATAGTAAGACCAATTTTATAAATATATTTCTCATTTCATTTTCTAGATGTTTTAATTTTGCACAAACTACAAAAATTTGTTGTTTTCCTTTATTAAACTTTAATTATCCAAGTTGAGACTCTAAATTTACTTGAAAGTCTAATAATTTGACGATGTTGAGAAGTTTAATAGTAAGACTCATTACTTTGTAGTTGAATGTTTGTTATTTTCGGATCGTTGCATATATGAAATTTTAAGTGCTCCTTTAATCTAACACATATTAATTATTTGGACCGGAAGATAGGATTATAGGTAATATCATTTTTGTAAAACAGATTTGTATTAAATTTACATCATGACAAACTTTAACAAAATAGTAAATTGTGGTTTCACAAACACTATATGATTAATTATCTGCTATAAACATGATTTCACAATAACCAAATCTGCAATTTTCTAACATCAATTTCATTTGATTAATAAATAGAACAAGATTTTGAAAGAAAAATAAAACAAGATCATAACAAAAAATGCTTAAACTATATACTACATTGTTATTATTTGTATAATCCAATCTCAAACGGTGCTATATAATCCATTTTCTATTTTTGTTTTGGTTTGATCCCCACACACTATTGTTTGCCACAAGTACTACTAATTCATGTAACTTAAAAAGGTGAAAGTGGTAACCTCAGTTTATAAACATCAAACGCACACTTCCACTAGGACAACGGATCTCACTTTTTTTAGTAATGAAATATAAGCACTGATTATAATTAATACTTGGAGAAAGTTTCACTTATTATTAATCTCTGTGGGTTACTGAGTAAATTACTGATACAACAAGAATCTCAAAAACAAACTTATCTCTAACGAAAATTGGAAAAAAACTAAATTTGACACCAAATACAAATCATTTTTTTTGTTCCGTATAAATAAATAACCGAAAACTATATCTCAAACCTTAAACAAAAACTGGTTTCTTGTCTCCTCTTTCTTTTCATTGTGTCTTATCTCTCTGTTCACTCTTCCATGAATTCTTAGCTGCATCTGCTGATATAGTCGTCGTACCTCCATTGCCGTCGCTGCTACTATCTTCTCCAGGCTTCGGTTTTGAGAAGAACGGGTCCCACACGTGTCCTCCGACTTCCCGTTGACCATCCTCCAACAACGCGTACTTCCAGCTATTCTCTTCCACGAAGTTGTCATACTCGGTTCGACCTTCGATCATGTTCTTCCTTAACCGGGTCACCTTGTCAATAACCGCCTGTACCGAGACATCAAACGCATCTTTCAATGTCTCCAGTTCTGATCTCGGGTCTGCGTAGATCAACCCCGGGATAAGATTTATCACATTTTCTCTCATGATCTTGACCTGCTCAGGCGGAATCTGAAGCAGTCGCTCCTCGATGCTCATGTTTCTCTTCCGGATATCATCCTCGGGGATGAAAACCGAATACGTCGTGTAGTTCTTGGGTAAATGCCACGTGTACTGCGTGTAAGCTGAACCGGGATGGAAGAATACCGGTATGCAACCAGCAAGCATCGAGTCGAAAGCCGATCTTCGTGTATACGAATCTCCCTGTGGTTGTAAACAGAAGAGAGAGCCTTGAAACATTTGCATAATACTACTCGGTGCATGACACTTACTCTCTCCGAAATCACATTCCAAAAGCTTCCCAACTTTCGAGTTACGACATTGATCAATGATCTGTCCTCTGATGGATTTCGGGTTATCGGGTCTCGGAGCTCCAGCAAACGAGAAAAGCCATTTCCTTTCATGGTTTCTCATCCGTTCTTGCCACTCAAACACTTCTGAATCCTTCGCCGGATGGAAGTAAGTGGGATACGGGATTCCGAAATCGTTAGCGTTCCATGGACTCGACTCAACCACAAGCATAGACATGTTCTTAGCAGCAGGTAAGAAGAGAAGCTTGTTTCCCCAATCAGTTTCTTCTTCAGATAATCTTCTGAAATCCCAAGTGATCCTCCCAGCGACAAGGAAATGATCTTTGCCTCTCATAATCTCCCACTCAGGTCGTTTCATAAGCCAATCAACCAACTCAAGCGAAGCAGCATCTCTTCTCGAGATATTATAACCCCAAAGATACCTAGCGATATCGAAACCAGCGTAAAACGGAACGAAGATAGCAGCAGCGAGAGATGAATCATTCGTCAAGCATTTATACTGTTTCATCCTGTTACTGAATATCACATCAACAGCGAATTGATTCGTCGCGTACCATCCTTCATCAGAGAAGACACCTTCGACATTCTCAAGTGGTGGACCAAGACCAGCGTTTGTTGTGAACTTACACATGTTAGTCCAGAGACTAAGCTTCTTACAATCTCTAAGCATATCTTCATTGAATATTGAAGGTAAATCGTGAACGTAAATGTATTTCCCTCCACATGGATCACTCTTGTTGTCTATCGTCTTCAACGCTCGTATAAACGGAAACTCCTGCTTCTCCACAACCTTAGGCGGTGGCTCAATGGTGGATTTGGCTACTGGAGCAGGAGGGAGGATTGGTTTCTCTTCTACTAAAGGCTCTTTGGGAGGTTTCGATGGCTCTATAGGGAATTTATCTACCCGAAGAGAGATTGAATCTGATGATGATGATGATGGTTGAGATTTGGATTGGGAATAGCTTGGTTGCAAATGGATCTGTTTCTCAATGCTACTGTTACCTAAGACGACGAAATGGAAATACAATAACAATGCCCAGAAACAAAGTGATAAAGCAACTAATAAACAGATTCGATTTGTATGATTCTTCCCATTTCCTTTCTCCGTCGGCTCTGTAGGAGCTACTTCTGCAGAGCGACGCCTCATTGCAACCCTCGGAATCATAGATCACAACATTGATACCATAGACAAGACTCAGAAAAACCCTAAGTTCCAAAATCCTAAAGTTCTAGATGCGATTCGAGAATGAAGCTCGGAAACAGAGAGAAACTCCGAGCTTCGATCGGAAAATTCAAGTAAGAAACAAGTAGATTTGAGAATGCAGAAGTATTACCGAAAAGGATCCGAGAGAGACGGAGCTATGAGGAAGAAGAAAGGAATTCAAGATTTTGAGTATTCAATTGAAGATCTAGAGATGTGTGAATAAGGGGAGAGATCGACGGATTTTGACCAGATTTTGAGTTGGTCTAATCACCGTCATAGCGAGGGAGGAGGGAGAGACAAAGTAATTTGCTCTATATGTAATTGAGTGCGCACGTTAGTCGGACGGCTAAATCTGCGCCGTCAGTTGTTCTTCTGCTTGTCGGTGACCAGTGGGACCTTGACACGTCTAATATTTTTACGCTGACATGTGGGTCCTATCAGTCAAATGACGTCAGCTATAACTCGTCGAAGTTTGGACTACGAAATTGCGTTCGGTTTTTCAGGGTTCGGTCCGGATCGAATTTTAGTTTTCAACTTAAATCTTTAATTAATTTTATAAAATTGTAGTATATGTAAATATATAAAAAGAAAACTTCACTGAGTTTGGTTAATTCGATTTTGATTTAGTTCAAATTATTTGATACTAATATGTTGGGATTATTTTAACTTTGGTTCAATTTGGATTTGTTGAAATTTGGTTGGTTCTTTTTTTATTTGATTTTTTACCACATTGGACTATTGACTCAACTTCGATCGTAACGTAATTCCGACGAGCGTGTGGGTATAACTCCACGTGTGATCATGTGAGTGGTTGTTAGGGTAATGTACGTTGGAAGAAGCACAAATCAAGTGATCACAGAATTTGATGGTAGACATATACACGTTGTAACATGATTACTTCAAGTTCAAGCCCATTACTTTACTTTTTCCCCGCTAATTAAATATTTCGATACTTCAATTATTCTTCACCAATTAATTTAAACTTTTTTTTGTTTAACGTTGAATTTGTAGGAAACTCCTTTCAGGACCAACATAATGTCGAACTAATGAAGGCAGTAAGCATATAAAAAATCTTTTTTTGCAGCATCATGTAAAAATTAGCTCGAAGCAAGGACCAAAATATTCCAAAACGAAATTTGTTTGGATGGATTTCAGCTATAAATATTCCAATATGCTCGTAGATATTATGGATTTCAACAAGTCTATAGTGTATGGTTAAAAACTTTAAACTGACATCGAATAGTTAAAATTTGAAAAAGGATTGTAGGGAGTTACATTCGAACTTCGAAAATGTTTGCCGGGATAAATTGGACAATTGTTGAAATGTTCAATGACAAGACTTTTCTTTAAAAAAAAAAACTCGGAAACTTTAAGAGACAAACGTGGCTTGTGGGAGTGGGGAAGTTTGTGCTCCCCAATGTACATAACTCACATGGATAGCACTAGGCCAGGTACTTGCATTTAATAAATGTTCCATTCATATTTGAAGAGAGTAATGGCCTAGCATTAAGTGTTTTTCCATCAATAAAGAAATTTTTTCACTTTTAGCTCTTCAATTATTTGTTACAAATTGGTGGACATCAGGACATGCAAGGAAGATTTGCAAAAGTAGGAGGTTCAAATATATATAGAAAGATTCTTGTTACAATTAAGAAATGATATCATGGTCCCCTTATAACCCCATAGGTGTATGGGCAAATGCATATTTAGAAAAGTAGATACTAAACTAAATGATACTTGCTAGTTTTTTTTTTAATTCACAAGTCCGGTAGTTGAGATTATAATTGGTACGTACTTGCTTTATAGTTATAATCCGGTACCCTGTCCCACACAGACTTTAAACTTCGATTCAACATAGAAAAAAATGTGAATTAATACAACATAAGATATGATTTTGACCCTTAATAACTATTAGGGGAAACAATTATGGATGAGGTCTCGTTCTTTGCTTCTTACCATAATCATCGGTTCATGGGAAGATCTATACGGAACCGGTTTACTTCCGGAACCAAGAGGTGAGCAAGATATACAATCCTAGAAAGATGTTAAAGAGACAGACAAAACATAACCCAACCTTAATCAACCTCATCTCCTTCTGTCTCGATCCGTCGTTATCATCGCGGGTCATTTTAACATCTTCGATATGGAGATGAACACCAGGATCTCTTAGTTTAACCTTGCTACCAAACAAAGCCGAACCACAACTCCCTTGAACGTTGCTGTTCACGTAGATGTTAATCCTACAACCACTTTGACTCGCTATGTCTACATCTCTTGGCGCCACCATCACCGCTCCAACATTTCTCCCGTTCAAGTTTATCCCGCCAAAGCCTGACTCGGGCCCTAGAAAATCTCCTTCCTCTTCCATGTCTCTGTCAGGAATTGCAAAATGCTGTCTCCATGTCCTTTGGAGTAAAGCCTCATGATATTTGCTCTTATATGCTTTGCTTGGTTCTTTGGGTTTTCTAAAGTTCTTTACTTTTTTCTACTTCTAGAAGCAAAGTGTTATATTCTACGTTTTGGATGCTACATTCATTACCCACCCGTAAGATCGGTTAAGATAACCGAGTCACAATCCGAGGTAAGAGGATACTTGAAATGTCTCAGGGTCTAACCTCTATTGCATACAGATACAAATTCAAACGTTTTTGTAAAAATGCAAATCATACAAAACTGAGCTACATCGAACGCAAAAACGAAAGCACAGGGTTTTAAGGCATACTCGAGCAAATGTAGCACATGAAGTTCGAAATGAACCAAAAACTGCGTAATATCTAAGATAATGTCCCCTCTCTAACTTATAATCACGTTGATTGCGTTAATACTTTTTTTTGAGGAGGAACATTTTTTATTATTGACAGAAGTAAATGAAAGGCATCAACAACATACCAAATCTGGGTTTTCCGCAATTATCACTGTGACACTTGCTTGAAAAAGAAAAATTAGTCCAAGGGAAATGACCTCTTGAGCAGGAGAGAAGCAGTATCAAGTGTAGAAGTCTGTTGGAATCTTTTCACTGACGGTTGAACCGAAATTAGGACCGCCCTTACGGTATTGGATAAGAAACTCGACCGGGTATCCCTTCAATTTATGAGGGGCAAGGTCCAAATCCTGAAAACTCAAGGCTGGAAATAGCCATTGTCCACAATTATACAGAAGTGAGACTCGAAACAGCTCCAGAGAAAGAAACTCATAACACTTCTAAGGAAGAAATGACTAACCATTGTCAGCTACAAGTGTATCGGTTGTAATTGCATTGATTTGATCAAGGTTGAATATCTGAGGAGAGGGTAGAGGGAACGGGACTTTGTTCACCATGAAATCCCGAGGACCCGCCATTGCCTATAACAGATATTGTCACATATGTGAATATGAATCTTTGGAGTTTTCTACCATAAACAGTTAAATGATGTGATTTTTATTTACCTTGGCGATTGGAAATGGAAGCTTCACATACCGAGGGGTTTCACGAATCATATCAAACATGATCTCTGCCTGCAAAGGAAACACTTGGAAAAATCAAACACACTGAGATGCTGCAATGACAGGAGAGAAATGAAGGATTATAAGAATTTTACCAAATCATGAGCGGTGAAGACATCTGGACCACCCAATTCGAATGTTTTCCCCATGCTGGAGCCATCATCCTTTAGAGCTGCAACGATCGCAGCAGCAACATCAACCACATACACAGGCTGGAATCTGCAATGAAATTATTGTCAGGGATCTATATTGCAAGTTGCTATGAATCGGTGACAAAGAATTTCCAGAAAGGGTTTAAGACTTACTTCCTGTCCCCACCACCTATGAGTGGGAGGAAACCATATTTCTTAACAAACTGTGCCCATGGGTTCAAGATTCTGTCCTCTGTACCGATCATGGTCGCAGGTCTCATGACTGTGGCCTAGAAAATAAGCATACATCAGAAACCGACTAGAAGCAGCAGGCTGATTAAAAAAGGCTTACATGAATAATTTTGTTTTCCAATGTTTATGAGAGTTTAAAAGTTTACACATTTTCCAGTTCTATAAAAGAAAATCTAAAGGATCTTTCTTATCTCTGAAAGCTGACTTTTTTGTTCAAAACCTCTCAAAGTTGACTAGGAAACAGATATACATCAGGAACTGCTTAGAACAGCAAGCAGATGAAAACAAAGTGTATAAAAGCCACCCCAGGTACATTTTTACTTCCATAATTTATGAGATTTTAGAACAAAACATCACATATATATATATATGATTTCTCTAGTTCTAGACATGGAAATCTAAAGGATCTCATTTCTGATAAATAAGTAGGATCATGAAAATAATGAATTATGTGTTACAATGATAACTACAGAAGAGAGAGTTTTGTATGCTTGAAGTTGGTATTAAGTTTACCTCAGGCAGCATGTTCAAGATAGCTTCCTCAGCAGCAGCCTTTGCCCTCAGCATTTTTGAAGGAGATGACTCCGAAGCTCCAAGGCAAGAAACTTGAATAAACCTCATTATTCCACCATGTTCCTTTGCCACCTGAAATAACGAACCCAAAAGCCCAAACCTAATTAGTCATAGCCAGAAGAACAAGCCATAACAGATTGTATAATCCTGAATGTAAGATAAGTGTAGCCCGTTTCAAAAGTAGGCAACAATCTGAAAGAGCAAAAAATTGAATTTTTGAAGACAACTCATCAGGATTCAAACACATACCGAGGCAAGTTTCTCAGGGATACGGAGATTTGCCTCCTCAAAACTGAAATTTCTGGTTTCATACTCTCTTCCTGAGGATTATAATAAAGTATCATCTAAAAGGTAAAAGAGAAATAATGCTTTTTAATTGTTGGAACAGATAATATAGAAAAAAATAACTACCAATTAGGTTGATAACAACATTAGCCTTTGCCATGACAGCCTTAATAGAGTCTTCATTTCTTGGATCAAACTGCATTGGTACTACCTGAAATATACAGCAAACTTACATCAAACTTGTTCTTCCAAAGCATAATTTTCTGAAAAGAAGTGTTATGTGACATAACCTTAATTGTTAAACAAAAGCACATCTTACCTGTCCTAAATCTCCCATCAACTTGAGATGTCTAGGAGAGTCCTCTGAGCCTCGGAAAGGAACAAGCACTTGTGATCCCATTTTAGCTAGAAGAAAAGATTCATTTGAAGTTTAGCAGGTAGTACGAAAACCAACAAATGTATACTTGACCCGGTAATACCAATGTTAAACCCAACTCACCGAGCTGCTGCACAAGATAACGACCCAGAAATCCAGTGGCTCCAAATACTGTAGCTACAATGCCACTGGCAAAGCAGAGGAGATTTCAAGATTTTCATACCAACAGATACATTTCTTCTCTAACATAAAGCTCTCGAGTAAACTTGATAAATTCGCTACACTAAAGCTACCACAAAAACCTAAAAAGATACATTTCCCCATAAAGGCAACTAATTTACAAAAGCTATCTTTTGAGCTCAAACCTAAGCACATATATACAGACTAAGCTCACTTTATCCTAACACATCAATAACATTTCTTCAGCATTTCTATATGTACCAAACCATCGAAGAGACAATGCAGAGAGAAATGGCATACCTCACGGAGGATCTCCCACCAGTACCCTTGCGAGCGAGGTGTCCCACGCCCTTTGTAGCAAGGGAAGATGAGTAGCGACGATTATCAGTTCCAGTAACTGAAGGATCACCAATACAATAATCAGCAGAAACACACAAATATATCTCATTCGCGCGAACTTATAAGCAACCTAGAAATGCGGAATCGAAGAAAATCAATTGGAAGAAACTTAACGGTGATTTGAGACTCCATAAAGCGATCTGAGACAAGAAGATGAATAGATCGAAGCTTCTCCGGCAAGAGGCCGTTGAACTAATCTCCTGGAAACTGCCTGCATCCTCGTCGTTCTCAGTTTACACGAATCGATCGAGAGACAACAAACACAGATGAGAAAGAAAGAGAGACAGAGATTGAAGAGAAAATGATTTGATGCCGAGACCGAGAGAACACAAGCAAATGGGCTGGGCCTCATATTATGTAAGCCTTAGGACTCATGGACTATGAAACGACGTCGTATGCACAGACTCATAATAACGTTGTTCAATAGTTCCGAGGTCTTTCTTTCTCCTTAAACCCCAGTTACAGAACCCACCGAACCCTAGATTTTTCTCTCCCCTGCATCTTACGATGGAATTCACAGCAGCGGATTTCGAAAGGCTTCTGATGTTCGAGCATGCTCGCAAAGCTTGCGAAGCTCAGTACCTTAATGATCCTCTCGATTCTGAGGTTTGTACTACTTTTACTTTTCCTCTTGAGAAAAATCTCGGAATCGCTTCCTTTTCCGTACTTACTTCTCCTTTTCTTTTTTGCTGGTTTAGATATACGATTAGGCATAAGGTCTTCACAATCTTTCAGGATATTGTATGGAAATAGATTCCTTGATCGTCTTCATAGGTTGTTTTGTATTTGTTTTTGTGATGTTTACTCTGCAATCATACTAAATCGCTGTGTACACTCTCGGGTCTTGAATCCAATCTGAAATTTCGTATACGAAGCTGAATGGGATTAAGAGATCATTGACTGGGTTATAATTTCAGTGGAAATATCAGATATTTTGGGGGACGAGATTGATTTAGATTTCTCAGAAATTACCGTTTTCAGAGTTTCTTTTGATTTTTGCAGAATCTGGTGAAGTGGGGTGGAGCATTGCTTGAACTTTCTCAATTCCAGAGTATTCCTGATGCGAAGATGATGTTAAATGGTATCTATAAACACATCTTTAAAAAGTTTTGTATTCTCATCTTTTTGCTCTAAATAACATATTGATCTCTGTGTAGATGCGATCGCGAAGCTGGAAGAAGCATTGATAATCAATCCAGGGAAGCATAAGGCTCTGTGGTGTATCGGAAACGCGTACACTTCGCATGCTTTTCTGATTCCAGATTCCGATGTAGCAAAGGGACACTTTGACAAAGCAGCTGAGTATTTTGAAAGAGCTGAAAACGAGGATCCAGGTAATGAGATGTATATCAGGTCATTGGACGTCGCGGATAAGGCACCGAAACTGCATATGGAGATACATAAGCAAGGAGGAATGGGACAGCAGACACTAGGTGGACTAGGTGGAGGAGGAGGAGGTACTTCAGGTTCATCGAATGCTAACAAGAAGATCAAGAATAAGAAGAAGAACTATGACTTTGCGTATGATGTTTGCGGTTGGATCATTCTGGCTTGTGGGATTGCTGCTTGGGTTGGTATGGCAAGATCCCTTGGCCCTCCTCCTCATGCTAGATGAAATGCTGCACAGGACGACGCTTAGTTACAACATTTCCCGAGCAGAACGATTCTAAGTTGAAGAAAGTTTAACATTTTGTGGCTAATATAGTTCAGTCACTATATTATTATTAGGATGTTTGTTTCTTTATATTGACTTCTTAGTGTCTGGCGGATTAAGAAAAAGGTCTTTTGGTATTTTATGATTTTGTTTGTGCACAACTTCTATGAGTTCTCAGAAAAGGAATAGTGTGAATGAAACGACAGTAACTTAAAAATGGCTATTTAAGCTCGTGGAATGATGATGATGATTTCTACAGAACTAAACTGATTTTGGCTCTGTGTTAAATCTTTTGCTTCTACGACAAGAAAGTAGCAAAGTCTCTACAGTACTGATTCAGCTTTACAGCAAAAACCTAAAACACTAGAAAACAAACTTTAAACTCAACAAAAATGCGTGCGACCTGGACTTGAATCTTTAAATCTTCCGCGTGGTCCTGGAAACACTGGCTTTTCCAGTGTTATTGAATCCTTGGACTTTTATTGTGTTTAGTTCCAGTCAGCGAGAACAGCCTTTGTTCCCTGTGGCTCGGCGAAGTGGGCATTCATCTATGGTTACAAATCAGAAGTCGGGAATGCCGCTGGATCTCGAAGAGTATTCAGTAACCAATTTAAGGAACATCGATGATTTATCTTCTAGAAGTCGTGTAGGTGTGTCAAATTCCGCAACAAGACCTGCAATTCATCATCCAAGTTTTTAAGATAAAGCAAACAGAGAAAAAATGGGATCATTTTGTGTATGTAAGTATACCATCGCTTAGAACCAGAACCATGTCGCTATCAATCACAGTCGGTATACGATGTGCGATAGTACAAACGGTGCAGTCTCCAAACTCTGTTCTTAGAATCTTCTGAATGAGATTATCAGTAGCTGAATCAACAGAAGCAGTTGCTTCATCAAGAACAAGAATTTTCGCTTGTTTAAGCAATGCACGACCCAGAGATACAAGCTGCCTCTGCCCAACGCTCCAGTTATCTCCATTTTCCAACACTGCAAGTAACAGTTCAACATCAGTCAAATCAAAATCAGCTTCTTAAATCATTAACACTGTGGTTTTAGTGCTATATATACCTGGAGTATCGAGCTTCTGGTCTTTTGCACGAACTATGTCTCCCAATTGCGACTTATCTAGAGCCTGCCAAACTTCTTGATCAGAGTGTTCTTCGAGAGGGTCAAGGTTTAATCGGATAGTGCCTTCAAACAAAGTAGGGTCTTGAGGAATGATGCTGAGACGACCACGGAGATCGTGAAGACCAATGGAAGAGATATCGATGCCATCAATGATTATTTTCCCTGCATATGGCTCGATCAAACGGAATAACGCTTGGATCAACGTTGATTTACCGCTTCCTGTCCGTCCCACAATCCCAATCTTCTTGCCACCAGGGAATAGACAGTTGATACCATGAAGAACAGTTGGTAGATTCTCTCCATACCGAACCTGAGGGAGAGAATGAAGATACGTTTGAAGCTTAATATACAAAACAGAAGTAGATTTTGATTTGATTTTGAATGTTACCTTCAAATTTTCAATCTCAATGGTCCCATTCTCTGGCCATGACGGCGGAGGGTGGGCGTCTTCAATGAATGCAGGAGCTTCACTTGGAATTTGACTGTACTGATAGATTCTTTCAATGGAGATGATTTTGTTCTCGAGCTTACAAAAGCTAAGTATCCACCGAGAAAGTCGAGCGTTTAAATTAAGTCCATATGTTACTGCAAGTCCAGCCATGCCTAAACAAAGAGTAAATCATATGAGAGAGAGTTTACTAGCGAGCTTCAAAGATGGCGAGAGAAATGTAGAGGACTTACTTGGATCGATTGTTCCATGTGGAAAGCTGACAAGGAGGATCATACAGAAGGCAAAGACAAAAGTAGAGAGAAGCTCCATGCGTAAACAGAGCCATTCTATTGCAGCGATGCTACAGAAGAAAGGGCGGGCAAAGCAGTCGAGTAAATAGAGGTTTCTCTTCATGAAACGCTTTTCTTGGCCAAACCCTCTGATCGTAGCTGCACCCGCGATGGACTCACCGAAAAGATGGATAATTGGAGATTTCTGTATGCTTACAATTCGAACTAGCTCTCTAGACGAAGCCATGTAGTATTTCTGCATCCACAAGCAAGCAATACCGGTTGGAATCACAAGAAGAAACACTTGCCATGTAACGTTTGTCATCACACCAACAATGCCAATAAGCTGTATCGTTGTTGAAGCAAATCCACCGAGCCTAAAAGGTATATCAAGATCCACCACGCTTTGATCGATGGACACTCGATTTAAGATCCTTCCAGCAGGAGTCGAGTCGAAAAACGACATTGGCGCACGGAAAACGCTTCTTAGCATATTCAGAAACAGCTTCTGAGCAGCTTCAAGGCCAAACATGGCTACCAGAACAGCTCGGACAAAGATAAACACTGAGCTACCAAAGGCAAGCGCGATAAATACAAGGAGAAGTTCTGTAGAGCTGACTTTAGCTTGGTCTCCCTGTGTTTGCGGATTTGCCCAAGCCATCCACCAATTACTTGCAATCTGAAGGAACTGAAACAGCGATTGCGCAATGATAATTAATGGAATCAACAACCCTTTATAAGCTGCAGCCATATATGACCAGTACACCTTCATACTGACTCTTCCCCGCACACGTTCCTCTTCCTGAACAAGCTGCTTTTTCCTCAACCGTTTAGCTTTCTTTTTCTCTTTGATGGCTTTCTGGTTAGAACCAGATGGCCCTTCCTGGACCTCTTTGGCCAAAATCTCAATGTTGCTCGAGGAAGCGTTGGATTTTGGATTCAGTGGCAATGACCGGTCTAGTACCTGACTGCTATCAGAATCCTCTGATGAATGGCTCGGAATGTCCATTGCTTCAATAGCTTCATGATGAGCCGACACAAGAGATAAGAAATCGGTTCCTGCTTGTAGCAAATCCTCATACTTTCCTGACTGTATAATTTGGCCATCCCTAAGAACCTGCAGATAAAACAAGAAAGTTCTTGAAAATTTTGGTTTAACCATACAAGATTTTAGCAGAAGAACCATGTCGAAGTCCTCTCACCAATATAAGATCCGCAGCAGGAAGAAACTCGACCTGATGAGTTACAAATATCACAGTCTTTTCTGCGAGAGCTGTCAATATGTATTCCTGTAGAAACACAATGCAAACTTTAACTAAAGCTCGTTATGTAACAAAGAAAATAGATCAATTATTCGAAATAAGGAGAAAGAAAAAGTAAACCGTGAAGAGTTCGGAGCCAGTGTGAGCATCAACAGCGCTAAATGGATCATCGAGCAGATATATATCAGCATCCTGGTAAAGTGCTCTTGCGAGCTGAACTCTCTGCTTCTGACCACCACTGAGGTTTATGCCTCTATCACCGATTATAGTCTGATCGCCATGGGAGAAGAGCTCCAAGTCTCTTTTCAATGCAGAAGCATGTATGACATTCTTGTACTTAGCCTTATCCATTGGACTTCCAAACAGAATATTTTCTTCTATATTCCCAGACTGAATCCAAGCAGACTGTGATACATAAGCAGCACTACCGCATATTCTAACCTGTGTATTCATTTCAGTGTATAGCTCGTGAAATTTTTGAGAAGAAAGAAAATGAAGAAAGTTGTTCAAGTGTGTGTTCACTTACTTCACCCGAGATTTTAGGGATTTCTCCGAGTATACAAGAAAGAAAACTTGATTTCCCGGAACCAACGACTCCACATACAGCTACTCGCATTCCTCTACTAACTTTCAAATGAATTCCAAACAAAGTTGGCCTTACCCACGAAGGATCCCAAGAGAAACAACCGTCTTTGATCTCCACGGATGTCTCTGACATGCCTTGAGAAAGGATTATCGTAGCATCTTCCTGCAGCTCTTCCTCTTGTAGAAATCCAGATATTCGATCAAGAGATACTTTAGTCTGAGCCATCATAGACACCAGATCAGGAAAATTCCTTAACGGGTCCTGAAGAATCCTGAATGTTGCAAGCGCAGAGAGAACACCCCCTGCAGTGAGCTGAGTTCCTAAGCCTATAGCCGTAGCAAATGTGATTGCAGCTACAAATATCGGCGAACTCCAGAATATAAATGTGATAAACGCTTGGGAGTATAAAGCCTTTCGAAGCCATTTAAACTCTGTATTCCTCATTCCCTCGAGTACAACACGGTACCTATCCTCCCAAGCCTGTAATTTCAGAATCCTCATGTTCCTCAAACACTCTGAAGTCTTCCTCATTCGCTCGTCTTTTGCAGTCATCAATTTGTCTTGATAGTCCTCTTGAATCTTCGCCAATGGGATCGTGGCCACAATAGAGAAAACAGTGGCAACCAAAGTGGCTACAGCCGCTACTCCCACACTCCTGTATAAAATCGCGAGAGCAAGTACAATCTGCATAGGAAGCATCCACATATCATGGAGGTACCACGAGTAATCGCCAACCCTCTGGACATCAACAGCCATGTAGTTCACGATTTCGCCGCTCGTGTGGTTCTGTTTGGTTAAACTCGAGAGTTTTAGGCCTTTTCTGTAAACCATAGCCGTTAGAGCCGATCTCACATGCATACCCAAGATATCCACACCAAGATACCATTGCCGAGTTGTTAGAGTCTCTGCGAGCTTCGCTGCAAAGAAGATCCCAGCGAGGATGTAACCTTCGTGAGGGTAAGTCTCTTTCCCACCCAAATAATTAACAAAGTCATTCACCAAATAAGGACCCACGTATGAAACAAGAGTGTTCAAACCAGCAAAGACTGCATTACAAGCCGCTTCTTTCCAGAACGTCTTCAAGATCGCCCAAGCAAGAGAAGGCGGTTTCGAAGGATTCTCAGCCTTTAACTTCTCCCACTTGAAGTTCAAGGCTTTGTAATTCGTCTTTGCTCTGTCTTTTGGAGCAAGCAGAGGAATGTCCTTAAGATCCAAAGGCCTCTTGGCGCCAAGCGAAAGAAGAGGGTTCAGCCACGAAAGCGTAGCAAGGCTGAACAACCCAGCGTCACTATAAGAAGTAACATTGAGACAACCAGCTTCTTCTTCTTCAACGAGCAAAGGCTCATGAAGAACATCGAAATTCGTAACAGCTCGAAGACCTGATACACCTCTGAAAGCAAGGAAGCTTAGGAAAGCCAGAGCCGGTGCTGCAACAAAATTACCAACTGCGTGTGAAGACAAATGATCCGAGCCGTTTACAACAAGATCTCTAGAGTCTATAAACAAAGCCCATAAACAGATCAAGAATTCCACAACCCACCATAGCCTCAACAAGAAAGGGAACTTTTCCGCAGCGGTGTATTTACATCGAACAACTGATGTGCATAACACTAACCAAGCTAGACTCTGTGTACTCGGCGAGAGAAGAACATAACCTTCGTTTCTCTCCTTAATCACTTCAATAGCATCGAATACTAACACCGAAACTTGCACGATTAAGACATAAAAACAGCAAAGTACCGAGAATTTATAGCCAATGGTGATTTCAACCTCACGGGTTTCTCCGCCAACACCAACATTAACAGAACTCGAGTTTCCTACAGAATCGTGTTTGAAGAACCGACCTCGTCGACGGAGACAGAGAAGTAAGACTCGAGTGGAAATCACGAAGAGAAATACGAAGAAGAGAATCAAATTGATGCAAATCGAAGACGATTCCACTAGCGGTAAATCACGAAGAGCTCGCAAAACAGTGAAACCCATTATTATTATAAACGAATAGATTGGTGGAGATTGTTGAAGCTTCTGAGCTAAACAGCATTGACGAGACGAACAAATTCGAGAAGAGAAAGAGCATTTCCACCAGCTAGGTTTAACAGAGGAAGCGCGAGAACATGGTCTTTGAAGCAGAGTCACACGCAGAATCTGAAGGACACATCGCACATGGAAACAAAACGACTTTGCGTCAGAGTCTAACACGTTGAAAGAATTTGGCAAAAAAGAAAAAAAATTGGAGACTTTTTGTTGTGTTCCCAAACACCATCGATGTTATCTAGAGAAGACAGAAGAAGACAAAACACAAGAAATTAAAAATGGCGACACACAACACAAAGTTTTCTCTTCTCGTGAAATTCGAAATTGTGTTTGTGTATGTATTGGATCGCGAAATGTAGAACAAGGAGATTTGGCTTTGCTTTGCCCTCTTCTTAGATATCACACACATACACACGGATTGTGTTATATCTTAGATGCATTCTCGAGGCTTTTGAGCTTCAGACGATTGTATAGCTTTAAATAGTATATTTAATAATTAAAGAAATGTTAGTGTCCAATTATTTATTAATTGCTTCTAATAGCTATCATTTACAGGAAAGTTTAGAAGAATTCCTTCTTTTTGTCTGCTATGTTACCATCCACAAAAATTAACATACATAACTAATGATATTTAAATATTTCTTATTTTGGATACTAGGTCTAACCATTTCTTAAATTCAAAATCACAAGATGAGAGTTTAGATTTGGTCTACATGTCAAATCCCAACCGGATATGGTACTAAAGAACCATAATCAATTGAGATTCAATGGTTCTCAATCGAATCCATACCTTTTGTTATGCTTAACCAACATCATTAGTCTTTAGCTAATTGGAATTGAACCGTATAGCTCACAAACCCTCAACCAATTTGGACATGAATCAAGCAGAATTGTATGCTAAACATGTTCCAATCTTGTCGCTAACCATTAAGTTTGTGGTTCAGATTTCAAATTAATCAAACTACATAAGGTTTAAGGTTAGAATTAACTTGAAATAAAAAACAAATTGGATAAAACCAATCTTAAAGTAAGATCAAATCATATTTAATTCAAAATTAGACTAAACCAAACCTAAATCTGTTTTAATTTAAAATTGGATTAAACATAATCAAATCGGTAGTAAGCAGAAATTGGACCAGACTAAGGTCAAACCCAAACAGATTATCACCAAAGTCATTGAAGTTAATTTAAACCAAGATCTAACCGTTTTTAATTACAACCAAAATTGAACCGGCCAACTTTGATTAGTGCTTTTGGCTTTTGGTTTGTTTTGGCTTTGTGAATTTACGGTTTTTTGTCTTCTAAATGTTTCTATAGACATTATTCAAAACGCATTTGAACTTTCTCTTGTAATTAACTTACGTGCTTTATTTTTTGAGGCATGTTTTCTTCCTATGGTTCTTCATATAAAGTTTAATGAGACTTTTGTGTTTTTTCTATGGACAATTTGATAGTATCCTAAAGAAGAAATATGGCTGATTAAATATTTATGATTAAGAAAAATATAGATTAAGTATAAAAAATATATAGATTAGTTCAAAGATTGAATGCGAAATAATCGAGGGAGATGGATCATGTCAAGAGTGCATCTAACCATTTTTCAGTGAAAATCTTTTATAATTTTTAGTAACTATATATTAATAACAAGATTGTTTATAAAGCACACATCATCTTTTTACTTGTTCCTTGAAATATTTGCTCTCTCCAGTTTCTTCGAATGGAAGTAGAATCAACAGAAACTCAAGAACTCCATCTTCATGTCAATGTCGGTTAGTATTTTAACCTCTACAAGATTCAATATCGAGATTCTTGTCCTCTTATCATTTACTTATGTTCTTGTTTCTGTTTTTTATTTGTTGTTGTTAATAGAACATGAAGAGATATTTTCAAGACAAAAGACAAATCATAGTTACTCATGGAGGTTAAGAGTGTCTCTCTACGTCACACTTCTCTTAGCTGGGGAGACAATAGCTACTCTTTTAGGCAGACTTTACTACGATAAAGGCGGTAGTAGCACGTGGCTCGAGACCTTGGTTCAGCTTATCGGGTTTCCTTTAACAATTCCATGTTACTATTACATAAAGCCTGAACTTTCCAAGACTAAAACCCTAACAAAAAAAACTACTCCTTCTTTCTTGACGATATCTTTAGTGTATATTGGACTTGGCTTGCTCGTTGCTGGTCATAGTCTCTTATACTCTTTTGGGTTACTCTACCTTCCTGTCTCAACTTTCGCTTTAATCTCCGCTTCACAGTTAGCTTTTAACGCGGTCTTTTCATACTTCCTAAACTCACAAAAGTTCACACCTTTTATACTCAATTCACTTGTTCTCTTAACCATCTCTTCTACACTTCTTGTTATTCAACACGAGCCAGAATCTTACTCTTCGAAATCGAATTACGTGATTGGTTACACATGCGCGATAGGTGGCTCAGCTGGTTACTCTCTACTTCTTTCTTTAACCGATTACGCGTTCAAAGAGATTTTCAAGAAAAACACTTTCAAGGCGATTTTAGATATGGTTACATATCAGTCACTAGTAGCTACTTTAGCAACTATGGTTGGACTTTTTGGAAGTGGTGGGTGGGAAATGTTGAGGACAGAAATGGAAGAGTTTAAACTTGGGAAAAGCTCTTATGTTTTGATAGTTTTTGGCGCGACGATAGCATGGCAAGCTTTTTCGATCGGTAGTGTGGGTTTGATTCTTGAAGTATCGTCGCTTTTCTCGAATGTGATAAGCACTCTTTGTTTACCTATTGTTCCTGTTTTGGCTTTTGTGTTCTTCCACGATGAGATGAGTGGAATCAAGTTGATTGCCATGTTTTTAGCCATTTGGGGATTTGTTTCTTATGCTTATCAGAATTATGTCGATGATCGGAAACCCGAAGATGAAGAGCAAGAGCATCCTCAAGATGAAGACGAAGAAGATAACAATAACATCCGGACTTAAAACATAGAAAATTTGACTCAATTTAAAATTAACGTAAACAGTTATCTCTTGTCTTATTGTATGTTTGTTGAATTTAGAAATTTGGTATTAAAACATGGAAAGGTTGATCAGCATTACACAACTATCTAAACAAAGAGTTATGTATTGAAAAGACATATAATAATAAGTTATAAGAGTAGATGCAACTTTCTCGAAGCATTTTTAAACATCGTTATTGTATATATGATTCTCATATGATTACAACATTTTTTCTGCCATTGGATACATATATTTAACCACACTAAAATACTCACAATTGGAGAAAAAGGAGAAAAAATATACACAATTGGGTAAAAACAGAGACAAATTACACACAATTGGGGAAAAAATGAGAAAAATCACACAACATTTACCTTACGAAATTGTATACCGAAATCAAATCGATGTTGATAAAACCCAGCTTTAGCAAGGTTGTGATTTTTTTTGTAATGATTATTATATATCAAAAAGGGTTTTATTATAAAGTTGTTGATCTTAGTTACTTGTGAAGTAAGTAAGATGCTTCTTCCTGAATAACTTTCCACGCCTCCTTCACATGCTTGTCCTCAGTCAATGGCGCTCCTATGGCGAAACGCAGCACGAATTTTCCTGACAAAACCTGTAGCAAAAATACATTATATATAAAGACATGTCTTAAGTCACAACATTTAATCGAACAAGAAGAAAACCACTTAACAGTGTGAGACATGAAGAGTTTCCCTGAAGAATTCACTGCGTCTAGAAGTTCGCGGTTTCGGTTATTACACTTCATCTCATCGTTTTCCCTAGCCACGAGGCGGAAACAGACGAGAGAAAAGATCCGAGGAGTAACAATCTGCGAGCAAAGAAAACATCAAGAATCTTCTTCTTGCAAAAAGTTTCTGTGTGCTTAATAGAGTTACCTCAAAGTTAGGATCTTGAGAGATAAGTTGTTCGAAATCTTCAGCCAGTTTGATATGGTTTCTTATGTAACTCTTCAAATACTCATATCCATACAGCCTTAAAACCATCCATAGTTTCAACGATCTATAAAGAGAAACAAAAAAAAAAAACAAACTCAGATTTTTATGTTCTTACAAAACATGAAATTGAGTTTCCGTGTAAAGCAAATAGAACCTGAATCTTCGTCCGAGAGGGATTTGCCAATCTTTGTAATCAACAACCAAGTTTGCCTGAGAGGCCTGGCCAAACCAAGAAAGACGAGTAATCTATCAGATTCGAAGCAGAAAGATTGTGGTTTTTTGTGAAGAAGAAGCAAAATCTTTATTACCTTGTTTTTGAGAAACTCTGGATTTGTTGAAAGAGCTTGAGTGAGAGAATCTCGATCCTGGTTTTTCAAAAACCAACACTTGAGAGAGAAAGAAAGAGAGGAGACAGCGAGATATCATAAAAATACTAAACACGTCGAAATTATACCTTGACCCAAAGTAGAGAACAATCGAAGTTAGTGAGGAACCATTTGTGAGCATTCATGTTAAAAGAATCCGCGGTTTCTACACCGTCAATGTATTGTCGAAACTCTGGACATATACAAGCACTTCCTGCATACGCCGCATCCACGTGAAACCACATCTCATTGCTCTGTAGCAGTAATTGAGAGATTAGCATCAGACCTGATCACAGTTTCTCTATGAAGCTTTGTCTCCAAAATATGAAATCAATACTACTAACCTTAGCGATCTTTCCGAGTGTGGCTAATGGATCAACTGCTGCTGAAGAAGTGGTTCCAACCTAGTAAATAACATAAACTATTCAGAGTCATGCTTTCAAGAGGTAAGTAATAAACAATCTAAGTTCTTTACTAACATTAGCACATAAAAAGAATGGAATCAATTAACTAATCAGAGTCATGCTTTCAAGAGGTAAGTAATAAACAATCTAAGTTCTTTACTAACATTAGCACATAAAAAGAATGGAATCAATCCAGCTTCAAGATCCTTAGAAACAGCTTCTTGAAGTGACTCTGGACACAAAGCGTAGTTTGTACAAGAATCCGCTTTCAGCACTCTGCAATTCGCTGGATAGATTCCAGCTATCTATCAACAACAACAAAACCATTCAATTTCAGATTTCTTCTCCTTACAAAATTTAGAATGATTCAATTTCAGAATGATTTTTTTTCAACCTGACAAGCTTTCTGTAATGCTGAATGTGTCTGGTCAGAGGAATAAACAACGAGCTTCTGAAGCGCGTTTTTACCAACGCTTCTTAAAACTTTATCTCGTGCAGCAATCAAAACAACAAGAATAGCTTCACTAGCTGTCCCTTGTATCACTCCACCTCCATTTCCTACAAAACACAAAAAACTTAATCCCAACATTTTGGTCTCTTAACAAGATTTGTAAGTTATTTACCTTTGGAGAGAAATTCCTCAGGTAGGTTGAGCAACTTGGCAAGCCAATCAAGAACAATCATTTCTAGCTCCGTGGCAGCTGGAGAAGATATCCAGCTAAAGCCAACAATGTTAAGTCCAGCACTCAACATCTCACCTAAGAACCCTGCAATGCTGCTATTTGAAGGGTAATAAGCAAAGAAACTAGGGCTTTGCCAATGCGTTACTCCGGGAAATATCTTTGCCTTAACATCTAGTAAAAGAAAACTCAAATTAGTATCTATTCTAAAACCAAAAAAGTATCTATGTTCATCAAGAAATGCTCCAAAAACTGGAAAATGAGTATTTAGCTATGTAAATTTACCATCAAGAACTTGCTCCAGTGATTCAGGGTGGTCTGGTGCGGAATCAGGCAAAAGCTTATGAAGATAACCAGGCTGCATCAAAACAAGTGAAAATTTTAACTGTGTGACTACATAATAGTGGAATCCCAATATGAAGATCTAGCCACCAGAAATGCCAAATTGGTTAAACCCTAGACATAAAAATTGTAACTCCCAATTCCCATAACATGGCGGAGTTACAAATTGAAAACCAATAAACCCAAAGCAAATTGATTTTTCGGAGGAAAATAAGAAACAGTAGAAATGACCTGAACTTGGCTAAGAACAGGGAAATCTTCGATGGTTTTGTAATAATCGGCGATGAAATCCACCATTTGATGTCCGTACTCTCTCAGTTGCTCAGAATCCATCGGCTTCAATACGTCCCTATTACCATTTTCCCTGGAAAAAAAAGAAGCAAAAACTGAGAGAAGATTCATCTAAATTTATGCAAGTGGGATTCCAAATTCTTCAGTGACTTACATTTTTTCGAATTCGTGTTTATTGTCTCAGGAGCTTTCTGAATGGTTTTGGTTTCAGCTGGAGTAGATTAAATGGCCGGGATTTTTTTGTTTTCTTTTCTCTCAAACATAATATATTTGTTCCAGTTTTTTATTTTATTTTACACCCAATGGAAAAATGTTCGTTTCACGACTAAACCAAACCATCCAACATAGTTAACATGGATTCGTGTTCTTGACTCTTTTGCAAAAGGAGTTCGTACATACAGTAGAAGATATATTAATAAAAGTTAGATTAAAGTCCAAAAACCCATCACGGATGATTAGAAAAAAGCTTAGTTCCACATGAGAGGCAGGTTAATCCGTCTAACTATCTGTCATTGAAAGAAACGTGTGACAGTCTGCCGTAACCGCTAATGATGTTAACCATGAAGAAGTATGACACTCCAAAGAAGCATTATAAACAATGCAAAACAATATTATTTTCGCAACAAGATGTCCATCAAATTTTCTACTTTTAAACTGAGATTTAAATGGCAATACTTGAACCACGCTAAAAAATGATGTTTACGGAAACTGACATAATTAAATGATAATCTCTAATGGAATCAAGCGAAATTTATGAGATTATCAATTGGAACATGCTGAAATTTGGCGTAAAAATTTATCTCAACCCTCTCATCCATCCAACACTTTTTACATTCTAAAAAGGGTTGGAGATATCGTTTTCGTATTCCAAAATTCTTTGAAAAGTAGCTAATTGAAAAATCGTCTAAGACAAAATTAAGAGTTTGTGAATATGATTAAAGTTTCACCTTTCCATAACTCATATTGACCAAACACTTCATTGCCCCAACCTAAGCATGTTAGCTTAACATTTATAAAAGATGATAGATATGGATAATATTTGGCGTCAAATCATTTTAAATTCCCTTCCCAATCTTGAAAGAGCCCCAACTCCACATATCTCTTTATTTTTGGACCATGTCGCATGAATATTTTGCCATTATATTCTCAATAAAAGACATTCTAAATTTTTAAATTGTCAACAGACTTTCAAAACGAAGGTCTTCTCCTTCAACTAGGTCTTTTTGAAGTCCACCTCATAACGAAGGCCTTCTCCTTTAATCATGTCTCTTTGAAGTCCACTTTTAAACTTAGCTCAATTAATTGATTCAGTCTAGTCAGTTTATGTTGCTACTAAAACCTATATTTTCTATCCTAGCATATGTCCCCTAGGATGTTAATACCATTCCACCTACCTCATGCCCTACATTTTATTTTCTCCTCTTTTTCTTCACTATAAAAAAAGCGCCATTTCCCGATAGAAAAAACCATCGATAATCTGTCAGAAAAGCACCCTTTTCAATAGAATTACGACAATTTCAATATGTCGAAAAAGCTTTGTCAGTAATTACAATTTGTCAGAAATCAATGACTCAAGGTTTAGTGGTTGGTATCACTCGTGACGCCAAAGATGAAGCTCAGTAAACACAGAACTATTATCGATCAGATGCTTCACCACCAAGGCGAGCTAGTAGACCGGAAACCAGGGCATATATATATGTTTTCTTATATGGGAACTATGGATATACCCTGCACCATAACACAGAACTAAAAATTAAAAGTTTCACTCTGATCATTTAGTTATTTTGAGATCATACCAATTAATCTATCCACTCCGATCATTTAGTTATTTTGAGATCATACCAATTAATCTATCCAGATACATTTTTAGGTACTTAGTTCGCGCCCTACGCAGTAAAATAATAAATAGCAAACTAAAAATTTACAATTCTCAATCATTTTAATATGTAACCACATCATCCTGACACCTATTGTGAAATCAGACTATTTTAATAATATTAGAAAGCATGAGAAATGAAAAATATGATAATGGAGAAGGTAAATAATAGCCGACGTAATAAAGATAAGAGTAATGTGAATAATATAACGAAATATATAATTAAAAGCCAAAACCAAAAGGCCACTAAATGACATAATTAAAAGCCATTGCACTAGCAAAATCTTGTGCATTTTGATAACTTTCTTTGTGAGGTAATACAGCAAATCCTTTGTGTATCATGCCAGACACCTATAAACTAAATTATGCCAATTTTTTTGGTCTTTAAATATTGTTGTTCTTTCTCTTGACAGCCTATAGTCTTGAATTCAACTAGAGTACTTTCAAACGAGTGCTAGTTGGTACAAATGCCGTAATAAAAGATGTCAATAATCAGCACATAATATTTTTACTAGGTACATTTCCAAGTTATAAGAATACAATATTTGATACTTAACCACAATAAAACAAACCAACCCAAACCAAACAGATGAAATACAATTCAATGGGGAAAGAGATAAAATACACACAACTGGAGAAAACCAAACCAAACTGAACTTGATACTTCCGACGTTCGGTAATAATTTTATTTTATTTTATATCAGAGCAAATTTAAAACAAACCAAACCAAACTGAAAGGCTTCGATTTGTTAACAAAAAAGGGTCTTTCTCTAAATTTTTATCACTTCAAATTTAAACCAAACCAAATCGAAACGCTTCAGTTTGATGGCAAAAAGGTTTTCATTCTCCAACTTTTGATCACTTGTGAAGCAAGTAATATGCTTCTTCCTGAATAACCTTCCACGCCTCCTTCACATGCTTCACCTCCGTCAACGGCGCTCCTATGGCGCAGCGTAGTACGATTTTTCCCGACAAAGCCTGTGTTCCATACGCAAACCAAATACATAAATCTGTCTGAAATTTAGGGTCTAGGGTTTAATGTGAGAAAGAAGAACACTTACAGTGTGAGTCATGAAGAGTTTCCCTGACGAATTCACTGCGTCTAGGAGATTACGGTTTCGATTATTACACTTCTTCTCATCGTTTTCTGCTGCCACGAGGCGAAAACAGACGAGAGAAAATATCCGAGGAGTGACAATCTGAAAGCAAAAAAGAACAAAACAGTTTCTTGTCAAGAACGTTCTTTCTTTCTTTTCAGAAAGTTTTGAGTTTTTCTTAAAGAGTTACCTCAAAGTCAGGGTCTTGAGAGATAAGTTTTTCAAAGTATTTAGCCAGTTTAACATGGTTTCTTATATAACTCTTCAAGGTCTCAGCTCCATACAACCTTAAAACCAACCATAGTTTCAACGATCTACAAAGAAGAACAACAAAAAACAAAGTCAGATTCTATGTTCTTACAAAACATGAAAGTGAGTTTCTGTGTTAAGCAAAGAACCTGAATCTTCTTCCGAGAGGGATTTGCCAATCTTTGTAATCAACAACCAAGTCTGCCTGAGAGGCCTGGTTAAAAAAAAATTACAAAAACACAAATAATCTACAAGATTCGACGAAAAAAATTAAGACTATGGTTCTTTCTTGTGGAAGAAGCAAAATCTTTGTTACCTTGTTTCTGAGAAACTCTGGATTTGTTGAAAGAGCTTGAGTGAGAGAATCTTGATCCTGTTTTTACAAATATCAATCATCAATACGCAAAGAAAGAAAGAAAGAAGAAGTAAGTTTCAAGAAAGCGCTTTTACCTTAACCCAAAGTAGGGAACAGTCGAAATTAGTGAGGAACCATTTGTGAGCATTCATGTTAAAAGAATCTGCGGTTTCTACGCCGTCAATGTATTTTCGAAACTCAGGACATATACAAGCACTTCCAGCATACGCCGCATCCACGTGAAGCCACATCTCATTGCTCTGAGAAAAATTAGCATTAGACCTCTGTTCACAGTTTTTTTTATCAATTTCTTGGAAAATAACCTTAGCGATCTTTCCTAGTGCGGCTAATGGATCAACTGCGGTTGAAGAAGTGGTTCCAACCTGGAAATAAATAACAGGATGAACAAAATTTTCAGAGCTCATGCTTTCAAGAACGAAAGTAACTAAAGAGGCTACTTTCTTTTACTTTACTTACATTAGCACATAAGAAGAGTGGAATCAATCCAGCTTCAAGATCCTTGGAAACAGCTTCTTGAAGTAATTCTGGACGCAAAGCGTAATTCGTAGAAGAATCCGCTTTTAGCACTCTGCAATTCTCTGAATAGATTCCAGCTATCTATCAACAAGAACAAGAAAATTAGCTTTCTTCTTCCTCTTCTTGATTTAAAACCATAAACTTTTTTTTATTTAACCTGACAAGCTTTCTGGAAAGCAGAGTGCGTCTGATCAGAAGAGTACACAACAAGCTTCTCAAGCGCATTATGACCAACGCTTCTTAAGACTTTATCACGTGCAGCGATCAGAACAACAAGAACAGCTTCACTAGCTGATCCTTGTATAACTCCACCTCCATTTCCTACACATTACAACAACAACAACAAAAAAACTTAATCCCAAAATTTTGGTCTCTTATTATCAAGATTTATGTTTTATTAGTTATTTTATACCTTTGGAGAGAAATTCCTCGGGTAGGTTGAGCAACTTGGCAAGCCAATCAAGAACGATCATTTCGAGTTCTGTTGCAGCTGGAGAAGTTATCCAACTAAAACCAACAATGCCAAGTCCAGCACTTAGCATCTCACCTAAGAACCCTGCAACGCTGCTATTTGAAGGGTAATAAGCGAAGAAACTAGGGCTTTGCCAATGCGTTAGTCCTGGAAATATCTTCGCTTTAACATCTACCCAAAACATAAACAGATCAAGTTTAGTATTATCGAATCTAAAACCAAACAAAATATCAGAAATGCTCCAAAATTCACCATCAAGAACTTGCTCTAGCGTTTCAGGGTGGTCTGGTGCTGAATCAGGCAAAAGGTCGTGAAGATAGCCAGGCTACATTATAAAAAAAAAAAAAAAAACAAGTTAAAAAAGTTAAACATTTGTGAATTAAACCAGATAAATCCAATGTGATGATTAATTAAGCCAACAGAAATGCTGATTTAGTTAAACACTAGACCTGGACTTGGCTAAGAACAGGGAAATCTTCGATGGTTTTGTAGTAATCAGCAATGAAATCAACCATTCGATGTCCGTACTCTTTTAGTTGCTCAGAATCCATTGGCTTCAACACATCTCTATTACCATTTTCCCTGAAAATAAAAGCAAATAACTCAGAGAAGATTCGTTTGAATTCATGACAAATGGGGATTCCAAATTCTTCAATGACTTACATTTTTTTTTAAAATCGTGTTTATAGTCTAACGAGCTCGCTGAATGGTTTCGGTCTCAGGTGAACACTGAAAGAGATACATCTAATTTATAGGACCGGGATATTTGTTGAATTTAAATTTGTATTAATATATACTTTTCATTTAATATCAAAACTACTATCTAAGTATAATGGTATCCACTCAAATCCTTATGGAGATATTGTGACGAGTATGTGTCATTTGTTATACCATAGAGAAAGTAGGTAGCATTTAATTTTTTTCCCACACCTGTCGGTAACATTGTTCTTTATAACATACATTATTTAACACGTTTCTTCAAGAAGATAGCGACACTTGAAATAAAACATATCGGCTTTGATTGGTGTAATAAAAACAAAGTGATTGAAATAAAACGCTTTTGTTTGTACCAATCACAAAAGTGTTTCCAAAAACTACAGAAAAAATATTTCTCTCAGTATTTTCACCGCTTTCACCAACAGTTTTTTTTCACAGTTTTGCATTATTCCCAACCGCTCACCACTTCCGCTAATCGCTAATAATTCCGCTTCGCTTTTATTCACCAATCGGACTCTTCATTATGCGTGATAAAAAAAATCAACACACACCATTATGAAAAAATCTAATCCGTATACATTAAATAAAAACACACACGAAAAATCTCTCATTCTCTCCCCCCCTTAAACTTAAGAATAACCAGTTATTTCGGTTTCGTTTATGGTATGAGAATTTGTGTACTGTGAGGCCTAATATCATTTCTCCTCGTAGATTTAGGTATGGGTTAGTCTATTATCGGTGGCCATTACCTGATATGATGGTCGGATCCCTCATCTTGAATCACATGACACATTTATTTATGGTCTAGTAGATTCAGATTCCCTTACGAGAAGTTGAACAACTTCTTCTATCATATAAAAAAGTTGTTTGAAAAGAAAGCTTTACAGAACAACCAATTTCAGAGAACCAAAATTTTTTTGTACAACCATCCATTCACATAATTATTAATAACGCTTTTTTTGAATATCTAAAATATAAAAATATTTTTAAAAAAACACTTACTATATTACCTCATAAAAAACCATACTAGAAAACTCAATAAAAAAAACCATGGCACATTTACTCTCCCGATAAATATATAACTTGAGATATTTTAAACGAAACAATATTATATGATGAACTAGCTTCTTGAAAATAGCATCTGAAAGTGTTTGCGTAATAGATTTGCCAAATTTTTATTTTAACGAATAATTAGTATATCGTTTTTTAAACTTCGTGATGCATGTTTTCACTATTCTCGTTCATGGTTATAACTTCTTTTCGACTAAGACCATAATTTTCTCGTATATATTGAATAACATACTTTATTATGTTTAATCGATATTACGAAGATAAAATAAATATATGGAAAATCAACTCTTTTTTTCTTGGGTGTGATGATAGAAAAGAATAGACTTGTAGCATTATTTAGCACTTAATGGATAATGCAATTTTTGAGTATGGCAATTTCCTCAAAGAAAAAGTACAATGGCTTACAATGTTGGAAAAAGAACCCTAATGCGAGATTGTAATTGAAATCACAATGCGAAACAAAATCCATAGAAGATTCTTCCAACACAACAAAGAGCTAGCGAGATTAATTAATGTTTTTCTTAATTATATGATTACCAAGAGTAGATAGATTGTAGAGATGTTTTGGCATGAATTTCAGGATCTTCGTTATCAAAGAAAATTGAGATGTTTCGGCCTCAATACATTTTATGGCTTCTGAGACATATAACCCAACTAGTTAAAAATGATATAATTAAAAATTTGGATATGATTAAAAATGATATTCATATGAATTCCGTAAAATCTCTACAAATTAATATCATCGAAATTAATATTTATTAATTTAATTTAAGGAGAAATTTGCTTTAAAATTTACTATAGATGAGATTTTATCGTGATATGTTAGATAGATAGGAGTTGAGGTAATTTGCTCTAACTAAAATATGATTTTTTCAATTCATATTTAGTAAAAGACAATAACAAATTCTTGTTATTCGTAAGATAGTTGTTCACATAATTATAAAAAAATAGTGAAACCACTAGGAAATACGAAATTCATAAATTTTAATCTTGTCAATGTTAATAACATATTAGATTATCCCTATGAAAATCATATGTATTTTTAGAAGTTGAAGTTTATAATAAATTTTGGATATGTTTATTTAATATTAAAGATGATACTCCAATACCTTAATTCAAATATACAACACAAAAATGTTTGATGCAATTTGAGAAGTGAGAGATAAACTCCAACAAAAATTAAATTAAGAAAAAACACATACTAAAGTAAATTGTCTGAATTTTATGTGATTATTAAAAATTTATAATTACTGATTCGTGGTAATGGACTCATAAATTTACATAGAAGTTTTTAAAAATTTATTTTTATTATCTTAAATAGGTAAATAGTTAGAAAACCAATAAATTGAGGAATATATATGGATACAACTTCGCGAACAAGTAAATATTAGAAAAACTCATGGATTATAATGGTCATCTATATAATTGTTCATAATGCTCCCTTTGAATGACCAATATATAGAATTACTTACTTATAATGTTTCCTCATTATAAAGCTTATTAGAAAACTCAATGGAAAAACCATGAAACATTTACTCCACATAATGAATATATAACTTTAGATATTTGAAACGAAACAGTCTAATATGATGTATAACTTTAGATATTTGAGATGAAGCAATTTAATATGATGAGTATTTGGAAGTGTCTATGTAAATATATAGGTCTGCCAAACTTTTTATTTTTATGTGTATCCTTCTTTGAGTTGCATGATTGCAAAATTTCGTTATACTCGTTAATAATTGTTATAATTTCTTTCCAACTAAAGAGACCATTATTTTCTCGAATATTACAAAAGATAAAATAAGCAATTGAAAAATTAATTAATTTTTTTTGACGAGTTAGAAAAGAATAAATTTCTAGTATTATATAGTATCTAATGGATAATGAAATTTTTGAGTATTTTTTGGCAATTTCTTTAAAGAAAAAGTATAACGGCTTGCAATTTTTGGAGAAACCCTTAAATTACAGTTCTTAAATTTGAAAGAGAAAAAACTTGGATAGCTTAGGGTTAATGCTTGAAAATTTTAAACTCGTCAACATATGAAGTAAGTCCAGGCAATCATCAGCATAGAATGTGTATTAATGGACTTTTATTTAGCCCCAATATATATTTATTTTTATGGTCTTAACATACATGTGCGTATTAGCAGAAATCGTTATTACTAGGCCTTATATTTTCAGGCCCAATAACGGTTATGTCTATTTACTTAACCGTCACCATCTTTCCTCGCCGGTATAGCAACGGGAATCTCCATGGCGGCGAGGTCACCGGAGATTATATAATACGAATCCTATAATCGAAATTCCGAGAAGATTTTAATTTGAATAGGAGCTATGGAGGATGATTTCGAAGGTATGCGAGAGCACTTTCCTCTTTCGTTTGGTAAGACATCGAAGGTTTCTGCGCCAATTGAAGCCATCCACAACGCAACTCGCCGCACCGATGCAGGCGCCGAAGCCGGCATTTCGTCGGATTTCGTGACGAACAAACCTGTTTCTGCTAAAGCTGAATCCGGGTTCCCGTCTTTGTCTTCTTCCTCTAAAACCTGGCTCCGAGCTGTTCGCGGTCCGAACCGTAAGCCTAATAGCTCCAGTGTAGCTCCTTCCGACGATGATGTAGCCATAGGGTCACCACCGCCTCCGTCTAAACCGACGCAAGAGGAAGAGGATGACAGAGTTCTGATGGGACCACCTCCACCACCAAAGGGATTCGGGAACGCTGATGATTCTGATGACGATGAGGATATGATCGGTCCGCCGCCGCCGCCTCCGGCTGCTAATGTAGATTCCGATGAAGATGAGGATGACGACGATGTTGACAACAACGAAGAGAATCGTTACCAGATCCCATTGACCAATGAGATTCAGCTCAAGGGCCACACGAAGGTATAATACTAAACAAGCCAAATTTAGTGTAGGTTTGGATGATTTTATTTGAAGCATTTTTCATGGAGATTGAATATTGAACAAATTTTGTTTGGTGGAATCAGGTTGTTTCATCTCTCGCTGTAGATAATGCTGGAGCTAGAGTTCTCTCCGGTAGCTATGACTACACTGTTCGTATGTACGATTTCCAAGGAATGAATTCAAAACTTCAATCTTTTAGACAGATTGAACCATCTGAAGGACATCAAGTTCGTAGCTTGAGCTGGAGTCCTAGTTCAGGTCAATTTCTATGCGTCACTGGTTCTGCACAAGCTAAGGTATACTTCGTGAAAAACGACTCTGTTCAACAATTCTTTGTCATCTCTGAATTGCTCAAATTCGTTTTGTTCTATTTGAATTTCAGATTTATGATCGTGATGGTATTACCCTTGGTGAGTTCATGAAAGGTGATATGTACATCCGTGATCTGAAGAACACTAAGGGACATATTTGTGGATTGACTTGCGGAGAATGGCATCCGAGGAATAAAGAAACGATCCTAACTTCTTCTGAAGACGGTTCTTTGCGTATATGGGATGTTAATAACTTCCTAAGCCAAACACAGGTACTTTTTTTGCCTCTCTATATTCACAGTTACAGTTTGGATGAAAATCATGGTTTTGATTGATTATATAGCACGCTTAACTGTTTATTGGGACAGGTTATTAAGCCGAAGCTTGCTAGACCAGGGAGGATCCCAGTTACAACCTGTGCTTGGGATCGTGATGGAAAGCGCATAGCTGGTGGTATAGGAGATGGATCTATACAGATTTGGAGTCTGAAGCCTGGATGGGGAAGCCGGCCAGATATATACGTTGGGAAGGCTCATACTGATGATATAACCTCTGTGAAGTTCTCTAGCGATGGGAGAATTCTATTGTCAAGAAGTTTTGATGGTTCTCTTAAGGTAATAATACAAGATCTTACTTTTTGAACCAGTAGTTTTTTGCTGAGTAATAGAAACCTGAAACTCTTTTCTTGAATCAGGTCTGGGATTTACGGCAGATGAAAGAAGCTTTAAAGTCTTTTGAGGATCTTCCGAATAATTATCCACAAACCAATGTTGCCTTTAGTCCAGACGAACAAATCATCTTGACTGGAACATCCGTTGAGAAAGATAGCACAACCGGAGGCTTGCTCTGCTTTTACGACCGAACCAAACTCGAGATTATTCAGAAAATCGGTATATCTCCAACTGGCAGTGTAGTGCAATGCGCTTGGCACCCAAGGTTGAATCAGGTAAACAAAAACAACAAGAAAAGAGTCTTTATAATGGTTTATATTCGACTTGCGCAACTAAGACTGGTTTCTTTGTAGATATTTGCGACGTCAGGAGATAAAAGCCAAGGAGGAACACACGTTCTTTACGATCCAGCTCATAGCGAGAGAGGCGCATGCGTATGTGTTGCACGTGCACCGAGGAAGAAATCTGTAGATGATTACCAACCGGAACCAGTGATACACAATCCTCATGCGTTACCTTTGTTTAGAGACGCACCAAGCCGTAAACGACAAAGAGAGAAAGCATTGAAGGATCCAATTAAAGCACATAAGCCGGAGCTTCCCATGACAGGTCCTGGTCATGGTGGAAGAGTTGGAACTACTGGTAGTGGCTTATTAACACAGTATCTTCTCAAGGTATAGTAGCCTCTCGCTATAATCTTCTCTTGTTTTTTTTTTTACTCTGGTTGTTATTAAGGGATTCTTAATATAATTGGGATTTTGTTGTGTGTTTTGCAGCAAGGTGGGATGATAAAAGAGACGTGGATGGAGGAAGATCCAAGAGAAGCGATATTGAAATATGCAGATGTTGCTGTTAAAGATCCTAAATTTATTGCACCTGCTTATTCTCAGACTCAGCCCAAAACCATCTTTGCTGAAGAAGATGAAGAAGACAAAGATAACGTGAAAAAGTAGTTAAAAGAGTTTTGACATTTTTCTCTATAAACGAATGTTCCTTTGTATCCTCATGAGTTATAGTTTGATGTTTTATCTTTGTGATTTGCTTATTATGTTAAAAAAGTGAACCATTTTGCATTAAAATCATTTACTCCCTTGAGCAATTGGAATTGAACTATGGAACTTAGAACCAAACATCATCAGCATTTTGATATTTATTATTCCCTTGAGGATTTGAGACCTTAGGGTGTTCGACAAGAGATTAAAACAAGGCAAAGAGAAAGCCATACACATCACACCAAACTAATAGAGTTCATTATGATCTACTTTTTCCCCATTGCGAAAGCGAAGAATGGCTTGCACTCTCCTGGGTTCGCCATTGCGAAAGCGACCAATGGGATGCACTCTCTTGGGTTCGCCATTGAAGCGACCAATGGGTGTCACTAACCTGCCCCCTTTCGGATAGGGGCCAATGGCTAGGTTAATGCCAGATTTTTTATCACCCTCACGGAGCCAATGCACGAGCTTAGCGAAAGCTGGCCAATTCTTGGCATCAAGGTCATTTTCGTCGAAGTCTGGCTCTAGTTTTAAAAAGTATTCTTTAGCAGCAGGATAACCTTTGGTCTTAGCAAGGAGATCCACAAAAAGTGCATGCTCCAAGGGAGAAAAATCCATCTTGTTTTTATCTATCCACTCTAAGATCTCGAGTGCATATTCATGTTTGCCGTCCTTGTCAAGCTGCTCTGCCCAGACGACGAGATCCTCCTTGTTGATGGAAACACCCTTTTTCTCTTCCTCTCTCATCATGTAATCTAATGTCTCACTGATAAGACATTTCAGCTTCTCGAGAATACTACCTTGAGTAGCGATCTGCATGTTCGCCTTCAAAGCTCAGTCTCCTGGAGGAGTAGCGGTCTCCCTGTCCGCGTTCTCAGCAAAAGAAGAAGAAAACGAAGCCATTCTTGTAGACGTAGTGATCTTCATCATCTCCCTCTTCCATAGATGAAGAGAACCTGTTGCAATTCGACGCAAGTTCAACATTTTTGCAAACCCTAATTTTTTGACAACCCTAATCTTTAATTTAAGCATATACTCACGACTCTTTTTATATTTTTATTTTTGTAACTTCATTGCGTAACTTGCGTTGATACATTAACTGTTTACAAAACCTGAACAATAATATCTTTGCAGAAATAAAGGGCATACAGTTGCCTTACTCATTCGATTGTGTAGCTTTCTTAGCAAGACAGTTTGCACATTGATTACCATTCCGTTTTATAAATCTAAATGATAGCACCATTTATGCCTAGCCGCATCGTGGGATTGGGCCACTCTGCGATCAAAGTTGCCAATATAGTTCCCGTATCCGATGGGATATGAATATTTGACAGCCATTTTTTCATATCTTTTTTAGCCTTCTGAATTGTTTTCAATGGTTCCCTGTCTTTCTGACTATATTATTATAATTTTTTTCTAGTCTTCCACAAAAGATCGTTAATTGGGAAAGAGAATAATCCATAGCTCTCGCGGCTAAGCAGCAATATTGAATTGACGGCGGCAGTTCTCTCGCCATTCTATTGCACCCTTTTGCTTATAATGTTAAAATAGTGAACCATTTTCAGTGTCTAGCAACCGAGGAAATCAGTGAGACAGTGAAAGATTCTTTACCTAGCTTAAGAGGATACACATGCATATGTAAAGAGTACAGTGAAAGAAGCAAGAAATGAAGGTTAGTATTGACCTATTCTCTGGTTACTTTGGATATTGATTGATGAATATAGCTTTTTTATATTGGTAAATTATATAGATTGGATAGAGCGTTACTATGTATTTGAAATTTTTCTAACTTATTACAATAAAGTCATGTGTTATGAGACAAAATCCAAGGAGGAAAAGGTTGATGTTCTTTATGTTTCGAGATAATATCATCTTTGATTATTTCTTAATATGGTTCTTTTAAGATTCTTTGATTGGTCGTTCTAAATTACCAATCTATAGATAATTTCTCTTGTGATTTATATGAATACATGAACAAACATGTCACGAGACTTTATCCTTTTAAGTAAATGAAAAACATATTGGTAGCAAAATCACAAGACATCACGAGCAACATCCTGTCAATCTTTAGTAGCAAAATCTATAAACAAACATGAAACCGAAATTAAAGAAATGCCCCTAAAACAGAAAAAAAAAGGACTAAAGATTGAAAAACAAAACCTATAACAAGAAATAACGTTTCGAATAATGTAGAACCAATCAAAGCATGCAAATTTGATCATAAAGTTAGTTTTCCTTTTAACTAATTTTCACAATTAAATTTTGATTTTCTGAAAACATGTTCTGACACCAACGTAAGAAAAAAAATCTTGTGGTGGCAGATTGTCCGTAATTTAAGGAGAGTTGCTCGGACGGTAGGATTGTGATAGCCATTAATGAGATAAGTTGGTCCAGACTCCTGCCAGTGTATATAGACTCTATAAAGCACGTGATAATGGTGGATGCAAACAGTAGATCAACTAGTATTTAAGGGAGTCTAGTTTCATCACCATTTCATCAATACAAGCTTCATTATAAGAATCTTTTTTCTCTCTAGATATATAGTGCTATCAGACAAGTAATCAATCAAAAGATGGAAGGCAAAACTGTGATTTTAGGAGTGCTCCTAATGAGTATGGTCATGTTTCAAATTCAAGTTGAAGCAAAGAGTTGCTGCCCTAGCAGGAGTGCTAGAAATATCTATAATACCTGCCGTTTTGCCAAAGGCTCCCGGGAGAGATGTGCATCACTTAGTGGATGCAAAGTTAACCAGGACAAATGTGTACCCCCTTTCAATAACGACATTCTCGAAAACTCCGGTAATTTGGAGCATACTTTCTTATCTTATTTGTTACACAAGATCGTTCGTGATTTCATTTCGGATTTAAGTGACATGTGTTTTTCATTTTTGGCTCAAGGTGATATTGTCAATGAATACTGCCAATTGGGGTGTGCATCCTCAGCGTGCGGCGCATTAACCACTCTTCAAAACTCTGGTAAAGCAAACTCTTCAAGCACATTACATTTTATTGGAACTATATAGACGATGGACTAAAAATCTTTTTTGTTTTTGTTCTGGTAACTAGATGCAAGTGAAATCGTGAACGGAGCGGTTGCAAAATGTATTGAGGCATGCTCTACTCTCTGCACCAAGGGCTCCATGGCCGCAGTTGAAGCTGCTTAGCTTAACACAAGAACATCCACGCATCTAAGTGTTTTTTTTTTCCTGCTTTCAATAATTGTCGTGTATGTGAAAAAAGTGCTACACTCTGCTGCTAGCTTCTAGTATTTCTGATTCGTCATTCGTGTATGTGTCATAAAAGGTTGTCGAACCTTATATTGTCTATGTCTCCTACTATCTTTCATCATAATAAATAAGATAACGTGTCTTTTAAGTTTCTTAATTATGGACTATTTTTATATTATTTTCATTTATATTATTATTCAATACTTTCTACATAAATAAGCAATAACATAAAACGTTTTATTTACAGTAAGATAATTTTTTTTTAGTAATCTATATATATATATATATATATATGGTTCAAATAATAACATAAATTAATAATTATGTACATATAAAATTATACATACAATAAATTTAGTGAAAATAACTCTTTTTTCTAAATTAAATCTCAAATGTTGTTGTAACAAATGTTTAAATTTTTTTATTGTATCAAAAACTTATATTATTATGTATTTAAATTGCATAAATATTTGTATGAGAAGAGTTATAGACGCAATAAAGAATTTTGTTTTTACGTATGATAATATCATCTTCTGATTCATTATCAATATTAAAAATTACTAAACTTTGAATTAATTATTTAAATAATTAAAAATTAGGTTACCTTTTCAAAAATTAATAATTTATTTACTTATCGATAAATTAATAATTATTTACTTATCGATAAATTAATAATTATTTATTTATTGATAAATTAATATCTCTAAAAATTAATAAAATATTATATTCTCGACATTATTGATCTATAAAGATTTTACTAAAAAAACTCATGGTCAAGTGATAAGTTTGGCTTGTAGACCAAGATAACCCAATATTTGATATTAAATGGATCAAGGATAAATCGATTACAGCTCCACTCTGGTTACCCTGAAATAGATAAAACATTAGCAAAATAAATATAAAACCAAGTGTATAGAATTGGAAAAAAAGTAACTCGATATTACCTCTGAGATTTCACAATCGGTCTGGATAAATAGCTTGTTTTGGTTGTTAGATCAATCTAATTGCTCATTTGAGCGATGAAGGGAATTGACCATTCTCATGGACAAGCTATTTGGAAGATACGCCAGATAACCTATGGACATCACCCAATTTTCAACATCCAAATTTCTTGAATCCCCAAAAGTAGCCAAAGTTAATCTCACATCATAAAAAGTTTTAACCAATGCGAGATTGTCATCCTAGCCCCATCAATTACGACACAAACGCCAAATTTACTACCGGCTTAAATATTGAGAAGCTGTCTCGCTTAAAACAATCAGATCTAGCATTTAGAAAGAAAATTAGCACTAGGCATAAATTTTGGCATTCAAATTCAAACACAACGAGGAGATAGAGAAATAAATTAATGAACTCTATTACTAAGAGTAGAAAGATACCTTGTAGATATGTTTTGGCAATGAAATTGGGATGTTACGCCTCAACATTTTAAGGTCTCGGAGACATGTAACCCAACTAATCAAGTGAAGTCCACAAATATCAATAAATTAAAAATGTAGATATAATTAAAAATGATAATATGCGTATAACAGTTGTTCACATAATTAGAAAAATGAGTGAAACCACTAGTAAATACGAATTTCATAAATTTAATCTTACAATTACATTTTTAGTTGTCACAGTAATATCAATGTTAATAACATATTAGACTATCCCTATAAAAACTATATATATATATATATATATATTAATTTTTTTAGAATTTGAAGTTTATAATAAATTGTGCATACATTTATTTAATATTAGACGATACTCCAATACCTTAATTCAAAAATACAACACAAAAAAGTTTGGTGGAATTACAGAAATGAGAGATAAACTCCAACATAATTAAATTTTTTTTTAAAAACACCTAGTAAAGTAAATTGTTTGAATTTTATGTATATGAAAATTTTTTAATTTATCAATTTGTGATAATGGCTCATAAATTTACATAAAAATTTTCTAGAATTTATTATCTTATTATCTTATACTTAGAATTTTTTTAACTAGCTCAAGTTGAGATTTGAAAAAAAGTATTATAGTGTTATTATCAAATACTTATTCCCTGAATTAACTTTTGTTTATCATAGGGTAGCTTTGAAAGGCCTCTTGTGAACATAGATGGTGAAGTGATTGGAGTGGTGAGTCCGGATGAGGGTGGACGTTATGCAGAGCACATGTATGTGCTCATGTGGTTGTCAACAAAGATTACCTGGGAGATACAACATACAAAAATTCAGAGAAAACATATAGCGGTTTTTAATCTTTGTGACTTAAACAAGTAAATGATTTAGTATACTTCTCTTTTATTCATTACACCTCATTTTTAGTGAAGATGTTTAGTTCTGAGGTGGAATATAACAAACAAATATAGTGCAGGTCAACTTTGCTGCCATCATGAAATCTTTTTATTCCCTGGCGAAATTCGGCACAATACACCAAGTTCGTTAGAGAGATTCGGTGTACGCTTTATGCTCCCTTAAACAAACTCTTTAACTATGAAAGTTATCAGGTAATTCTTTTATGAATTTTAATATTTAATTATTTTATAAATTTCACAATATTTAATTCTCTATTAGTTTCATAATATTTTAATTCCGTATTTATTTGATATTTATTCTCTTGAAGATTTGAGCCTTTGAAATTTTCAACAAGATATTAAAACTACCCAAATAGAAAAACACACACATTATACTAAACTAAAGGGGTGGTATTGGATCTGTCATTTGAGAGTATTTCAAAAAAATTTCAAATCACTGGTTATTGGATTTAGCATTTGTAAAACCTCTCCAAAATCCAAAGTTATTGTAATGATGATTTATACAAATCCCTTTAAATCCTAGGTTATTTGAAAATTGAGATTTCATTAATTAATTATATAAATTTTTTTTGAGATTATTTGAAAGAGAACTGATAGTTAAAAATCAGGGATTTCAAATATAACCTTAAGATGGGGTTATTGGAACAAAGATTTGGAAATATTTTAAATCGCATAAATTTTAAGGGATTTTGTCAAATACCATCAAATGAGGTGGTATTTGAAATTCTTTATTTTTAACTATCAATTCTCTTTCAAATAATCTCAAATCCTTTTTGATATAATTAATTAATGAAATATCAATTCTCCAATAACTTAGAATTTGAAGGAATTTGTATAAATCTCATTACAATAACCTAAGATTTGGAAGAGGTTTTACAAATGCTAAGTCCAATAACCAGAGATTTGGAAAAAAACTTGAAATACTCTCAAATGCCATATCCAATACCACCCCCTTAATTGATATTATTTGGCAAAATCCCTTAAAATCTCTGCGATTTAAAATAATCTCAAATTCTTGTTCCAATACCCCACCTAAATGAGTTTATCATATTCACTAAAACGTCATTGCAAAAGCGAGGAACGACTGCCACCTGTTAGAACAAAACTAATAATAAAGCTTGGGCTTTACTACATTTGTATAAATATGAATTGAGATGAGCTTTAGGCTCATAAGTGATATTGATGAAATGTATGTCATTTGTCCTACATTGATAGCAATGGAAATATAAGAGGTATATATATTTGGACCAACTTATATATTTGGTTCAAATAGTTTACACAATGGTGTATGTGAAAGGGGTTGTAAACCCACATGCCGCCACCGCCCAGGCCACACCGTTCCTTGCAGCCTTGGGTTTGGGTCTTGAAGAAAATTCTTATGAATTTTGTAAACCAAAACAAATGGAGACCCCGTTAAGAGCATATTCTTATCCACTTAGCAAGACAATGATAAATAGGTTAATGCTTTCCTGATATGTTCGCATTCCTAAATTTTATATAGGATGATGAATAAGTTAACGATAACCCAAACTCCACACCGTTTGCGTAACCCATATCAAACTCTCACTTTCTGCTTCCAATGGCGTATAGGTGATAATGCCTATCCACATCGTAGAAAGAGCCATTCTGCGATCAAAGTATCCATCCCGAGCCAATACATGTAGTTAAGTTCGTAAAATATGGATCAAAGTTGCATTTGACCAATACATTCGGTGGATTCATCCATTGTTGCCATAATGAGACACTTGCATCCGGCCAATACATTCTTTCATATCTTTTTTAGCCTTTTGAATTCTTTTCAATGGTTCCCCTGTCTTTCCGACTATACTGTAATTGGTTTCTAGTATTCCAAAAACTCCATAAGACATACATAATTCTTTTCTCTTCTGACATGGTATCAGAGAAGATATCCTAATAAATTATTGGGAAAAAAAACACAACGATCGTCAATTGGGAAAGATTATAATCCAAGGTTCACGCGGAAGGCGGCCAAGCAGCGACGACGGACGGTGGCCAAGCAGCAATGACGGCGGCAGTTCTCTCACCATTCTATATGCACCCATCTTACCATTCTCTCGCCATTCTATATGCACTATTTGCTTATTATATTAAAAAGTGAACCATTTTCAGTGTTTAACAACCGAGCAAATCATTTACTTGGTTAAGTGATTGGACTTGATAAGTATCATTCACGCAAATCTTTCATGTTAACTATGGAACTTGGAACCAAATATCATTAGTATTTGATATAGTCAAGTATTCCAAATTAGGCTAAAAAACCCTTAACATAAGTAAAAAAAGAATCATAAGAGTTCATCATTCACTCACTCAACCGATGCGCTACCAAGTGTGTGATAACTATGGAAAATTTAGCTGTGCTTCAAATGACAGCTCTAGACTATCACAAATATGTCCGGCCTTATGAAGAATCTCTTGACATGTTTTGTTTCCAACATGTAAGTAGGCAAAAGGTATGTGCTGCTTATCTTAAGCTTCAGGAGACATTTTCTATAAACATGGTATTGGTATAATGGAATCAGACCTTCTTTATTAAGACCGACGTATATTTAATCCCCACACGGGGTTTCCGCAATGGGTCTTCATGAAGATCTGAAACGAGAATGCAAAATGAAGGTTATTGATACGTTCTTGAAGACCTGAGCGATTTTTCTCCTCCTGCTTCAGTAACCTGATCGTTTTTGTTTTTTTTTGTTTTTTACTAAAGCATTGAGTTTTTCTAACTTATTACAACAAATTAATTGTGTTATGAGTCCAAGGAGGATAATAAAGTTGATAATCGTTAGGTTCGAGATAATATCATCTTTGATTATTTCTTAATATGGTTCTTTTAAGATTCTTTGATTGGTCGTTCTAAATTACCAATCTATAGATAATTTCTCTTGTGATTTATATGAATACATGAACAAACATGTCACGAGACTTTATCCTTTTAAGTAAATGAAAAACATATTGGTAGCAAAATCACAAGACATCACGAGCAACATCCTGTCAATCTTTAGTAGCAAAATCTATAAACAAACATGAAACCGAAATTAAAGAAATGCCCCTAAAACAGAAAAAAAAAGGACTAAAGATTGAAAAACAAAACCTATAACAAGAAATAACGTTTCGAATAATGTAGAACCAATCAAAGCATGCAAATTTGATCATAAAGTTAGTTTTCCTTTTAACTAATTTTCACAATTAAATTTTGATTTTCTGAAAACATGTTCTGACACCAACGTAAGAAAAAAAATCTTGTGGTGGCAGATTGTCCGTAATTTAAGGAGAGTTGCTCGGACGGTAGGATTGTGATAGCCATTAATGAGATAAGTTGGTCCAGACTCCTGCCAGTGTATATAGACTCTATAAAGCACGTGATAATGGTGGATGCAAACAGTAGATCAACTAGTATTTAAGGGAGTCTAGTTTCATCACCATTTCATCAATACAAGCTTCATTATAAGAATCTTTTTTCTCTCTAGATATATAGTGCTATCAGACAAGTAATCAATCAAAAGATGGAAGGCAAAACTGTGATTTTAGGAGTGCTCCTAATGAGTATGGTCATGTTTCAAATTCAAGTTGAAGCAAAGAGTTGCTGCCCTAGCAGGAGTGCTAGAAATATCTATAATACCTGCCGTTTTGCCAAAGGCTCCCGGGAGAGATGTGCATCACTTAGTGGATGCAAAGTTAACCAGGACAAATGTGTACCCCCTTTCAATAACGACATTCTCGAAAACTCCGGTAATTTGGAGCATACTTTCTTATCTTATTTGTTACACAAGATCGTTCGTGATTTCATTTCGGATTTAAGTGACATGTGTTTTTCATTTTTGGCTCAAGGTGATATTGTCAATGAATACTGCCAATTGGGGTGTGCATCCTCAGCGTGCGGCGCATTAACCACTCTTCAAAACTCTGGTAAAGCAAACTCTTCAAGCACATTACATTTTATTGGAACTATATAGACGATGGACTAAAAATCTTTTTTGTTTTTGTTCTGGTAACTAGATGCAAGTGAAATCGTGAACGGAGCGGTTGCAAAATGTATTGAGGCATGCTCTACTCTCTGCACCAAGGGCTCCATGGCCGCAGTTGAAGCTGCTTAGCTTAACACAAGAACATCCACGCATCTAAGTGTTTTTTTTTTCCTGCTTTCAATAATTGTCGTGTATGTGAAAAAAGTGCTACACTCTGCTGCTAGCTTCTAGTATTTCTGATTCGTCATTCGTGTATGTGTCATAAAAGGTTGTCGAACCTTATATTGTCTATGTCTCCTACTATCTTTCATCATAATAAATAAGATAACGTGTCTTTTAAGTTTCTTACTTATGTTATCCCATACCTTCTACATAAATAAGCAACAACCGTTTATATTTTTTTGATGGGATTTATTCCCTTGAGGTTTTCGACAAGAGATTAAAACAAGGCAAAGGGAAAACCACACATCACACCAAACTAATAGAGTTCATTAATATCCATTATTTTGCCATTGCGAAAGCGAAGAACGGCTGGCACTACCCTGCCCTTGGCACAACTTCAACATTTTTGCAAACCCTAATTTTGACAACCCTAATCTCTAAACTTAAATATACTCACGACTTAAAAAAAACTTCAATGGGTTTACAAAATCCTAACAGTCTTTGCAGGAATAAAGGACATACAGTTGCCATACAAGCCCAGTTCATCCCATTGTGTAGCTTTCTTAGCAAGACAATGATTACCATTCCGTTTTTTTTTAAACTAATTAAATGATACTTTCTCAAATAGGTTTCTTTCTCCATTGGAAAATGCTCTCCAGATATGTTCACATTCGTAATTTTGATATAGGATGATGAATAGCGTGAATAAGTTGACGATAACCCAAACGCCACACCGTTTGCATTGCCCATCTCAAACTCTCACTTTCTGCTTCCAATGCGTTTGATCGTATAGGTGATAATGCCAAGCCACATCGAAGGAAAGCGCCATTCTGCGATCCGGTGGTTTCTTGCCATGATGAAACACTTGCATCCGGCCAATACATTCTTTCATATCTTCTTTAGCCTTTTGAATTGTTTCTAGTCTTCCACAACCTCCATAATACAAACATAATTCTCTTCTCTTTTGACATGGTATTAGAGCAGAGATCATAAATTATTGGGGAAGAAACACAAAGAGATGTTGGGGGTGGTCTTAGCACACCCTCGGTCCGATCCGGATCTAGATCTGGGTCCAAGCCAACAGGCCCATAACGACGCCCCATGAGCAAACAACTTCGGCCCGAAACGGCGTAAGCCCAATGTTCAAGCCCCTCCAAGATTAAGCACCTCGCTACTGCATCTCGGAGGAGCGCCTCCCGAGGATCAACACGCGCGAAGTCAACTAGACAAATCGTGATGTGACCCAAATCACATCAAACTTTGTCACTTGTCAGAATAAACAAGGAATTGACTGCAGGAACGGCGCCGACCCGTGCATATCCCTTCCTTCGATCAACGAACCCTAGAACGCAGTCTACAGCTCGAGCCTAGCATGGCTACAAGTCAACTTATGGATCCAAGCTCTTCTGTAAATACCCTCTTCATTTATTACGGAAGTTAATAGATTTTCACCTCTCTCATTTGTAATCATAGTTAGGCAATCTGAGATTAGGTCGAGTAGTTTGGTTACTTAGATCAAGGTTAACTCCGTGAGCGACTCCGGTCCACCGGAATTAGGTTCTGATCTCAGTTCAACCACTCCCATCTCACCCAACTCTCTCTCTTTCTACTTCGGCATGTCGCTTCTTTGAAACGCGTCGCTAGACACTTGTAACAGCGACCAGCTCGCTCTCTTTCACACATCGGCACGTCGCTTCCTCGAGGCACGTCGCTAAATATCTATAAACAACGACGACGTCGTTTTCTCTTTTCTTTCCTTACTTGGTCACCGAATTCAGTTCCTTCTATCATGATTCTGACCCTCTTAAAGTCCACGCCACGTGGACGCCACGACATTAAAAGTCACGTCATCAATCTCCCACGCTAATCTTACGGTCAAACCGCATAATCTCTCGGTCAAACCGCAATCAACCCCCTTAAATATTTACTAAGTATCTTGTGCGCACTCCGGTACGCTCAGTTGGCGCCGTCTGTGGGGACCTGTCAAGAATCACTCCTTACTCCCGAACTTTGGTAGCTCTTTCGACTCTCCTCGAGCATGGTAAACAGCCTCGTACCCCTCGAACAAACGACCGGCCCCGTCCCCACGGGACCCGTCGAAGACGCCACGGCATTGGGTGCCCTCGGAGGAGCAACCGTCCCATCCTCGTCCACACCTCCCGCGAGAACCCCCTTCCGCGTCCGAGACGCCGTTAACATGATTATGGGCGGACTCCTCGATGTCAACGACTCAGTCCGGGCCATAAAAGAAAGCGGAAGGGCGGCGGCCTCCTATCGACGGCAACCATCTTCCAGCGAACTTCTGCCTGTCAATCCCGCGAACACCATCATCTTCACCGACCAGACGCTCGAGGAGTAATCCAACCTCATAACGACCCCCTGGTGGTCCCCCTGCAAATCGTAGACTGCGAAGTCGCCCGAATCTTGGTCGATACCGAAAGCTCCGTCAATGTCATCTTCCGGGAGACTCTGATAAAAATGGAGCTCCGTGGCTACGAGATGAAACCGCGTTACAAACCTCTGACCGGTTTCGACGGAGCTACAACAATAACCGTCAGGACTATGAAACTCCCCGTGCACATCGGCGGTATGACCAAAGTCATAAAATTCTTAGTCGTCGACAAGCCAACGATATACAACGCGATCGTAGGGACCCCTTGGCTGCACGAAATACGAGCTATCGCATCCACCTACCACCAATGCGTCAAGTTCCCGACACGAAACGGAACCTACACCCTCCGAGGAAACCAGGCGGACTCCCGGATCTGTTTCATCGCAGAACACAAGCTCCGCAAGTCCCCAGTCTCGACCTGCCTGACGGTCCGAACCCAAATAGAAGTCTACGCTCCGAACCAGGACGCTCCTAGCATGTCGAACATCGAACAGGTAAACTTGGACGACTCAGACATCACCCGGACCGTGGGTATAGGTACGGACCTCCCTGAGCCTTTACGATCCGACCTAATCTGTCTACTCAAAGAAAACGTAAGAGCCTTCGCCTAGAAGCCTGAAGACATGCCCGACATCGATCCATCAATCGCATGTCACAAACTGAACGTCAACCCGACGTTCAAACCCATCAAACAGAAACGCAGAAAGTTAGGACTCGAGCGGGCCAAAGCCGTCAATGACGAGGTAAAGCGTTTGGAAAACGTCGGCTCGATAACTCCCGTCCAATACCCCGAGTGGCTCGCCAACCCGGTGGTGGTAAAGAAAAAGAACGGGAAGTGGCGAGTCTGTGTCGACTTTACCGATCTCAACAAAGCCTGCCCCAAGGACAGCTTCCCAATCCACCACATCGACAGATTGGTCAAAGCCACCGCGGGGCACGAGCTCCTCTCTTTCATGGACGCCTTTTCTGGTTACAATCAGATAATGGTGCATCCTGACGACGTCGAGAAAACGGCATTCATCACGGAACATGGAACCTATTGCTACAAGGTGATGCCCTTCGGGTTAAAGAACGCCGGAGCCACATATCAACGGCTTGTCAACGGCATGTTCTCAAATAAAATCGGGGACACGATGGAGGTATACATAGACGTAATGTTGGTAAAATCTAAACATGCGGAGGATCACACCACTCACCTGCGAACCTGCTTCGCAACCCTAAACCAGTACAACGTGATGCTTAATCCAGCAAAGTGCACTTTCGGAGTTTCTTCCGGCGAATTTCTAGGGTACATCGTCACAAAGCGAGGGATCGAGGCTAACCCCAAACAAATCGCTGCGGTAGCGGATCTCCCATCTCTCCGCAGTACCAGGGAGGTCCGAAGACTCACAGGCCGCATAACTGCCCTCAACCGCTTCATTTCGAGATCCACGGACAAGTGCCTCCCGTTCTACCAGCTACTCCGAGGTAACAAACGCTTCGAATGGGACCAACGCTGCGAGGACGCCTTCAGACAGCTGAAGGAATACCTCACGAGCCCCCTATCCTAGCCAAACCCGAGGACGGCGAGACTCTGTACCTCTACATCGCGGTTTCAGAATCAGCTGTAAGCGGGGTCCTCGTGAGGGAGGATCGCGGTGACCAAAAGCCCATCTTCTACACCAGCAAAGCCTTTCAATGGGGCCGAGACGCGTTACTCACCATTGGAAAAACTTGCTTTAGCAGTCGTGTCCGCCGCCCGCAAACTCAAACCCTACTTTCAGTCCCATTCGATCTTCGTTCTATCAAACCACCCACTGCAAACCATACTTCACAGCCTCGCTCACTCCGGCCGCATGGCAAAATGGGCCATCGAACTCAGCGAATACGACATCGAATACAAAGAACGCACGGCCGCCAAATCTCAGGTCCTCGCCGACTTCATAGTGGAACTCCCACTAGAATTGGGAGAAAGTAACCCGCAACCGGAACCATGGTCACTCTATGTGGACGGCTCGGCATCCAAGCAAGGCTGCAGAGCAGGGGTTCTCCTCAAGTCACCAACAGGCGAGCTCCTCGAGCAATCTTTCCGGTTTGCGTTCCAAGCGTCCAACAATGACGCGGAGTACGAAGCCCTGCTCGCCGGGATGCGCCTCGCCAAATCTATAGGCGTACAGAGGCTTAGTGCTTTCTCTGATTCACAGCTCGTGACTCATCAATGCAGCGGGGAATTCGATGCTAAACACCCAAGGATGGATGCCTACCGCAAACTAGTCGGAGAACTCGCCCGGGAATTCGAATCTTTCACGTTAACCAAGATTTCCCACAGCGAAAATTCAATCGTGGACTCCCTGGCAACATTCGCGTCAACCTCCGATCCATCACTTCGCAGAACCATCCCGGTAGAAACCATCGAGGCCGCCAGCATTGGGTCCAGCGAGGCAACCTTCGCCATATCCGGAATACCCCAGAAAAATAACGCTAACCGGCTACCCACCCCAGAGGCAGCACAAGCAGCCGCGGATGACGACTGGCGCACCGAGATCAAAACATACATCGAACATGGGACCCAGCCTCCAGATCGTTGGGCAGCGCGAAGACTCAGAACGAAGTGCGCCATGTACCACGTCATGGGCGAATGCTTGTATCGACGGAACACTCAAGGCACACTTCTCCTGTGTATCGATCGGGACAAAGCCGAGAACATCATTCTCGAAACACACGAAGGCACCGGCGGCAATCATACTAGCGGTCGTGCCTTAGCCACAAAAGTCAGGGGCCTTGGTTACTATTGGCCGACCTTATTAGCTGACTGCAAGCGACACGCAGCGGCATGCGAGATGTGTCAACGTCACGCACCAAGCATCCATGCGCCAACCGAGCTCCTCGCTGCCTCAGTATAACCATACCCTTCTTGAGGTGGGCAATGTACATCGTGGGACCGCTCCCCGAAACCCGATCCAAAGAAAAGTACATGTTAATAATGACGGACTACTTCACTAAATTGGTAGAAGGCGAGTCATTCAAGCAGGTCACTTCCGACGAAGTGCAACAATTCGTCTGGAAGAACATCATATGCCGACACAGCCTCCCTTACGAGATCGTCACAGATAACGGTACTCATTTTACCTCGAACCAATTCGAAGACTTTTGTGCAAGATGGCGCATAAGGCTAAGCAAGTCCACACCTCGTTACCCACAAGGCAACGGCCAAGCAGATGCGACAAACAGACGAATCCTGGAAGGTCTTAAAAAGCGCCTCGAATACAAAAAGGAGCTCTGGGCCGACGAGCTCGATGGGGTATTATGATCACATAGTACAACCCCTCGACGCTCGACAGGGCAGACACCGTTTTCCCTCTCACACGGAATGGAGGCACTAGCTCCTGCCGAGGCCGCGGTACCCTCATTCCGCAGGACAGTGCTGGCGCTCGACCCCCAGTTGAACGACGAGTTGCTGAAAAAGCGAAACATCGAGCTCGAGGAGCAACGAGACTGAGTCCTCTTGCGCATCCAAAATTACCAACACCTAGCCGTCCTACACTACAAAAAAAGAGTACGTGGTCGGCGCTTTAAGACTGGAGACCTCATTCTCCGCCACGTCTTCGGGAACACAATAGAGCGCCCCATCAACAAAATGGGCACCAATTGGGAAGGTCCCTACATCATTTCAAGGGTAGTAAAACCTAGCGTTTACGAACTGCTCACGATGTCGGGAAACAAAGTCCCCCACTCATGGAACTCCTTCCATCTAAAGCGCTATTTCGAGTAAGCCGCAAAACACCCGCCCAGGAGCAAAAAAAAAAACATGAAACCGCGGTGACACCCCGCGTCTACTTCAATTCCTGAACTACGTCTCGGCTTGATCCCTCACTAGGGTACGTAGGCAACCTCCCCGAGGTCCAGCTATCTCTTTATAAAAAACCTTTCTTCACTAAGAAGGTACCACAATCCTAAGGACGAACTCTTGGCAGATCATCCAAAGGGTTGTGTGAAGTAAGCCTTTCCCCCCGGGAAAGCAACGGCCCCTACGCCCCCCACACAGCGTAAGACGAGCCATGCCTCGCGGCTACGAGAACCAACCCCCAAAAAGGGAAGGGACTCAAGCCGAGCCCTGCTCGCACCCACATCGCCAAGATGTAGTAGACTGATCACCTACGACCCGTTCATACGAACTGTAAGCCGGGCTCAGCCCGCAAAAGGTGCGCATACGCAAGTCGAACCCCAGAGTCGCAGTTTTACTCAGCCCGACACAGCTAGTCACTACGGTCCCGTCGGCAGAGTGCGCATCGACGTAAGACGGTTCATACTTCGCAACCGTAAGTCGAATCCATGGGCCGCAGTCCGTTAAGCCGAGCATCGAGCCTCACAAATTCAAAAAGTCGGGTATCGCACCCCGCATTCTCGGGTAAATAAGTAAAGGCAAAAATTGTCTGAAAACTCATTTATTCATAATAAACATCCAGGACACACTCCGTCCTGGTCGAGTTTAAGGAAAGCAAACAAAGCTTATCCTATCCAACGCCAGGATGAACAGCTAACGTCTGCCAAAAAAAAAATTCCGATGGACGAACTCCGCACCCCGCAGCTGACATCGCACAAAAACTCGGTAAACCCAGGGCTCGAGAACGGTGTCACCAAAGAATGCTGGAGCAACGCCCAACTCGGAGAAAACAGTGCCTAGGAACTCGAAAGCGAGACAAGCTTTCAAACCGAAAAGCAGTACATGGAAAACGTTGCATAAACGTCAACCAGACTGCCTCACTTCCGGAACCCGCTTCCCAATAAGCCTAGACCCTGACTCAGCGTCAAAAGGAGACCCAGGAAAGTACGACACCTTTGGAAAAACACTGCGACATCTTTTCTCCCTCGCCTACCTCCTTACGTCAACATGCAGCTAGACAAGGATGCATAGGGGTGTAAAAGGAAACCCGAACACATAACCTTAACAGCAGAGGTCGACGGAAGCAGCTAGGTCGGGACGATCATGACCGCATTCGCATCACTACCTACCCTCATCGGCAGGATCGGTCACCTCCTCCGACGCGGTAAGGGCAGCCACAGGCTTCACTAGGACGAGATCCTACTCCTCCAGGGTCGCATGCCTGGCAGTCCTCATCTCGTTCCGAATCTCGACTTCGGAACGGAGAAGTTCACTCCGATACTCAAAAAGATCTCGCCCACTTTGGAGAGCCTCCATTCCGGCCAACTCTCCGGAGACTCGCTGAAGTCGTTCAACGAGCTCTCTAGCCCCGGCGCGGTCCACCAGATAGCGGTCGACCCGCTCCACGACGTCCCGATACGGCGCAAGCTCTCCCTCGATCCTCGCATGTGCTTCACTCGCTTCAGCTCATCCCTCAGAGCCCTCTTCTCTCCCACCTCGCGTTGGAGCCGCTCCTGGAAGCCCTTTACGCGAGCCCGCTCCTCGGCAAGAGAAGCCTCGGCCGCATCCACCTTGCTCCTTTCGATGGCAAGACGAGTAGCCGCGGTCTCCTCCAGCAGCCTTGGATTCTCCACCTTCAGCGACGCGACCTGTTCGCGCAGATCGCTCACCAGGCGCTCATAACCCAAGAAGAGCCGGTTCTGGAAGACCATGTTCTGACAACACAAGATAAAGAAACCGCGTCAGAAACGAACCAGACAACCAAAGGCGGCTAAATGATACTCACCCTGATGGAGACCCGGGAAACGTGGCCATACGCCTTCGGGAAGGTTAGGGAGCTCGGCTCCGGGAACTTGTCGTTAGTCAGTGGAAGCGCCGCTTGCAACTTGGCGCATTCAACCGCGCTCGTCTCCAGGGCCACCCCCTCGGCACTAGTAAAACGAAACACCCGAGGCGGCATTAATATACCCACCGTCGGGCTAGTCCCGGAGCATCCGGCTCCATCCTCAACCATCTGCGCCTGCGAAGGCTCAGCAGGCGGGATGCTTTGGACCGTCCCAGGAGCGATGGCCACCATCCCCGGCTCCGTTACAATGGAGGGGATAACCTCCGCAGGAGCCGATTGTGGTGGATCCACCTCCACAGAGTTTGTCGAAATCCTGCGAGCTTTCGACGGAGGGAACGAACCATCGGATCCCTCTTTCGGACGTTTGCGAGCCGCCGGAATACGGATCTCGGGAAGGCGGAGCCCTCCCATTCGAGATTTCGACGAATCAGATCTGCCTAAAGACATGGCTCGATTGCAGTCACAAACACGACAAAAAAGAAAGCAAGAGATACTGCACAAGATATCGAATATAGAAAGTTAGGAAGGAACCCCAATTTATATAGAAGGGAATAGGAAGAGGAGACAACGGTTATTAAATGCCCCGTTATCATGACACCAGAACCGAAAAGGCGTGCCTTCCTCTTTTTCCCGTTCCTCCATTCGCATCCCCTGATTTACGGTCCACTCGTTCAGCGCCACGTCACCAAACTGTACCTGAAACGACATCGAATCCGCAGATGAAGCGACGCCAAATCTTCAGAACGAAACGACGGCAGATATTCGAAGAGACCCTCCTTTAACACGCCAGATCTCCCCCGGATTCACGCCTCGACATTCGCAAAATCCAATAACGGAGCAACACGTCATTGGACTGGGGGGACTAAATGTTGGGGGTGGTCTTAGCACACCCCCGACCCGATCCGGATCAAGATCTGGGTCCAAGCCAACAGGCCCATAACGACGGCCCAGGAGCAGACAACTTCGGCTCGGAACGGCGTAAGCCCAATGTTCAAGCCCCTCTAGGATTAAGCACCTCGCTACTGCACCTCGGAGGAGCGCCTCCCGAGGATCAACACGCGCGAAGTCAACTAGACAAAGCGTGATGTGACCCAAACCACATCACACTCTGTCACTTGTCAGAATAAACAAGGAGTTGACTGCAGAAACGGCGCCGACGCGTGCATATCCCTTCCTTCGATCAACGAATCCTAGAGCGCAGTCTACAGCTCGAGCCTAGCATGGCTACAAGTCAACTTACGGATCCAAGCTCTTCTATAAATACCCTCTTCATTTATAACGGAAGGAGATAGATTTTCACCTCTCTCATTTGTAATCATAGTTAGGCAATCAGAGATTAGGTCGAGTAGTTTGGTTACTTAGATCAAGGTTAACTCCGTGAGCGACTCCGGTCCACCGGAATTAGGTTCTGATCTCAGTTCAACCACTGCCATCTCACCCAACTCTCTCTCTTTGTACTTCGGCACGTAGCTTCTCTGAAGCGCATCGCTAAACACTTGTAACAGCGACCAACTCGCTCTCTTTCACACCTCGGCACGTCGCTTCCTCGAGACACGTCGCTAAATATTATATAAACAACGACGACGTCGTTTTCTCTTTTTTTTCCTTACTTGGTCACCGAATTCAGTTCCTTCTACGGAGGATTCCGACCCTCTTAAAGTCCACGCCACGTGGACGCCACGGCATTAAAAGTCACGTCATTAATCTCTCACGCTAATCTTACGGTCAAACCGCATAATCTCTCGGTCAAACCGCAATCAACCCCCTTAAATATTTACTAAGTATCTTATGCGCATTCTGGTACGCTCAAGAGAGAAAAAAAAAATCGTCAATTGGGAAAGAGAATACTATATGACTCTCGCGGAAGGCGGCCAAGCAGCAATGACGGCGACAGTTTTCTCACTATTCTCTCGCCATTTGCTTATTATATTAAAAAGTGGACCAGTGTTTAACAACCGAGCAAATCATTTACTCGGTTAAGTAATTGGACTTGATAAGTATCATTCACGCAAATATTTCATGTTAACTATGGAACTTGGAACCAAATATCATCAGCATTTGATATAGTCACGTATTCCAAATTTGGCTCGAATACCCCAAACATATGTCAACAACGAAAATTCATTTTCCAAAAAACTAAGAGTTCATCATTCACTCACTCAACAGGTGCGCTACCATTACCAAGTGGGTGATTACTATGGAAAATTTAGCTGTGCTTCAAATAACAGTTCTAGACTATCACAAACACGTTCGGCCAAATGAAGATTCTCTCGACATGTTTTGTTTCCAACATGTTAGTAGGCAAAAGGTATGTGCTCCTTATCTTAAGCTTCAAGAGACATTTTCTACAACCATGGTATTGGTATCAGACCAACGTATATTAAATCCACACACGGGTTGTCCGCAATGGGTTTTCATGAAGAGCTGAAACGAGAATGCAAAATGAAGATTATTGATACGTACGTACTTTCATTAAGACCTGAGTGTTTTTTCTCCTCCCCTGCTTCAGTAACCTGATCATTTTTGTTATTTTTTTTAGTAAACTAAAGAATGCTTTTATATCTCGGAAATCTTTCTTAACTTATTACAACAAATTGTGTTACGAATCTAAGGAGGATAAAGTTGATAATCTTTATGTTCGAGATAATATCATCTTTGATTTTTGCTTAATGTGGTTCATTTAAGATTTTTGATTGGTCGTTCTTGGAATACTCTGAAGTGATATTCTCACCCTTAAATAATCTAAAAGGACCGGCGTATAAGTGAACCTTGCTTTGCTTTATATGTGATTAGCATATTCCTCCATTTTATGTGTGTGTTTCAGAGGAAATTTTGGACATGAACAAAACATATTTGAGAACTGGATATGATTACATTTGAGAACAATTATATAAACGAATTGTGTGTGGTTGTTAATGAAGGCTGAAGCGAAATAGAAACAATAAAAAACCATGGTTTCAGTGACATCTTGATGCGCTTTAGCCTCCAAAGTACATCCATTAGCTTGTGAACATATCTTGCATTAAAAGCGGCTTAATAGCATCTTCACCTTACTTTAATCTCTGACAAATAGCTTCAATATCTACCAACTGAATCACATGAGGTTGAAATATTTATCTTCAAATGAGGTTGAATAGTTTTCTTCACGTTGTTTTAGAAGACTTATTAGGCACAAAAGAAGAGATTTGATGGAAAAAATGACCACATAGGATATTACTCAAGTAAAGGATTTGTGTGCTGGAATTTTAGGTGGGACGATCATAACTGTTAGAAGAAACCTGAAAAGAGATGAATTTGTGATAGAAAAGCTCAACACAAATCTCATTCAAACACATGAACGATAGTAAATTCCCATGGACGATGTTAACCTAGATTGATGAGTGTTCGATGACATGTGCTTTAAAAGATGTCTATTTGGGAATTCCTAAATGTGTTAGGGTGAGGAGCTTCAAATGAAGTCTTTCTTGATTCTCCTACGAGTTGACATGACATGCATGATTTTAAAGTCTTTTCTTCAAAGTGACGTGGCTCACTTAGTAGAGAAGCTTGTTTTGTTGTGGATAGGCTGAGGAGTTTCAAATAACCCTTTTATGATTATAGATTCCACACTTTCTATAAATGTGACTAAGAAAACGTGATAACAATGTGCATGTAATCTCAAACATCATCAGCGTTTGGTATACTATTCCCTTGAAATTTGAGGTTTTCGACAAGGCAAAAACTGCAGGGCCGGCCTAATAGGATTTCATGCCTAAAGCAGCTAAAAAATATTTTCATCCCAATATAAACTCAAAGAAATGCATTCTTAGGGTTCGAACCAGTTACCTCAAACTCACGTTTATATTGGTAAACCACTGTATAGACGGCAATTTTGAAAATTAATATATAATTTTGGCGTCTAGAGTGTGGGTTTTACCAGTTTCAACTCAGTGCCGGCCTTGGAAAAGAGAAAGCCACACACACCAAACTAATAGTCCATCACTCACTAAAACGTCCTTGTGAAAGTAAAGATCTAAAACAACAAAGTATTCTGCGGATTATCATTTCTTTCCAGCTCGGAGTCAACTATTTCTCTTTTCCTTTATTTCTCGAGTATCTTTCCAATTCTCAACCTTGGCCTCTTTTTTCTTTTTAATATTTTTGTGACTAGAGCGCCTCAAAATCTTTGGAAAATACAATCTCTACATGTTTTCCAGAGGCTTCACACTTCTATAGTTTCGACGTGAGATTCTCGCATAGTCACAAAAACTCTGTAGACTACATTTATAAGTAACTTACTGTTTTGAATATTGATATAAATATGATGGTAACTTTATAAGTAGTTTAAAATTTTCTAAGGTCTCGAAAAGTTGTTGAGTTTTCTCTCACAGACACTAAGGTCGAGAAAGGTCAATAACCAACGTTGCTAGAACTTCGAAACCAAAAATTAACCTAAAACCGCCTTATGGTCTAGAAATTTGAAACCTGAGAATGAGAATCGAGAAAAAAGTGGTTAGTCCGTCGGAAATATTACCACAAGTCCCGAGAGAGGACTTGAGAATGCTCTATATGCAGTGCACATATACAAATCTAACACTCTCCATGTGCAGTGCACATATACAAACATGTCATGACATGAACGTAAAAAAAAAAACCTTAAAGGTCGCGAAAGAGATGACACTATCCTGTCCCATTTGATTGAAAAGTTGTTACCAAGGAGCCCGAAGCGAGATTGATCCACATTTGAGAAGAATATGGATACTGAAAATAAATGTGATCCCTCGTATCCAACTGTCGACAAAAGACACATTCAGAAGAGATATTTGCGTTCCAATGTAGCATCCGATCACCCGTAGGTAGGGGATTAAACATAGCTACCCAAGCATGGAATGCAAGTTTTGGAGTGCAGAATTGGGCCTCTCTGCGAGACCCTAAATCTCCAGTTTTAAAGAACGAAAGAGAGCGGTACACATGGGAGGTCTCTGCGATTATTACTTCATCTTACGAAAATGTTACTTTTTGTCATATGTATTTTATATATTAAGAATACCCCGGATACAAAATCTCAAAGCATTTACAAAGGCCGATAACAAACCAAGGGTTTGACTCAAACCTTAACCAGCACATGCATACTACATAAAGTATAAAAATGGCCCACTCGGATGCAAAATTAACCGAGCTGTATTATGGTCTAGAACTTCGAAACCCCAGAATGAGAATCGAGAAAAGTGGTTAGTCCATCGACAATCTTACCACACGCCCCGAGAGAGGACCTGAGAATGCACCGTTTGCACATATACAAATCTAACACACTATTCCTTGCGATATGTTGTTGACTGAAGCAACATGTTATTTCGCCTATGAAAAAGATGGCAAGGCCGGTTAATGGTCAATACAAACTTTGAGTATTTGTTTTGCCCACTTAAAAATTGGGTATTTTCGCCTATGAGTATTTATTTGTTTTGGCCACTTAACAAAATGTTAATTTGCATGGTTCCGTACGTATGTTTTGCCGACCTAGAAATTTGGGGATTTTTATCGCCAAATTCTAAATGCTAAGGTCATTTTCAAGCACGAATTAAAATAGCGGCGATTGTAAGCCGATATACTGGCGATATTTCCTCTCCTCGCGGCAGCAAATCATCGCTCTTCAAATCTCCCTCTCATCTGCGTTTGTCGTTGTCTCGACGGATAATGTAACTGAGAACGACGAGGATGCAGGCAGTTTTCAGGAGATTAGTCCAACGGCCTCTCGGCGGAGGAGCTTCAACCTATTCATCTTCTTGTCTCAGAACTCTCTATGGAGTCTCAGATCACCGTTAAGTTTCTTCAAATTGATTTTCGATTCCGTATATCTAGGTTGCTTTTTGTGTGTTTCTGCTGATTTTTTGTTTAAATTGATGATCCTTCAGTTAATGGAACTGATAATCGTCGCTACTCGTCTTCCCTCGCTACGAAGGCCGTGGAACACCTCGCTCGCAAGGGTACTGGTGGGAGATCCTTCGGGAAGTATGTCATTACCTCTTCTACAGTTTCGTTTGATTCCTTAAGAAATGCTGCGAAATTCTCATGGGAAGAAGAAATGTTATTGGTGTGCTAGGACGAATGAAAGCTTAGTCTGTATATATCCTTGTTTCAGATTTTGTGAATAAGTTGTCTTGGCTGAGAAATGTATCATCTCTTAGTTGTTTGCCGTAGCATAATTTAACAAGTTTACTCGAGAGCTTTCTGTTAGAGCAAAGATACATTTGTTGGTCCATGAAAATCTTAATTTCTCCTTTCCTTTGCCAGTGGCATTGCAGCTACAGTTTTTGGAGTCACTGGATTTCTGGGTCGTTATCTTGGGCAGCAGCTAGGTGTTGGATTTAACTATTGTATTAATCAATCTTGTTTCCCTTTACTTTGGCTGGTTTTATTATTACTTGCTAAACTTCAAATGAATCTTTGCTTCCAGCTAAAATGGGATCACATGTGCTTGTTCCTTTCCGAGGCAAAGAGGACTCTCCTAAACATCTCAATTTGATGGGAGATTTAGGACAGGTATGATGTTCTTTCGTTTTAAGAAAGTGCTATTAAGGTTATGCCACATAACACTTGAAAATTATGCTTTTGAACGACAAGTTTGACGTCTGTTTTGTGTTGCCTGTACATTCCAGGAAGAACCGATGCAATTTGATCCAGGAGATGACTACTCGATTAAGGCTGTTATGCCAAAGGCTGATGCTGTTATCAATCTAGTTGGTAGTGATTCTTTTCTATATTAATTTGTTGCGACAATTACAGTTAAATCTTTACAAAAAGCAACACTGTTCTTTTGCCTTTTGGATGATATTTTATTCTAATCTTCAGGAACTGAGTATGAGGCAAGAAATTTTAGTCTTGATGAGGCGAATCACTGTATTCCTCAGAAACTTGCATCGGTATGTGTTTGAATCCTAATGAGCTGTCTCCAGAAATCCATTCTTTTTTTGCTGTTTCAGATTGTTGTCTCCGCATATCTTACATATACGATTACAATCTCTTTTGGCTTGTTATTCAGACATGCCTGATTAGGTTTGGGATTTTTTGTTTCGTTGTCTCAGGTGGCAAAGGAACATGGTGGCAAAAAAAAATTTACTCAAGTTTCTTGCCTTGGATCTTCTCCCCACCACCTCTTCCGTCGCGGTCTCTCTAGTACCACCGGGCGTGGAGCTATTCCGCCGGTCTACACATACCCCGAAATTGTGGAAATGGTGATGCCCAGTGTCGTTTACCTCTTAGTTGAAGAAGGGTCTGATCATATAGCATCATTTGGCAGCGGATTTCTAATTGATGATCACTCCATCATTACCTGCAACCATGTTGTCACCGCAGATTCGGTAATATTTTTTAATTCTTTTTTACTGATTTACTGATTTAGTTATAGGTTTTCACTATACCTTTATTTATTATTCATAATAGCTAACTTTTTATTTACAGGTAGAAGTCAGTCTTCACAATAACTTGGTGATTCCTGGTGTAGTTTCTAAAAGGGATGATCTACATGATTTAGCTGTGGTGAAGATAGATTTAGCTAACATTGAGATTTCTTCTTATTCCCTGGCGAAACTCGGTGTCTCTAGCCGAGTTCAACAAGGAGATTTGGTTTGTGCCCTAGGTCACCCTTGTGGTTACAAGTTCTCTATTACAACTGGAGTAATTAGGTAATATTTTTCTGTCAATTAATTTCACACTATCTGTTTGCTTAATGAATTTCTCACATTTTGGATGTTTCCTTTTCAGTCATTCATGTCGTGTTGACTTTGAAATGGGTTTGGAAGGCAATGAGAGACCGCTTTTCCAAACAGATTGTGCAATTAACCCGGTAATTAAGATTTTCTTTTATGTTATTGTTATGTGAATATAGTTAGAAATGATATTAAAATTGCATGTTTAATTTTTGTTCATCACAGGGTAACTCTGGCGGGCCTCTTGTGAACATGAATGGTGAGGTGATTGGAGTAGTGATTATGTCTAAGGATGTACCTTATGATGGGTCAAGGGTTGAAGCGATTTCATATGTCATACCCATAGACACGGTATGTAGTGTTCTGAAGTTAAGATAGTTTAAACTTACATTTAAAGATTGAGTTAGCAAGAGAAAGAAGAGATTGTAATTGACAATTCTGTTTAGTTTTTTTGGTAGCATGTGATTTGCTAGTTAGTAGCTACTAGTGTTTGTGTTCTTTAGTCTTAGACTACTTAACATTTTCTGAGTTCCTTGGTCAGTGTTGATCTCTTTTGTACACCTCTTGGGTTTCTTGTTAGATCTGATATTGTTGTCGCTTGGTATTTTGATTTGCTTATTATGTCAAAAAGAGAAGCATTTTCACTGTTTAACAACCGAGCAAATCATTTACTTGCATGGTCTCTTAAGTAATTAGACTATCATTCACGCAAGTCATTCATGTTAACTATGGAACTTGGAACCAAACGTCATAGATAGTCACATATTCCAAAGTGGGCACAAATACCCCAAATATAAATCAAATCAATTCATTTTCAAAAAAAAAAAAATAACGTTTATCATTCACTTTTTCAAAAGGCGGGCAAAGTCTTTTGATACCATGTTGATTGCAAACATGAAGGCATCTTATCTTTCAAGTGGTTATCTAGGTAATTCTATTGTGGAGGAGTTTTGATGGTTCTCTAAAGGTACTGAAACCTACAAGATCTTATTTTGAACTAGTAGTTTTCTCAGTAATAGAAACTGAACTCTTTTCTTGAATCTCTTTGATCAGGTCTGGGATTTGCGGTAGATGAAAGAAGCTTTAAAGTCTTTCGAGGGTCTTCCGAATAACTATCCACAGACCAATGTTGCCTTTAGTCCAGATGAACATAACATCCTGACTGGAACATCCGTGGAGAAAGACAGCATAACAGGAGGCTTGCTCTGCTTTTACGACGACTGCACAAAACTCGAGCTGGTTCAAAAAATCGGTATCTCTCTAACTTGCAGCGTGGCGCAATGCGCTTGGCATCCGAGGTTGAATCAGGTAAACAACAACAAAGAGTGTTCTGTTTCTCTAAAATCTGTTGTTCGACCTTCATTGTATTAAGAGTGTTCTGTTGTTCGTACAGATATTTGCGATATCAGGAGACAAAAGCCAAGGAGGAACTCACATTCTTTACGACCCAGCTCATAGCTGAGACAGGCGAATGCGTCTGTGTTGTGCGTGCGCCAAGCAAGAAATCTGTAGACGATTACCAACCAGAAAGTGATACACAATCCTCACGCGTTACCGTTGAAGGATCCTATTAAAGCTCATAAGCCTGAGCTTCCCATGACAGGTCCTGGTCATGGTGGAAGAGTTGGAACTACTGGTAGTAGCTTAGTAACACAGTACCTTCTCAAGGTAAAGTAGCCTCTCGCTATCTTCTCTTGGTTTTTCGACTATGGGTTATTAGTGCGTAACCGTAATGTATTGAAATTTGCTGCTATGTTATGTCTGTGTTTTAGAATAACAGAAAGGGCCTTATGGTTTTTGTTTGGTTATAGTATGGGCAATTGTTAGTTCATAAGGTATTCGAGTTGGTTTATACTAAAATTATAAGAAACCATTAAGAAGAATTAGAGAAATCATTGTGGAGGCTCTCTCTGCATTCTAATTTCACGCTGATGCTGTTTTTTGTTTTTTATTTTTTCAGTTTCCAGTGCAACTCAAGACCAGAGTTTCAGCAGATGGTAGGGTTGGTGCCACTGCTACTGTTTACATAGCTTCAATCCTAGAGTACCTGACTGCATAAGTTGTTGAGTTAGCTGGAAACGCAAGCAAAGATGTGAAACGATGTCATTTGCTAGATAGTAGTTTACGGTGTTTGTGTTTCTTAAGTCTTGGATTGCTTTTCCTTCTTTTAGTTACTGGGGTAGTATTCTGGACATCCTCAGGTGTACTTTTTTTAGTGTTTGCAAATGCTATTTGGGTTCAGCTAATACAAGGTGACAGAAACAAGGGTGAGATTCTGTGGGAGAGTTTCAAGCATCCTTATACCTCTTTTATGCCGAGAATGACACTAACAGTAAGACCAGAAAGAATCTAAAGTTTCCTTCTTGGAAAAGCGATCAAGATCCTTCAACACATATGGTCTTGCTAGCAGACATTTTCCTGAGCTTCTAATCTGGAAGAACAATGTTGCTCACTTGGGTAGCGGACTTAGCCGTACATGGTTTCGCTTCTGTTTCTTGATGGGTGCTACCAAGGAACAATTTCACTTTCAATGCTAATGATTCGGAAAAGCTCTGGAGCTAATGAACAAGTTTGGTCGAGGAGATCATTTTACTCTGTGAAGTAATAGGACTTGATAAGTATCATCCACGCAAAACATCATCAGCACTTAATATAGAGTTAAGTTTGTAGTTTTTCTTCTTTTCTACAGCAAGTTTGTTAAAGAGTACTTGGAATTTGACAAGAGATTAAAACAAGGCAAAAAGAAAAAACACACATACACCGAACTATTAGAGTTCATCAATATCCACTAAAAACGCACGCCCTTGGGAAAGCGACCAATGGCTGGGTTAATGCCAGATTTTTTATCACCCTCACGGAGCCAATGCACTAGCTTAGCGAAAGCAAGCCGATTCTTGGCAGCAGGGTCATTTTGGTTGAAGCCTGGTTCTACTTTAAAAAAGTATTCTTTAGCAGCAGGATAACCTTTGGTCTTAGCAAGGAGATCCACAAAAAGTGCATGATCCGTGGGAGAAAAAATCATTTTGTTTTTATCCATCCACACTAAGATCTACCAAAAAAAAACAAACAAGAGAACTGTTATCAACCGAAACAAAATCTCGACTCAATGAATTCTTAATGAAATAGACCTCGAGTGCATAATCATGTTTGCCGTCCTTGTTAAGCTGCTCTGCCCAGCCGACGAGATCCTCCTTGGTGACGGAGACACCCTTCTTCTCTTCTTCCTTCACCATGAAATCTAAGGTCTCACCGACAAGACACTGCAGCTTCCCGAAAATACTACTTTTCTCCCTCTGCCTCGGATTAGCGATCCGCCTGTACGTCTTCCAAGCTCCGTCGCCTCGAGGAGCAGCGATTTGCCTGTTCTCCTTCGAAACAGAAGAAGAAAAAGGAGCTACACTCGCGATCTTCATCTCTCCCTCCAAGAGATGAAGAGAACCTGCTGCAATTCGGCACAACTTCAACATAATTTCAAACCCTAATTTAGACGCAACTCTGTTCTCCTCTAGTATCAGGAAGAAAAAGAACCCTTAATTTGGGCCCTCACGGCCCAGGACCATAATTTAACCGGGTTAAACCGCGAATCGGATTACCACCCAAATTAATTTGATAATAAACTCAAGTGGTATTCAAATCTCATCAAAGTCCACATTAAATCCAGAAAAACCCGATTTTTAATGAACCTAAAGAACTAGTTAACTCGAATTTGATTAAAACACATCAAATATTTTCATAGCCGAAGTTTTGGAATGCATAATTTTTTTTCATACTTTTATTCATTTTTCTTATATCAATTATACGGTTTTAACTTTTAAGGAAAAAATTGATAGTAAACTATTTCTACATGTCTTCGCCGTCTCTGCAATTCAAAGGCGCCATCAGAAAAGATATTTGAAGCTATTTGACTTACACGTTTATAATGGGGAAATTAAGTTTCATATCCATGATAAGTTCAAAAATTAAATGACTGCGAAACCCCTTTATTTCGGCAATAGAAATACCAATCCTACCCCTTCTCTCTCTGCGTTTGATTTAAGGTGGTGGCCCACCCCTTTAACTTTTTGTTTTCTTTTCTTCTGTGTTTATAGATGTTGGTTTGACGAGTGACGTGGCTATGATTAGCCAATGTGTCCATAAAATGGTTGTTCTTCCTCTTTCTATAATTTAAAATCATAGTTAACTGAATAAAAAAGACGGTTATTTGATCAAAATAAATTTATCCGTCTATTTGAATAAATATCTAAGGCTTAGTTCTGTTAAATAGAGAATTTTTTAAAAAAATACATGTCCCACTAACGATATTAGTAGATAACTATTAATTCAACTAATCAAATAAAGAAATTGAAAAAATACATGTCCCACTAACCATACACAACAATATTTCTGTTTTTTTTTATCATCAAATATCTGATTTTTTTATTTTACCAAAACTAATATTTTTTTCTATTAGGCTAGAATTTTGAAAAATGGACCGAAAAAATCTTTTAATATTTATTTAAATAATTGTTTATCCGTTGTATAAAATAATATATGCCATGTAAAAAAAATATTTGTAATAGTATTATGAATACATAAGGGTTTATTTTTCTTATTAGAGTATAAATTTTGAAAAATATATCGGATAAATATCTCAATATCTGTTTAACAATTCTTTATTCTTATAAGACAGCATATGCCAAGTAAAAATAAACATATATGTAATAGTAATATAAATACTCAGGGGTCCCTTTTCTCTATTAAGGCAAGTCTATCAATGGTTTTTTAATTTTCAGTCTCTTAGATTTTTTTATTGATTTTTTTAATGGATTCAACGTTTTTTTTTTTAAAAAAAAAAAAAAAAAAATGGACGAATCTACCACTGCCACGGGTAGAACGAGTGCAGAAACGTCTCTTAAATAAGAGACTCTGCGGTACAGTTTCATATTAAATGTGGAACCCGTAATTAAAATATATTTTTTGTACTTAAGAAACTCAGTCAAGAGATTCTGAAAAACCATTGATGGAGGTACTCTTAGGGTATAATTTTGAAAATAGGTGGAATAAATGTCTCGATAATTATTTAAAAATCAGTTTATCCGTATAAAACGACACTTATTTGATAAAAAAAAACATATCTGTAATAGTAATATAAATACCCAAGGGTTCTTCTTTCTCTATTAAGGTATAGTTTTGAAAAATAGAACGGATAAAAACTGCGATAATTATTTAAAATCAGAATTTGGGTAAATAAATATATGTAATGATAAAAACAAACTTATCAACGTAAATAAAGAAATATCCTTGTAAAATCAGAATTTGGGTAAATAAATATATGTAATGATAAAAACAAACTTATCAACGTAAATAAAGAAATATCCTTGTAAAAAAAATTAATACCTTAACCAAGTGTCTTTGGTCCAGTGGTAACTTCCCAGGTGGAAAATTTCTGGTTCGAAGTTCTTGGTTAGTGAGGTTTGAGCAAAAAAGCTCATTCAAAAACTACAAGACAATCGGGCTGTCAATGAAATTGTCAAGGGAATTAGTCTGGACTTGTTTGGGCTTGGGACTACTCTTTGTTATAAAAAAAAAAAAAAAAAAAACAATTAATACCTTGTTATGAAACTAATATATCTGTGTAAAATAAAGAGCAATTCTAAATGCTCATTAAATATTAATTTCCATTCCTCTAAAAGCATTTGTTTTTGTCTGGATTCTCAATACTTATCACTTTTATCATGGGATGAGAAATTTTTGTTATTTAGTATTATTTTTAATATGAAAAAACAAAATAAAATAACTCACCACGTGACTTAGTTACATAGAGAATCGTGAGACTCATATTCATGCGCGACGAAGACTTTTTTGGCACAAGATATGTTGCCGTCATTTCCCCTCTTAATTAAAAAAACGGATGTCCACTTTCTTAATTAAAACAAAAATGATGAAGATAGATTTAATTCACCCTTTATAATGCTCTTTGTTTATTTGAAAAATAGTTTGTGGTGATTTCTACTTATAGTTAATAAATTTTTTCATTATTTTAATCGTTCATATTTTTCTTTTTGTTCAGTTCTTTGTTATTCTAGTTGATTATAAGTCACGAGGGATAACTTTTTTTTATATATAGGAGCCTGGTTCTTCGTTCTTTGACATATCTGGAAACATTTTTCAGATAAATAAATATATATCGTAAGATAAATAAAACAAAGAAATATCTATCATATATATATATATATATATATAATATCATAAGTGAAAATGGAGTGAAAATGGACGTGAGTGATCTTAGGTGTTCTAATCTAATTAGATTGTTTGTAGTTTTAAATTACTGTAGTTATATTATTCTTTTGTCGGTGATTATCAAATTTTCTTTTTGATTATTCGTTATTTATTTTTTTTGATAAATATCAGATTCTCTTTTTTTAAAAAATATTTCCTCTGTTGGTAAATATCAGAAATATCGGATTTTTTCTTTTGTTAAATATATTTCTTTATTTGATAAATTTCGGATATTTTTGTTTGAAAAAATTCACGAGATATGTATTAATTATGTTTTTACCTTTATAAAAATGTGTAAATCTAAAAGAGATGGTGGGGTAGGTTTTCGCTCTTTGGATAAATTTAACGATGCGTTATTGGGAAAGCAATATTAGCGTCTAATTCAATACCCGAATTCTTTGGTAGCTCGGGTACTTAAAGGCAGATACTTCCCTAAGGTTCATCCTTTAAAGGCAAAAAAACCGTTTAGTCCTTCTTTTGGTTAGAGGAGTATTTATGGGACTAAGGCTTTACTAGAGAAAGGTAAACGTTGGGGAGTTGGATGGAGTGTTGATATTTTAGTTTGGCATGATCCATGGATCCCAGATGTTGATCTGAGACCAGCTTGTGGTCGAGGAGCGTATCTTCATCCAAATATGAAGGTTAATCATTTGATTAACTCAGCCACTATGGATTGGCATCTACCTATACTTCATGAGTTTTTCACTCCTGAGGATATTCAAATTGTGAAGGGTATGACGATTAGTCGTAATTATAAACCAGATTCCTTAATTTGGCATTACACTAAATCAGGGAGATATACGGTTAAATCCGGTTATCGGTTAGCAATGGCTTTGTCGGAGTAGGTGGAGTGGGGACCAAACTGCAAAGCTTTACAAGCTCATGCATGGAAGCTTAACGTTCCCCCGAGAATCTCTCATTTTATATGGCAAGTTACCTCGGGGGCGCTTGCTGTTACCTCTGGGCTCTCACACCGGGGCCTCAATTGCGAGAACATTTGCAAACGGTGTGGTGCTGTTGATGAGACTATTAATCATGCACTCTTCGAGTGTCCGCATTCTATGAGAGTGTGGAAGGAATCGAAGATTCCGTTGATTCAAGGGGCTTTCCCATCTACATCGATTTTTTCTAATTTGGATTTCTTGTATTGGAGATTATCATCCCATTCCAATTCAGAGATAATTCGAACTGGTTATCCGTGGATTATATGGTATATATGGAAAGCTAGGAATACTAAGGTCTTTGTATGATATAAGTTAAAATCCCGTGGAAATTAGTTTCATCGGACGCATCACTGTAATTCTCTCCTTTAACACACACGCCATAGTTACATGTCATTCGTCCCTCGTTGTGATTTTGCGTATGAAACAAATATCCTCATGTAAAATAGATGGGGCAAGATTTCACTTTACTCAATGGACCATCCACTATCTCGTGAACCCACATCGGAAAATGATTTGTGGCATGCCATGATTTGTGGCATGCCAATAAGTAACCTGAATAATGATAGTTAATATTAAATATACAAAATTTAAGATTATAACATATATAATATATACATAATGGATTATTAGTTAGACATACATAAGCTTTCACCCATAGATAATAGTCAGCTCTTTTGGATGCGAGTTCTTTTCCGGAGAGTTCTGGATATTTTGTAGAAATATAATCTTCAAAGAAACTGTGTAAAACCAACATATATATGAGACCAGCACAAAGTGGAGTATGTCAAATCTTCTCAAATTTTCTTCAACATATCTATCTTCTCTTACATGACCCACTTCTTCACTACCACTTAACCACGTCGTATCTACATAACTTATTCCTAAATTCATATCGAGTTCTTCTCCATTCCTATGCCAAACATAATAATCTGGTATAAAACCTTTACTATAAAGATGTTTCCAAATTCTTGTCCCCGACAAAAATTGTTGTTCTCGCAATCATTACAAGGACAGTAAAACTTACCGTCATTACTTTGCGTTAGGGGCTGGTTATTTGCAAATGTCATGAATTGATCCACCCCCGCTCTAAACTCTGCTGATAATTTTTCCGTCGCTTCGTCAAACCTATTATATATCAACTCCCAAAAATTACTATAATTGTAATTTTTCGACATATTTTGAGTACAAATATTTGGTTTCTTTTCAAATTCGTGTTACACACAAATAATAGAATGTGATAGAATGTGAATGGAAGAAATGAATGTCGTTGGAACATATATATATATTCAGATTTTTACGACTGTTTTTGCGACTACATATGGATTGTTACGATTGTTTTTGGGACTACTAACATTTTTTACACAAGTGGTTACACCAACCCTGATAAATGAAAAACACGTGATTCTGTAACGGTTTTCTACGAAAAAATTACGACTAAATTAACTACTCACCGCAAACAGCCGTAATTTAGTTGTAGCTTTTACGACTAAATTACGTCTGGAGGATGTGCGACTGCGGCTTAGTCGTAAATTTATCGTAATTGTTCTTACATTCGAAATATAGTCGGTAAGTAGTCATTATTAAATTACGACTTCATCGGTAGTCGTAACGTGTAATCGTAATAACCAGGTTTTCTTGTAAACCCAACAACAACCTTAGCAACAATGTTCTGTTAGTAAACTTTACTTTATTGCTCATAAGAGTATATTTTATTGTTTTTAGATATTTGCGACATCAGGGGACAAAAGCCAAGGTGACACATTCTTTACGACCCGGATCATAGCAAGAGAGCTGCATGTGTTTGTGTTGCACGTGCGCCAAGGAAGAAATATGTAGACGATTGCCAACTAGAACCAGTTATACACAAAGAGAGTTAGCATTGAAGGATCCTATAATCCTATTAAAGCTCACAAGCCCGAGCTTCCCATGATAGCATCCGGGAGCTTCTCATGATAGCCATCCAGTCATGGTGGAAGAGTTACTACTGGTAGCAGCTTATTAACACTTTATCTTTTCAATGTAATTCGAGATCCTTCACCTATCACCTTGTATTTGATTTTCGGCTCGGATGGTTATAAAGTCATTTGTTATTGTAATTGGTGTCTGTGTGCTTTGTACCAAGGTGGGATGATAATAAAGATGTGGATGGACGAAGATCCAAGAGAAGCGATATTGTAAAGTTTGCTTTTAAAGATCCCAAGTTTATTGCACCTGCTTACTCTAAGACTCGGCAAAAAGTAGTTAAGAAAATGCTTTGACATATTTTCCTCAACGACTTTCCTTATATTATGTAAAATAATGTTGTCCACCATCATTAATTTATATTTTACTGTACTCACACATATTATTCCCTTGGAATTTGAGGTTTTCGACAAGAGCTTAAAACAGGGCAAAGAGAAAGTCACACACCAACTATAGTTGGTTAATCACTCACTACAACGCTTTTGCGAAAGTGACGCACAGCTGGCTTTGCCATAGATTTTTTATCACACTCATTTAGCCAATGCAGAAGCCTCGCGTAAGCAGGCCAATTCTTGGAATCAAGGTCATGTTGGTCGAAGTCTGGGTCTACTTTCTCAAAGTAGTCTTCAGCTGCATCTAGGCCTTTAGTTTTAGCAAGGAGATCCACAAAAAGTGCAAGCTCCGAGGGATCAAAAGTCATCTTGTTTTTATCCATCCACTCAAAGATCTATCAAAAAGGAAAAAAAGAGAAACTTCCATAAATCGTAACAAAATCGAGAAAAAAAACGATGAATTTGATATTAAGATTGATCAAATAGAGAGACCTCGAGTGCATATTCATGTTTGCCGTCCTTGTCAAGCTGCTCTGCCCAGCCGACGAGATCCGCCTTGGTGACTGAAACACCCTTCCTCTCTTCCACCCTCGCCATGAAATCTAAGGTCTCACCGATTAGAGACTGCAGTTTCTCGAAAATACTACTCTTCTCCCTCTGCCTCGGAGTAGCGATTAGCGTGTTCGTCTTAGAAGAATCGTCGCCTTGAGGAGCAGTGATCTGCCTGTTCTCCTTCGAAGCAGAAGAAGAAAACGGAGTCATTCTCGCGATCTTCATCTCTCCCTTCCAGAGATGAAGAGAAGCTGCTGCGATTCGGCGCAAAGTCAACATTTTGAAAACCCTAATCTTGGCGATTCTGTTTTCCCTGAGATAAAAACTCTTTATTTGGGCCCTAACATAAAAACTCCTAGTTTGGGCCCGTCAAAACGGCCTGGAGGATATAAAGCTAAAATTCACCAAGTGAAAATCGGCCCAATACTACCCAAAATATGACTGTATGTTACTTCAATACTTCATGCATTTGCCGTCACAGGTGACGTGGAAGTCACGTCGTCGTTTTGGTCATATAATAAATTTTTTTCTTCTCTTTTTCTTTTCCCCACCTTTCGATTTCATTCTTATTAAAAATCCAATAACATCATCATAAAACTTTTTTGGAAAGTCGGTTATTTCATACTCTAAATTACGATTTTAGGACAAATCATACGTAACAAATTAATTTTATCTAATTCATACACGAATCTGAATTGTACAAAATCCTACATATTATTTAAAATCTATGTTAATTATACATGCGTATCGACAGAATTAAAATCATTTTAATGGTGATGACTGACTATTCCATCATTTATGATGTGGCATAAAAAAAATTGGAAAATTCTTTTTTATGCTAAACGACGTCGTTAGTAACTAATTTTCTTATTTTTTGTCAAAATGATTCGAACTGAGAACATCCAGCCTCAGACCCAAACCAACTAAACTACTAAATCAATTTTTGTAATTAATTTCTCACCCTTTTTTTATTCGGAACTTAATCACTTTAATAAAAAAGTCGTCTTCTTCCTTTCGGTCCCTTTCTCATAAACAAAAACAAACACCATTAATCATGTAATTATTCTAGACGATGATGAGCACCTCTAATGCAATCCTAGAAAAAAATTATATAAATATTTAGTGGGCCTAATTTTTTTTTTAAGAAACAATATACTAAAAATCTTTATTTTTAAAAACCGTTTCTCTAGTATTCTTTCATTGTTCATGTCGACGTGGTAAAATGTGATTCGACATTTTTTTATTTATTCTTTGGACAGAATTGACTTTTTCTTTTATTTATTCTTTGGACAGAATTTACAGACCCCAATAAAAAATTCCTAAAAAACCTAACCCTTAAAACTTCCCTTTGGAGATTTTCTAATCCCTTAACAACCTAATCTGATTTGAATTCATAAATTTTGTTTAGTTTTTCACATAGATTTTAATAAATATTTAATGAAAGAGAAACCTAAAACAAACAAAAACAGATGAAACTTTTCATTTTTCGATGCCTCTGATAATTACCGAATCTACGGCGAGCCACCGTCTACCTCGCCGTCTTCGCCACCGTTAAAACCAAAAACAAGGATTCTCTCTATTCCTCATAGGTGTTATCATGATTTCAATCTTCTCTCTATTCCTCGTTCTTATCGACATCGCCTCTGTTCGTCTTCTCAATCTCCTCTTCTCTTCTCTCAATCGTCACCACCGACGCCACCGCCGTAACCGCCGCCACGAATCCTCAGATGGGTTATCCACTAGACTAGTGAAAAGGCTTCCCCAATTCAAATTCTCCGGATTCATCACACGGTACGGAAGCGATTGCGTGATTTGTATTGACGGATTCGGACTCTGATTGGGACAATGGTGTCGGATGCTTCCGGGTTGCAAACACGAATTCCATCGGAAGTGTGTGGACACTTAGTTGCTCAAAACCGCGACTTTCCCAATTTACTGGGCTAGGGTCAGATTGGACGACGAAAATGAAGAAGATTCACAAGGAGAATAGTGGAGATGTTTTGCTCAGAGACGACCTCGTTTTGTATATATATATATATATTAAAAAAAACACTTTATACCAAGTGATATATGACAAGGCAATCATAATCCGCACCCTTAAAGAGATCTTAAATCTGTCAAGACACATGTATTAATTGACATGAAATTCAAACAATATGTTGGATTTAACGCAATTGAGATTCGTGGTGTATAAATTAGACAAAGTTAATTTGTTAAGTATGATTTGGTCTCAAACTGTAATTTGGAGTATGAAATAACCGATTTTCTAACTTTTTTTACTTTTTGGTCGTGTAAATCATCATCATCAAACTAAACCTAACAAAATTGCATGAGAATTACTGCTGATACTCTAATTAACGTATCGCGATGGCCTGATGCCATGAATGTTTATAGTTTTTTATTTTGGTTTTGGTTTTTGGATTTTAGTTCTTAGATTTTGGGTTTTTTATTTTGCTGTAGATTTTGGTTTTTGAAAAAATTTGGTTGGTAGTTTTATTAGTTTTTTTATTTATCTAAAAGTTCTTAGAAAAATAGAACTATAAGGGGGTTTTTAGGGCAATGTGTTTTTGTAATTCAAAAATCTCTAATACAATAAAATATAAGCATTTTTATTAACTAACCTTTACTTTGAAATATATTTACATGTATTGGCATTATTCACATGTATATTAAGAATTTAATTGTAATCTATTACTAATAAAAGTTTAAGTTATAGCGTTGTTAGGCCGTCCACATAGGAATTAAAACAACCAATAATATTATTCCACATCAGCGTTTTAAAACAAAATAGAAAATTTATTTAAAAAATTAGAGTTTAGGAAATAAGAAAATTGTACATAGTTTCCACCAGTAATATTATTCCACATCACCAAATATAAAATAAAATAGAAAACTAATTAAAAAAAGAAATCAGAGTTTAAGAAATAATGAATAAACAAGAAAATTATATCATAGTTTCTTAAAAAAACTTTTATGGTAGTTCACATATGATTTTAAACGACCAAAAATATTATTCCAAATCGGCTTTCCAAATTAGAATAGAATTTAAACTTTAATATCAAATATCTTCAAAATCAAGTCTCATTATGTTCCATATTAATTTTATATTTTCCTTTCTTATTGTTTTAAAATGAATTTAAATCTAAATAATTTTTTCAATATATATCATTATCTAAATTTAAATTTTTTATTGTTTAAAAACGGATTTTAAATCATCATGAATTTTGAATCATTTAAATATATATATATATATATATTTTAAATGAATACCTTTTTCTGTTTAAAAACGAAAATTTATAATTTAAAATTAAACACATATTTAAGTGATTGGTGTTTTAAAATTACCGATCCAACCCAACCTAATCACCCATCAAACCGAACCATACTCAAAATTAGATTTATCCCAAAAAGAATTTTTTCTTGTGTTGATTATTCACCTTTGACCAAAATGTCTCTGATAGAATCATCACGAAGCTCTATCGAATCTTGCACATTAAAACTTCTCACTTCTCAGATTGATCCATTTATTCTTCAATCAAATATGTGAATCGCCAATCTCTCGCCGATGAAGATAACAACAAAATCGAAGCTCGGATTTTCCTTTTGTTGTTGGAACTGATTCGATTTGCACATTACCGTTTCTCATATCGATCCACTTCTTTTTCAATCGAATCTATGAATCGTCTATCTCTCACCGACGAAGACACCAACAAAATCAAAGTAGAGATTTTCTTTTCATTGTTGGTGATTTGAGTGGGGAAATGATTAGTGAAGCTAACTGAGGTTCTGATGTTAGTGAAAAAGCGACAAATTCAAGGAGAGATTTTGAATTACAATACAATGTAAAAGAGGAACAAGAAAAGCACAAAAAATATTTCAGGAGTTTGAATGTGCAACAAAAAGTAGTTTACGATGCATTTATGGAGTCGGTAGAAAATGATATGGGAAAACTATTCTTCCTATATGGTCCTGGCGGAACAGAGAAAACATACCTTTATAAAACCATCATTTCTAAGATGCGCTCAGCAGAGAAAATAGTGCTCCCAGTAGTTTCGTCATGCATCACAACATTGCTTCTACCTGCAGATAGGACAATACATTCACATTTTAAGATACTGATAAATATCGATGAAGATTCAATGTTCCATATAAGGCCTGGAACAATGCTTGTTGAATTAATCAGAAAAATCGATCTTATCATATGGGATGAGACGTCCATGACACATCAGTACGCATTCGAAGCGCTAGACATAACATTAATATATTTGATGTCCATGAAAAATGAAGCAGCTAAGGACAAGCCTTTCGGAGGCAAGATTTTACTACTAGGTGTTGAGTTCCGACAAATACTAATTTTTTTATGAATCTCACAATATTTAATTCTCTATTACTTTCACAATATTTTAATTCCTTTATGATTCTCACATATTCATAATGTTTCATTTTTACGATGTGCATGGACTTTGAATTGAATATGAAAAACAAAGGCAAAGAGTATTTTCGAATTAATTGTGCAATTATCAAGATGACTTAGATTTTTATTTGTATTTTCTATGTGAATATAATTAGGACTGACTTTGACATTGCATTTTAACTTTTATCTCTAGAGGGGCGGAGATACAAAGGATTATCAGGATTGCATTTTGAAGTCTGACAGGAAAAGATACTTTTATTATTGAGATTACGTTTTTTTTTTTTGTTGGGAGTCAGTTAATATAGTGTATGTTGTTTGTACTTGTTTAGTCTTTGTTAATTCTTAGTTTTTATTACCCGATAAAAACAAGAGTTAATTCTTAGTCAAGCATAAATTACATTGAATATTGTTTTCGCAAAGCCTCTAAAGTGTAAGAGATCATAAGATTGTGAAACATCAAACCAAACACTTGAATTAAAACAAAAAAGGTTTGGGTTTTCAAATGTTTCTGTACATACAACTTTTACAAACAAAGGCTTGTGATTAATTTACAATGAGCAAGGAAAAGTTGATGATTTAACAAAAAAAAAAGGAAAAGTTGATGTTTTCAAACAAGTATTGTAATAATGATAAAAAGGATCATCAGTTCGACACGATAAGCATGTCTTCTGTTTCTTTTTTCTTCTTTTTTTTTTTGCTACTGCAGTAAAATCTAAGTTTTGTAATTCATCACCAGTAAAAGTTTTGGGGGGGGGGGGGGGGGGGTGTAAGTAAAAGGGTAGTAAAGTTACCCCTCCTTTTGCTTCTTCGTTTTTTTCACCAGATGATTTTGGTTTCTTCAGTTTGTAAATTGTGTAAGTTGATGACAAAAGTAAAGCTTTTAGAGTCCCCCATTCTCAAAGCTTGATAACCGCGAATCTGATAGAACGCTAAACAGTTGTGTGTCTACTAATAACTGCAAAAACCGCAAAAAGAACAACTTGTAAGCCTCCTGGAGTCCAATGAGACTGAAGCCAAGACCGAAAATAGGATTAGGTATATTCATACCTTAATAAAGGGTCGGTCTCTACCAGGAAAGGAATCGATAAAACTGTCTTTTAGAAGTAGAGAAACCTGACAAAAACAGATTTAGATAATAAATGAGTGAGTGACATAGAGAGAGCAAAAGTAGTTCTTGTTATGATATATAAGCAAAAAATTACCCTGTCGCTATTGGATTGAACACTTGTAATGGTGTGAGAATGTAAATCTGAGCAAAGAGACTCCATGTAATCTCTCATTACTCTCAAGAATCTACTCGCTGCTTCTGCCTGAAAACACTCATTCATACGCAACGCCGAATTATGGTTTTGTTTTTTTGGTTTTAAGTACAATTTTTAAAGTCAGTGACAACTTACTTGTACTTCATTGCATTTATAAACCGGGTGTCTTCTAGCGGATGAGTACTCACTAGCTAGTGTGTCATGAATCGGAGCTAACTGAGCCATAAGTTCTCTCCGCTGAGGCAATGCTGGCATGTTACATATTTTCACCTGAAAAATAAACATATATTAACATTGAAAAACTGTAGATACTTTAACAAATAGAGACTTTCATGATAAGGCCACCAAACCTGATTATTGAGGATGTTAACTAGAATAAGATTAGACGTCTTCACCTTCCAATCAATAGGTTTACTGTGTATACCAACCTGCAAAATGACGCAAATGCGATCAAACTCCTCAGAATTTGTAATGATCTAGCTATAAAAGACACTGACACGTGTTACTTCAAATGAAAGCATAAACTTACGAGGAAGGGAACCGGTGCCTCGAGGAAGTCAGACATCCTTCCGGGAAGAACCTGGAGAAAACAGAGACAAGTTAAAACAAAGGGAACTACAATTTGATAGGTTTGATTGTTTATTTCAATTACTTACTGGAAGCAATAAACTCTGCCACTGAAACGGTCGAATCATTGGGACAAGAGACAGAACTATTGCTGACAAAACACCCTGCCAAGAATCGTTCGGTTGGCTTTAAGTAAACATTTCCATGCGATTGAAGATGAATAACGATCATAAGACAGATTTTCAACTAACCAGATTTGGGCAGATCACCACAATCTGCTTCTCTAATAATACTCCAGCAAGCAGTGACATAATCTGAGAGGAAGAGATAGAGATTGCATCCAAAGTAAGAGTTAATCGTGATATTGTTGTTCTAAAACTGACACTGAAGCACTAATAGAAAAGTAAGGATGCTGAGAAGAGGCCGTACAGTTTCGAGAGAGAGAATACGGCAAACTGTTGCCGTTGTCCACAGTGAGAGACCCATGGCCTCCTCAGCAGCTGCCAACCTTGCGTTTATCTTTTGGCAAAGAAGAAGAAAAAATGGTTGAGATGAGATTATAACGTAAAGACAACAAGACTGCCAAAAGGATAATTTCAGATATCAAGTAATACCTCGGTAGAATCGGAAGAGCAATTATATTCTTCTGACATTCCTAGAGCTGAAAGAGGGGGACGAGTATACACGATGGACTGTAAATGTTCCAACGGGTGAAAAATTACTTCACTTCCACGGGGAGGAATTGCCAATGAATGGTAGCCGCAAATTAATTGTAACGAATCATTATTGTGTTCCTATCAAAGAGAGATACCATATAACAGTCAATGAAAATGATGAACACAAGAGAAAATAGAGCAGCTAAATGGTGAAGCAAGCAAACTAGTGATCTCCTTACCTTAGCCCATTCAAGTATTAAATCGTCTCCGAAATCATTTTCGCTGTTCGATAATTCATCAACATCATCTGACAACACACTTCTAGCTGAACTGCCATATATAAAACAGGTAAAGTTGAAATTATACTGGTAAAGAACTGAATCGTAACATCAATCAACCTGAAAAAAAAAAACCACATTGCTTGATGGATCAACTTTTTCTGGATAATAATATTTGTTAACTTACCTGAACATGGACTCACAGCTTTCGATACGCTCTATCGGTTGGGTCCTAGAATCAGCAGATGTAACATCGGGAGAAGCGTGGCCATTCTCGTAGCTTTGGGACGTTCTTGCAGAGACATCCAAGTGGTTCTCAAATGTTTCAGAAGAATTCTCATCGCAACAATGAAAAACTTTTCTCCCATCTCTTTCTATTTCCTTAATCTGAATGACATCTGAAGTATCACTGGTGACAACACTATCTGGAGATTGAGGTTCTGTAAAGCTCGCAAGGTCACTATCAGATATCAATCCCGCAGCAGCGGCCGTGAGTGCCATGACTCCATCAACAGGTATTGCAGAAGCCATCCAATCAGAAGGATTGCTACGAGGCGAAGAAACACGGCTATCGATTTGATCATTCGTCCTGGAAAATGATGGTTGATGGCATGCAGCTGCAAGCGACATCTCACTTACAAATTCTGTTATCCGTTTTAGACGCTCCTGTGCAATCATACTGCATCACCAAGTGAAACACCGTCAGTTTCAAGTTTCTCGGTCTCTGTTTAATGCAAGGAAAAGCCACTACTAAGAGTAAGGGCGTCTTATGTAACCTGTTTAACATCTCAAAGTGTAGTTCGAAAAATGGAACTCTGGTCAGCAAGCAATAGCATCGAGGTGCAGAAACCAAAAAACGACTGCCTCCTCCAGATGAATGCAAGGGTGACGCAGTGCTTAATACACCAGGTGGTCTCTGAACAATCTCTGAGACATGTAAGCAAACACCATACAACGTAGCATCATCTGCTACCTGACAAAGAGAATTTTGAGAGCCTCATGTAAGCTTTTCCATGGCTAGTAGATTCTGACACTAAAAAAGTTAAAGGACCTAAAGCATAGATAGATTTACCTTGAACGAAAATATGAATGATGAATCATCTGTGCCTAAATGTTCCTGCAGTAAACTCAAAAGTATCAGAATATGTAAACCTGTATTCTACCAAACATATATGAACCACAGAATCTCATAATCAGAATGATTTTCGGACCTGTCCATAAACAAGCTCATTTAGATCACTGAGAGATGGGGTCCTCTCCAAAAGTCGTGCCTGTTAAGAAAAACCATGTTTTAACAATCTTAGATGCCAACTAACATGATTCATATTATTACCAGCAGTACGGATCAATTCTAGGTAAATTCTCTAATTAGCTGAGATGGCTCATAACTAATAAGAGACACAGACCATACATATCATACCTTGACACCACCAGGAAAGCAGAAAGTTGCTAGATCCTTTGGACGCATTGCCACCTTCTTCCCGGGAGGGTATTTAAACAGTATCTGTCCATGGAATGAAAGTTAACAAAGAGAAGAACGAAACCAACTAAATCCACCAAGAAGCAGGACAGACGCCTATCTATAATATAAGCGGCAACCGAGAAAGTGTTAACCAGGAAATGAGAGAGAGGCAAAGAAAGTAGACAACGAGACTATAAAAACGATGAATAGATCATGTTACATCTCTAAGCATGCCAAAAACTAAGGTAACACGAATAAAAAACCAATGTAGCACAAACCTGTGGCTCCAATATTGGAAACTGAGGCCCACGGTGACGGAGTATTCTGTAGTCTGCCACTTCATACCTCGACATCTCCATCTCCCATTTCTTCCTTCGACGGAAGGCCTCCTCCACTGGTTTCAAATCCGTTTCCGGATGAAGTCCCACAATAATAAAATGTTCAAATAGTGAAGTTGGCTCCTTATACTTCGTTTGATCCTAGAATGTTTATCAAATCGAAAACACTACTCAGCTAGTATGCTATGCAAAAGCAGAAGGTTTATACGATTAAGGGGAATACGAACTACGATAGGACACTCTAAGAGAGATTGAATACCAGAGCTTTTGAAGAGTGGAGCTGATACCACTGTCTTTTTTGGTTTGCTAAGACCTCAGGATTGAAAGTGGGCCGATTATCCTCACGTAGATTGCTGACCCCACGCCAAGCCTTCTGCATCTGTGTTTTCAATCTCTGGAAACTGTTTGTACGCCTGTGTCCAGGAGCCGCCATCTCACTTTGGGTGCGCCTATGTCCCTGTGACGGTGACTGAGGTAAGACCGGTCCACCGAAGTATACGTTTTGAAATGTCTCTGCAGGTACTGTAACTGCATCCGGACTACATGACGAAGAGTCTTGCTCTCCTGTAACTTCATTCATTTCCATCTTTCTAATACTTGTGTCATTAACTTGTGTCTCGTAACTTATACTTTGCGGTTCATCATCTTTCTCCCTCACCATCAAACTCGAACTATCTTCACCATCCTTTTCCAACACTCTATCCTCATCCCTATTTTCACATCTATTACTTGTTCCTGTATCTTCTTCTTCGATTCCACCCACCTTCATCTCTCTGCTAAGAGCATTGAGGCCGTCTTTCGTATCATCCTTCTCCGGTGAAACTGAACCAGATTCTTCATCTCTCTCCAATATAGCTTGTTCATCCTCCCTATTTACCTTTTCCAAGGGGTCAAGAGACTCACGTCCGTCTTCTTTTTCACTGCTAGCTTCCAAACTATCACGTTTATCTTCAGTTGTATCTACTTTCGGAGAACAGCTATCACTTTTCCTAGATGTATTTTGTTCATCCTCTTCTTCACACTTACTCAACATATCTAGTTCACTCGTTACAAGACTCCCCTCACCATCCTTCACATCTCTTTCCACCATAACCTGCCCTTCATCTATACTCGATGTATTCACTTCCTCCTCTTCATCTTTGTCTCTCTTCAATAACCTACCTTCCTGAACCATGCCTAATGTATTCTGCTCATGTACATCTCCATCCCTAAAGGCCTCATCTTCCACATCCGTCTTGTTCGGATATCTTAATAATTCATCTCTATTACTATCTCCTCGATGAACTGCCAATACGTCTCCCTTCATATCCGTATTAAAGCTCTTCTCCCTCAATAATTAGCATAGCCCAATTTTCTGCTAAACGACAAAACAAGATATTTTGAAATAATCAACAAACTAGGAAGAAGACGAAAAGCTAAAATTGATACGCAATTCCTTAAAGCCAAAAAAACAAGTTAAAATTTCTGTGAGAGCTTATAAGAACTTGAAGAATCTTACGATCTAAAATCGAATCACCAAATCCTCTTTTATAACGACGAAACCCTAATTTTTTAAACGAGTTGAAACAATCAGCAATTTTCCAAAGACGACGGGTTCTATGTACGAATTCAAGGTTCCAGCTAACAACAGCTTTGCGAATTAAAAAAATTCGAATCAAAGAAGATGATCACATGAATAGTGAATTAAAATCAGGAATTTAAGAACGAGATACCTCCAAAATCAATGCTCCTGGGGGAATTTTTATTTTTTGTTGTAAATTCAAACACGAAAATCCAAAAAAAAATTAAAAAAGAACTTGTAACGGAAGCTTGGATTATGGAGGGAACGAAATGAATGCGCGGTGTAAGGATTGGGGAGAGATAGATAATTGATTGACACAACAAAATTGGAATTGAATCTTCTTTTTTCCCCCTTTTCGTTTTTTTCTCTCTTTTTTTTTTCTGTGGGGGCGAAAAAGACCGATAAATAAAGTTTGTACTATAAATAGGATTATACGAAAAAGGGGAGGTTATACTTGAGACCAGGAAAAGAACAGCTCAGGTGCAAAAACTTTTTACCCTTCACGTTTTCGTTCACTTCTACTAAACGTGGCCCTCATGTTATGAGCAAAAAAAAACACCCAAAATCTATTGATTTTGACTTGTTTTATTTACGTTAAACGTAATAACTATAATCCAACACCCACACAATTTAGTCTTTTTCAACTATAAAATCAAAATAAACACTCGAAATGAAAGTCCAAATCAGAGGAAATCACAAAGAAACCCGATGTCTTATGCAGACATTTTTATTAGTTTTTTCTTGCAAAAAAAAGTAGTTATCTAAATTAGAAAGAAATAATCTAAAAGTTTAGAAATCAATTTCAAAAGTGGCAAGTACAGTATGTTACTATTTGCTCCACTACATTTAACTTTTAAATATTTTATATTGACTGTCTTTTAACGGACATATTTTAAAGATAGGGAAATATTTGATTTTATCTTTTTTTTTGTAAAATCTAATAACATTTACGGACCCTATATCCAAATCTAAATTTCTTTCCTCAAACATCTTCAGTCATCGAAATTTATGTTATCATCCATGATTATATGAGAAGCACATTGGATTCTAAAATTAAAAAATATAAGAAATTCTTTATTAGGTACGAGTGAAATTTAGTAACACTTAATCCAGATTTTTTATAAAAACAAAACACATAAATCAAAAAGTATGATATCTAGACAGATTTTATGTGTATATATGTAGGATTTTCTACATTTTAGGTTTCGAAAGCAATATAAGCCTAAGAATAAGCCCAATTTCGAAAACACAATGACTCAGTAGTTAAATCTTATTCATTTGGCAGACGATGACACCTAATGACCATGATCATTGTTCATTTGGATCTCCTGCAACTAGCGACTAGCAATTAAAAATAGCGACCAAACGTTATTCCTATGAGTGTCGTTGCAAACCAACAATCAAAAACAACTACTTACATGTTATACATAAATTTTTATGTAAATCCAAATTATATAGTGTGTGACGAGTGACTCGCTTAAATCTTTACAACAATATTTAACATAAAAAATCTATTTATTGATATCACAAAATAACAAATAAAACCTCTAAAGCCTCTTTAGTTTCTAAAATATTTTTTTAAATAATTTGCTGATGATGTTAATTTGTACGTCAACAAATTACAATTATGCTTTCAAACTTTTTATATGTTTTATGACAAGTAACAATTGACGATGGAAAGAGAACTTTTTGTAGTTTAACAAAAAAAGAACTTTTCGTTTTCGACTAAGAAAGTAGAAGTATAAGAAAAAAACGAGTTTGATGCACTTTTATTATTTGTAACTAGTAATTTGTTTTGGATCATCTGTTTAAAATTGAAGAAACCAGCATAATCATCATCAAGACGATTGTTTTATAGATATATGGAAGAAGGTCAAAGATATCTATCTAATGACGAAAACGAAAGGTCTCTAGCATATATTTTTGGAATAATTAATAAGTAAACGAATCTCATGTCTGTGTCCACTAAAATACGAACATAAATGTCGGCAATATTATGATAATACCATAAATTATCTAGCTCCTGACAATTATTTCTCTGTAAAAGTAAAATTTCTCACCAATTAATGAGAAAAAAGTAAAAAACAAAGTTAGAGGTGCGCTTAAACTTGTAATCGTTGAAAGTTGACTTTGAACGTGCGATGACGCTTTACCGAACCCAACGGTTGAAGTTGAAGATGTCTTAATTGGGTTACGTATCTCTCTCACGCGCCACATTTGTCCTTCTATCTCAGCCGTTGGATTTGCCTGTTACGAGATCCGTTTGACTTGCTTGAATAAAAAAACATCATGAATGAAAATTTGAAACAGCTATTAAATATCTCACCCCATTATTTAGCCACTCTTTATGACTCGTATCATATGTATTTGGTTTAAGAAGAATATATGGCGTAATTCTGGATAGCGCAGAACGGAACAGATAATTTTTAATAAATTGTTTGATACTTTATCATGTTTTAATATATGATGTCATGGATTGGAGTTTGAATCTTCAAAGTCCTTACAATGGCAGACGCGGAATTCATAATTAGTAGATTGTTTTTGTTGGTATTAGCAGTTTACTTACGATATTTTTAGGGTGGGGTAGAAGTTATGTCAAAAAAAAAAAAAAAGAATAAGTTCAATAAAATCATAAAAGAATCTAACGAATCAAGCAGATGGTTGAAAGAAACTGATGTATCATAACTTTAATGTTCTTAAAGCTTGCCTCTTGTCGTTTTTAGGTCTTAAGTCACCGTATATTCATGCTTGTTTATTACGTTTTGTTTAAATTTGCATATAGAAATCCTAATTTGTACACATACATACATTTTGCTATCTTTTGTGATTAAATAAGTACTAAAGAAACTTAGTGGAGTATAAGGAGTTATTGGATATACAACGAGAAATGGTTCAAGCCATGATGGATCATTACTACTCACAATGAAAAGCTAGGAAAGGAGATGATGAGGTTCGAAACGTATCGATTCAAAGCTAGAAATTTCAAAGGTGAAAAGGTGAAGAGTAGGTAAAGAAAGCCAAAATAAGAGGACAAAAATGGCGACCGCCGATTTTCATAGAACCAGAGCATAAGCAGGCATGAAACTTACGGTATAGTGGCGAAAGAAAGTGGTAGGCCATAACTTCGATCCACCAAGACCAAAAACCACCGATTTTTCACTTGCACACACACTTTCTTTTTTCTTCCTTTTGTTTATTTGGCCACTTGTTATTTATATGTTTTAAACAAAAAATTAAGGATTTTCTAATCTTATGTTTTTGAGAGAGGAATAGTGTTCTTAATACTTGATCTCCTATGGAGAACTTGTGTGGATCTTAAATCTCTCCTTGTTGTTTTGCAGTTTGATTTTGATCTTTCACCTCCTGCCTTTGATCACCATGGAAACCAAACTTTCAATGATTGAGTAGTAGTTTTATGGATTAATGTTTGGATCTCGACAAGGGATAGATTACATTTTGGTTTTTCTTTCTTAGGGTGTATCATTGTTGGTTTATCATTTGGTTGAGTTTAAAATTGAAGAAATAAAATAATTATCCCTTGAATTCGATCACATGATTTTTTCACACATGAAGTGTTTGTGGATATTCCTCAATGAAAACCAATGAACAAATTTTATATAATCTAAGGAATTATAAGCTAGATCAGTTTGTAAGTTGTTTATGAGATGTTAATTAACATGGGGATCATAATTATTCATTTTTTCATTGTATTGTTATCATAATGAGAGTTAGATAATCCACTTGTTGAGATTCTTGAGCATTTGGACTAGGTTTGTATTGGAATCAATGAAGAAGTTACTCTTGAATCCTAGGTGTTCCTAGTCATTTCAAGATCTTTGCCTTGATCCATATTTTAGTATATTGGGTGATTGGTTGAGATGTTGTTCAAATGCTCTAAGTGGTAGTTATATACCCTCGAGTATTTTTACCTACCACTTATATCGTCTTGCCAAGCTGGCATTTTGTCCCTTCTTGAGGTGACTATGGTCTAAATCAGACGGGTATGAGAGGCATTTCGTAACGTTTTTCGCTTGCTGACAAAGTCATTCAGCGTGCTTTTTGTGCTATCGAGATACGCATGACCTACAAATTTGCCTTTTGGCCTATGGGTACTTGACATGTGGATCTGTAGTAGATATTATCAACAAATTTCTACTTGAAAGGATAAGCAATTATGGTAATATGTAAATTATAAATGAATAACCCATACTTGGTGTGGGTTGTGATACTCAACACGGGCTGTATAAACCTCCTTAGATCGGGTCGGTTTGGGAGGCGCCAAGGGGACGACCCCCATGCTCTGCCTACGAGCCACTATAGAGTCAGGCGAATGAGCAATTCTTATTTGGTCACTCTGTCCCGACGCTCCCAGCCAGACAGTATAGCCACACTATCGTTTATGGTGCATAAGGGCCTAGTGACCCTTCTATAGAGATACAAACGTCCTCACGTAAACAAATCTAGATACCCCATGAATGTTGATACATGGCGTTAGAATTCACCTAAGTTAAGCTAAACATGGCGCTAAAGTGGTTTACCTAACTAAATTACACATGACTCTATTAGATTTGCCTGAATTGTATCTCACGTGTACTTGCATAATTCATAAATATTAAGAGAACGAGATTTACCTCAACAATAACTATCTTTATTTTTGGTTTTTATGAGGAGTATGATATATGGTTTATATGTACTAATGATATCCTTTGTATACTAATTTTTCAAGGAGTTAGTCAGTTTTGCTAAATCCAATGCATGATCCTCATTGGTCGATTGGTGGCTTAGGGGGTACCACCAACCCCTAGCCAGTTCTTGAGAGTGAGAGCTTATACCGTCCTCTACTGTGGCTATATAATATGATTTCTTCTTAATGGTTTGAGTAGTTTAATGTGATGTAGTGTTTGAAGTTTTGAGCTTCTTGTAATTATCAAAGGCTCCAACTTAGTGTCTTCAGTTTGTTTTTCATCTAATTCATTATTTGAAGACTGAAAGATCTTAGGAGCCTATAAGCTGTGATGGTGTTAAAGTAGGAAGCATAGACTGAGATGACTCTGTGTATGGATTTAATGGAGTGGAATTTGAAGTTATGCTACTACCCATCTCAAGATTAAAACTCAACATATATATCATATGTTAGGGTAAATTTCATTTCCTTTATATTTATGATTTATGCAACGACATGGAATATTTACTATTTATGTTAAGGACCCACATGAGGAAAGGATCGCTTGGACAACACGCACACCTCGATAGACGTAAATCACGATGAAGAATTCTGCCATCTAACGACAAATGGTACGTAAGAGCTATACATACCTGTCTAATACGGACCGTAGAACACCCCGGGAGGGCATAGGTGCTAGCTGGCCGAAACAACAAGGATGGTAGCTAAAGATCACAAAATCGAATCGATCCTATCCACGACTAAACTGAGACCCCCCGGACCGGAACCAAACCAGACACATCCGATTTATTAAAACCACCCAATATACTAACTTGGGTCAGGTATCATATATAAATATAACCCTTACTCGCTATAAAAAAGGGTCGGCTAATCGTTTATTCATAACTTAGGATAAGATTGCTCTATTTTAATTTTGACTTTGTTTACTCACATACAGCTTTCTTCCCTAAGTTCTTAGTCAGGTTTCATTAATAGTTAGCTGAGTTCTTCTCGTGAGCAGTCGACTTCTCTCCTAATTCGATCCACGTTTGAGTGGTTAAAAGTTCTTATATTTAGGCAACACTTAACTGACTCTTTCTTGCGAAAACCTCTAAAGTCTCAACCTTTCAATAAAGACTCGAGATTACGGAGTGATTCAGGTTCAAAGACCACCGTTTTCAAACCTTAATGCTCTGGAAGATTGCTCATTCTATGCGATAAAAGCTTTTCCGGTCACCTTACCTCGCTTAGGCGTCTTTTCTCTTGATTTTTCCACTTAAAGAGTCTTTGCAAACACCAGATATAACTCATGTGTTATTAGTTTTATGATTTATAAATACTAATTCAAATCACCCCTTGTTCATATCTAAGGATTTTCCGCTTATAGATTTAAAATCTGTGTTCAAATCTTATATTATTAGTTTTATGATTTATAAATACTAATTGAAATCACCCCTTATTCATATCTAAGGTTTTATTTATGGATTCCAATATATTTGAAAGTGTTTTTCTTCTAAAAATACAAATGCTGAAATTTTTATCCAAACCATGTTATTTTGAATAGTATTTGAAAAAAAAAAAAAATATTCCAAAGCATCCACATTTTTTTTTTTTTTTTTATAATGTGAAAATCTTCATTCCAATACATATTACAACTAAAAGTGGAAAATTGTATATTACAAAAATATATGCTTAAAATATAAATTTTACCATTTACCAAAGGAAATTTTTCTTATATTCATCTACCTTTCCCATTATTTCTTTATTTTCAAAAATGTATATATGACAACAATTTTTTGCTTAAAAAGTAAAAAATTTACAATTTACTAATTTCATTATATTCATATAGATTTTTTCCATTTCAATTTCTTTCTTTTTTAAAGGTAAAATTTCTAGTTATGAAAAATATTTGTTTTAAAAATTTAGAATTTAAAATGTCCTAAATTTTTTTTTCTTTAAAAAATTTATTTACCAAAAAATGTAATCATCACAATCATGAATCATCTCCATTTTTAAAAGAGGCTGGTTCTTGAAAATGATAAAATAAAAAAAATTGTTATGTATGTTTTCTTAGATGTCCATGCCTATATTATAAAAGACTCATATTCTAAAATATTCACTAGTGGGAATATTCTCTAATATAATATTTTGTTTGTCCCTATAAATACTCTACAATACTCAAGAAATAAGATATTATTTCCATCATATTTTTTCTCTTGTTTACAACAAAAATAAAATAAAACAGTGTTTTTTCTTTAGATCTAAGAAGATCAAATGGAAAGATGGAGTGCGATGACAGTGATAATGGTGGTGATAATTTTTGCAGTCACGGTAAAATCACAACAAGAAAATGATATGTTTCGACGTTTTCGCAAGTGTTTTCAAAAGTGTTCTAATCCATTTGGTCCTTATGGCGGGGATTGCTTTGAACGTTGTAAACTCCAATGTGGTGGCCCAAACCTTTCCCATGGTCCTCCTATAAGTCCTTCAAGGTATTATTCTTTTTACTCCTTTGCAAAATTATATTTTATGGTAACTATTTATGATTTCTTATAAATGCATTTTCTAATTACATATTTATGTACAAACAGAATCTCACATGGGATGGCACCTGCTAGAGTTCACCTGCTAAAGTTCACGGAGAGAGAAAACTAAAAGAAAATTATGTAGAAGATTTGTATTCAAATCAACTATTTTTAATTGTATGTTTATGTTAAAATCTAATAAAAATATGAATAAAAATTTATATTCTTTTTTTTCTTACAAATTATAGAAATAAAAATATTTCTTTCCAAATAAATCTATAAAGTTACATAAAATAAATAAAAGGAGAAAAACTATAGAAATATATATTGAAGTACAAGAAAAAATAATCAATTGTTGTAGTGATTGTAGAATAAATTAAGTTAAGTTTTTTAATTTTTATATTGATAAGCTACTTTGTTGTGGGTTTGTTTTACTGTATCAATGAATGTCATTCTTGTTTGTAGAAATCAAAGTTCAAATGCTATGTATTTTGGAAAATGATGTAAAAAGCTAATTATGAACAAACATGGCTATAAGAAAGTGCTATAAAAACAACAATAAACGTTATAAGTACATATTGACTACATATATAACACAACCCCAAATGTTATGTATAAAAAGAATTAATAACAATAACACTAGAATATACGATGGATGGAAGAGAGGAAAGCGCTATATTAAATAATGATAAGATAGAAATATGAAAAAATTGAATGTGTCAGGTTTAATATCTTGGTCGATGATACTGCGATTTCTAAAAATATATGGTATCGTCACATGACGTTAGTCTGATGCTGTAAAAAACATGTTTTTTTTTAGTGATGGATCTTTTAAACAATTTAGACAAAAAAAAAAAAACATGAATTTTGGTGTAATTATGAGGGAAGAAGATGATCTCAATGACCGAATTAAAACTAAGTAGAATATAAGAGGATATGAATTATTGGCTGCAAGTTAATGGCACAGCTGCTATATAACGAAATTTAGACCATTGCAAATCAAGATAACGACGAACATTTCGTCTCAACGTCGAGATTGGATGTTAAAATGCATGGCAGTGCATCATGGATACATTCCAATGCTATGTGGGGTGGATATTTAGTGAGTTGACAGAGCTCAAATTTACTATGTGGGCTTCCATGGGTTAGAGTGATGTTCGTTTGCATGGATTTTGTTGGATTCATAATACAAGAGGGAGATTAAAGCTATTTTTCAATCCATGGATTTTTCAAGACACTGAAATTTGCTCACATCTTATTAAAGGCTACAAAACTCGATGATTCGTATAATGGCGCTTGAAAGACCGGATTGGTTATATCATCAGGTATTTGGAGAGCCGATGATCCGTGCATAATTTAACGGTTTTTATGCCTCATTTATGCATGGTTTTAAGGCCTAAATCACTGTTTTGAGGATATAATTGATCACATTTAGCATAATTATCATTCGATTGCATTTAGAATTAGGATTTCATGTGCATACAAGCATTATGTGTTTTTGGAGCCATTTTAGGTTACAAATTGAACATTTGAAGTCAAGGAAGCCTAATGGATCAATTGAGAATCAATAAGACACATAGAAGAGCAAGTAGGAGAAGCTAGAGCACCAAAAAGACAGAAAATAGTTCCTTGACGACATCAAGGATAAGCAGTTGGGCGGTATAAAGTAACCAAGAATAACCCAAGAACAAGACAGTCCTTTGTCGACGGCAAGGATGAAGATCCCAAAAGCAAAACCATTTATGTCGTCCAGAATCAGCTCCTTGTCGGTAGCACAGGTTGGAATTCGACCCCAAGCTTGGGTATTTGATTTTTTGCACTTGTAACCCCACCTCTTGCTATATATAGTCTCTATGTAATTAGGTTAATGATATAAGCTTACACAATGTAGTTCTTTAGGATTTATGCTGCTCTTGAGAGCCTTAGATCTCTTATTTAGTGTTGCTTTGTTTAGTCTTATTGGCTTTATAGTTAATTGCATTTTCATTATGTTGACTTCTTTGCATCTCTTTTCTCTTTATCTTCATGGGTTTATATCCATAAATGAGTCTTTAATAAATGATCACGGATGAGCCATGATTAGGTTTAATTAGGCTAGATTTCATGTTCTAGGCAGTATCAAGTAGTATCCATCAATCAAACGAGATCAAGTGCTAGACAGGAAAGTCATGACTCTCAATCTTAATCTTAGGATTCTTATGCATTCTAAGTGTTTGTTAAAATGTCAGATGTGCTCTAGTTTTACCCTAGAAATCCTACAAGTGCACAGTAATGCAATTGTAGTGTATAGGGGTCGAATCCCATAAAGACCTATGGTTACGCTATTAGTTTTTCGGTTCGAATTAAGCTAAGACGATAATTGACATCGAAAAATAAAAGTAAATAACTAATAAAATCGAAGTTTAAAACAATTGGGAAAAATGTTAGGCTTTGGAAAATTCTCGAGAAATCAGAATTGTATGACAGAATCTACTAGGGAATTATTTATAAACCTATTCTAAAAGATCAAACACTATGCTATAGAATACCAGCTTCCGCTGCGAGATTTATCTATGCCTAAATAGCTAGAAAATCAAATTCTTTTGTGAAACCTAACAGTTAAACATGCATTCAAACATGTTTGCTAAGTTCACAAATTCCCTAACCTAAAATCCTTTGTAATTAGGCAAATTTGCTCAAAAATCTATATTTGTCCCAATTAATTAAATCACACTTCCACGCTCATTAACTAACCTAAAAGCTTGATTCTAGTTAGCTACTCCAAAATCAATTATTGAAATCTATCTAGAGAAGAACATGTTAATAAACCCTAGTCTTTTTTATTCCAATTCAACAATCCATGATTATTCCTTTGAAGAAACCCTAAACCTAACCTACAAACTACTCAAACATGGAGATTGAAACAAACAACATGCTTTGAATAGGGTTCGGGATTCACCCGTCTCCCTAACAAAAGAGAAACAAAAAGGGTTCGGGATTCATCCGTCTCCCTAAACAATCTCTCTAGTAAAAAACCTAGAAAAATAAAACATAACCTAAACAATGGTTTAAACATGTATTTGTAACATATGAGATGTCCTAAAAGTTTCATTTTCAAATAGGGGATTGATTTGGGAAAAATATGGAAACTTTGACCCTAAATCTTGTTCTGCAAGAGTCCTGTCGATCGACATGAGAGGTCATGTCAATCGACAGGTTCTCCAGAACTGCACATTTTCTTTAGTTCACAACAGATCAGACATGTCTTAGCTAAAACGGTCATATCCGGATCTACAGACATGAGAATCATTTCAAACCACTTGGAATTGAAAAAGCTAACTTCCATATATTTCTTTTGCCATCAATTTGATCAGATTTGAGTACCGGAGGATCTCAAACGAATGCCAAACATCTGAAATTCATATATGAGACTGCATCTCTCATTTATCGATTATGCTCCTTTTTGCTCCACTTTCTCCAATTCCTCCCAAATGCTCAAAACACCTATTATATAGTATATATACCTACAATAGAATCTAAAACTAACAAAGACAGGAGTTACCCAAAAAACCACAATATATCAATGCCCAAAACACATTGATGAGCAAGGTTGTTGTTTAGCTCGTCGAAACCTCGCTGAACCCTTTGTTATCGATTAGAGATGGTGTCAAATGACTAGTGGTAATGCTATTTGGCTCGCGAAAGCGTCGCCATGTCTTTATCCACTATATAAACCATTTTCGCTAATCACAAAATGGTTAAGCTCTTATTGTTTTCTAATCAATAGATTATGCAATCAATGAGCCTTTAATAGAATCATGGAACCCCAATACTAGTCTAGCTTGATCTTTCATACTCAACTATTGATTCATATCTTTAAATGATGTTCATTGTTATCATAGCATATTTTATCGCGTAGTAAAATAGTTAACTCATCAATAAAACATTGTCTTAGCTTTAGTGAAATATTTAGTACTAGGAATTAGCACATTTTGACCTCATTGTGGATCGATATCCGTATTAACCCTATTTTTTTACTTAATTATAAGATAGAATTTAGTTAATTATTGGATCAATATAAATGTGTTGATTTAGTGGATTATGGTAGTAAACGACATGCCAAAAACCTCTGCTCATCAGCCGACTTACCAATTAATGACAAATATTTAACATAGTCTTGTTGCAATTTTTATACATTGGTTATATAGTTCTATTTGATTGAAGTTTAAGACTAATAATCTTTTGATTAAATACGGCTTCGGACTATGATTGAGAAGACTTACATGCAATCAAAAAGCTAAAAGCTAAAACCCATTTATAATGTTGAGTCTATGTAGCTTTTAGTATTTTCAATTTAAATGTGTGTAGATTAATAATAAGGTCATATCTAAAATCAATTAGGACTCGCCGGAGTAGATGATGTTAGATGATGGACAACGTCGTTTTGTGCTTCTCAAAAATTGACTCAATAGAAATTTTAATAACATCAAATAAATCTGCACAATAACAAGTTTGAGGAAACTGTTTAGATGGTGTAAACCCTTCTCTCACATTCGAGTTCGATAGCACCTAAAGAAAAAATAATGTCATTTAATAAAACATTGTCGTTTTATTCTTCAAGATTTTTTTTTCTCCGATCAATAAAATGACGTCGTTTTATGCTATACGTCACTAACAATGTGTTAATCGTAATTAACATTATTAACTTAATTTAATGTTTATTAGCAGCTAAGTATGATTAGCCACATAAAAATTTCAATTTACATAAATTGGCACCATTCGAATTCTTCATACATATAGATAGGTCATATAATCACTCAAATCAACTCCCAACTCGTATGATTTGACCGATTCCGCCCCACAAGGGCCACAACGCAGGGAAAAGATACGATGGGCTCACGGAAAATACAAAGAAAATAAAACATAACAGGCTTAACAGATTGGCCCAAGCGATCAATTGTTGTTCAAATATATACTTTTAACTAAAATCTTCCATTAAAACTAAAAAAGAAAATTTTAAAGTAGGTAAAACGGCAGCGTTCTGTTCACCGGGACTAAACCCATTGAACAAGAAAACACGATTAAAAAGGCATTGGGAAAACATTGTTCCTGAGATCTATCGGTAGGATTATATTTTAGAAGAAGAAGAAGGATTCAGAGAGGATGAGCGACGGGGACGAAGCCGTTAGACGCCGTACCGCGGCTGTGGCCGAGTACCGGAAGAAACTCCTCACACATAAGGAGCTCGAATCCCGTCAGCGAACAGGTTCGATTCCGCGACTCAGATTCAATCGCAACCTGCTATTATTTGATCTCTTTTAGTCTGTTTAATCTGTACTTAGTTCGAAAGGCTTTTTGAGTAAATTGAATCTAGGGCGCTTGCTCTCAATTCGGTACATTCAATTGGCTAAGTATTTTTTAAGACGCGATTTTAGGGTTTTCCTCAGTTGTTTACTTATCCCCTGAGTGTTCCTCGACATCTTAACTTTTCTGGTTCCGGTTTACTGCGTAGCGTGTTTCCCAACCCCGTTTTGTGATATCGATTGTTGAAGAAGATCTGTTCTTTTGACTATTTTGCGATTTGCTCTTGCAGCTAGGGAAAATTTAAGAGCGTGTAAAAAGGAATTCAACAAAACCGAAGATGATCTGAAGTCTCTTCAAAGTGTTGGCCAGATAATTGGAGAAGTGCTTCGACCGCTTGATAATGAACGATGTAATCTTCTTTCTCTACCTAATACTCACTCAATTTTCTTCTTCTTTGTTATTATTGCTCATTGAATACTTTGTTCATGTGCCATCTGTTGTAGTTTTCTGGTGTCTGAAGTTAACATCTTGTTTTTGGTATTTTAGTGATTGTCAAAGCAAGCAGTGGTCCTCGTTATGTGGTGGGATGCCGTAGCAAGGTGGATAAGGAAAAGCTGACCTCAGGAACTCGAGTTGTTCTTGATATGACAACACTAACAATAATGCGAGCCCTTCCCCGAGAAGTAAGTTCGATATAGGCAATAAGTTTGCTTCTGTTATACCCTCGTAGCGTATTTCTCCTGACAAAAAAGTATGTGATTTTCATTCTGATGATGGTAGGTTGATCCCGTTGTTTACAACATGCTTCATGAAGACCCAGGTAACATTAGCTACTCTGCTGTGGGTGGGTTAGGTGATCAGATCAGAGAACTCAGAGAATCTATTGAGCTACCTCTCATGAACCCTGAGCTTTTCCTCAGAGTTGGGATCAAACCCCCAAAGGTAATAATTCTCCATCACATTGTGATTCAGTATGAACTGCTAAACATTATAGCTGATAAATGTTGTGGATGTTAAAACCTTAATGCAGGGTGTCCTTCTGTATGGACCTCCGGGTACTGGAAAAACTCTACTGGCTAGAGCTATTGCCAGCAACATTGATGCCAACTTCTTAAAGGTTTGGTTTTGTGCTATGTTGTATTTTGGGAATTTTACGTTATTGCCTATCCTCTAAGGTTTAATCAAATTCTATCTCCTGCCCTTCAGGTTGTATCCAGTGCAATCATAGACAAGTACATTGGAGAAAGTGCTAGGCTGATTCGAGAGATGTTTAACTATGCCCGTGACCACCAGGTACGTCTTTGTCTTACACTGGTTGTATTTATTTGGTATCTCTTTAATTCTTGACTTGACTAAAAACTATTTTCTTGTTAGCCTTGCATTATTTTCATGGATGAAATCGATGCTATTGGTGGGCGTCGTTTTAGTGAGGGAACTAGTGCTGACCGTGAAATTCAAAGAACACTTATGGAGTTACTCAATCAGCTTGACGGGTTTGACAACCTCGGAAAGGTAAACCACTCTCTGTTATTGAAATTATATATCTAGATCAAACCTGGTGCTTAAAACTGTGTTGTCTGTTGGATAATATCTTGATCGAATTCTGTTTGAAATATGTTTTGGGAAAATGTTTATTATTAGGTGAAAATGATAATGGCGACGAACAGACCTGATGTGCTTGATCCAGCGTTGCTCCGTCCGGGAAGGTTAGATAGAAAGATTGAGATCCCTTTGCCAAATGAGCAATCAAGAATGGATATTCTTAAGATCCATGCAGCTGGTATCGCCAAACATGGTGAAATTGATTACGAGGCTATTGTCAAACTTGCAGAGGTTAGTTTTGTTTTCTTACATTGCTGAGTTTAGTAATTGTTGCTTTAGTTCCTCACTCACTAAAACTTTTGTTGTTGATCCAAAAGGGTTTCAATGGTGCTGATCTCCGTAACATTTGCACGGAAGCTGGAATGTTTGCAATCAGAGCAGAGCGAGACTACGTGATCCAGGAAGATTTCATGAAGGTATGTATATATCTCTCTGACCTTTGTCTTGTTTAAATTATATGTTGTAATATCTTTGGTTTTGTGATATTGGATATGAAACTATTTTGTTTCAGGCGGTGAGAAAGCTGAGTGAGGCCAAGAAACTCGAGTCGAGTTCACACTATAATGCTGATTTCGGAAAAGAGTGAGAATACCCTCTCGTGTGTTAGGACAATGCAATGGCAATTTCAATATTTTTATCAGTTTTTTTTCTTTGGCAATGTGGAAAAACTTGTATGTTTTACTTTATGAGGAGCAAAGCTTGTGGAGTTTGCTTAGTAATTTAACGCTTCAAGCATCTTTTGCCTCTTTTTTTCTTTGGTAATTGACTCATTGTTGGGAATGAACTCGGTAAAAACTTCATTTGGTCCATTGCTGATTCTATTCCGCTTTAACTAAACAAACATAAACACTTGAAATTCCGCAATAACTAAACAAACACAACACTTGAAAGCACACAAAGACAGCAATGAAGCTAAATAAAGAGTTATTAATGAGGTTAAAAACAAAACTGGTGCCTTATTTTTAGGCTTGGAATTCGAGGATCTAGAATCCATTCAGGTATCTTTAGAATTTTAGTTCATGTTCCATCCGGGTTTTGGTATCTCAAAATATTATAAAAATTTAAATAAAATTTGTTTTATTAAATTAGCAAAAAAAAAAAAAAGTATATTTGAGGGTCCAAAATAATTTATGAAATTTTCTTTACTTGTATTTAGAAACCAATTTTCAGTTATTGAACAGGACCAAATTTGTTTTTTTTTTTGCTATTTTTGAGCTTCCCTTGTTTATTACTAATTACTACTCCTCAAGATATGCGGAAATTCAGGCATTTACACCATGAACAAGCCCGAGGTCGCACATGCTCATTCCCCACAACTTTTGCTCTTGGGAATTGTATAATCTCTACAAAATTATTTCATCCGTTTCACACTCTTTACAATTGAGGAATAGTTTGTTTTCTTTAAGCAAAAATATAGAAATAAATTGTTTTAATGTTGCCTTTTTCATACTCCACAAAATGCAATTTACAACCTAGTACATTTTTATTGTTGTTCAAGAACATCAAACTCGTCGTTATAATTAAAAAATGTGATGAGATAATAACAATCGAGCGAAAAATTTAATGTCTTCTATCAATTGTACTAGATTAGTAGAAGTCTACCAAACGAGTTGGGCCTGGCCCAATTCACGAATAAACAATGACTTATTTACCCCTTGATGTGTTTTCTCACCTGTCGTCTGTAGAGATCACGACGAGCTTTACCACACTCAATTTCTGCTTTCCTCAAACCCTAATTTCTTAGCTCGAAGTTTCCTTAGTGCTTGTTATTGACCTCGAAATTTCCCGGTAGAATTTGAAGTCAATGAGATTCAATCAAGCCTTTTGTAATTCTTAGAATTCGTTCGATTTACTTAATTCGTGTGTGTGCTTCTGAAATTCTTCGTCCAATTGAAGAATTACGAGTGGGTTTTCCGAAAATTCGTCCATGGGTTCGGAAAATCATGTTGTTGTTGATATTAGTTCAGACGAGGAGGACGATAAACAGGTAGACGGAAGCTACTTCGAGTGGCTTAACGAGGTTTTGGAAGCTGTCGATGAGAAATCGGACAGTTCCGATGAAGTCGAGGTGATTTCTGAGGTGAAAGGCAGCGGTGATTCTGTGTTTCGGAAGCCAAATTCGTCGAGTCAGGCTTTGGAAGACGATGATTGTGTGATTTTGGACGGTGATCCGGACAAGACGACAAAGACTGCTTCTAGTTACGATGATGATAAACTGACGAAGAGCGATGATGATGATGATGTGCTTGTAGTGGGACAAAAGGGCGAGGTATAGAGTTCGAATCCACCTCAATTTCTTTATTCTCTTCCAGATTCTGTATGTAGTAGCTTCGTGGGAATTAGTGTCCCTATGTCCTTGTTTAGCTTATCAGGCTTGGTAATTTCACTAGTAGAAGAAACTGAAAATGATCATTGATATGTTCCATTTCTACTCAATTTCTGGCTTCTCGTGTATCGAATTCGAGTGAAAGCCAGAGTTCTTGTTAGCTTATATGTCTTCATTCAGATTCTTTATGCGTTTAGTTTTGATTTACTGTCCAGAGTTGTTCTTGTTTAGCTTCTCAGGATTGGTAATTTCACTAGTAGAAGAACTTGAATCCTTTCTTATTTTGAAAACTAGCGTATCATTGAACTATTTTGGATGTATTCCATCTTGATGCAGGTGTTTTACAACACTAAAAGTTTCCCTAATATCAGAAAGCAAAAAAATATATTTGTTTTTGTAGATAGCATGTAGAGATTTCCCTCATCCTCGACATTCATGTGCTAAGCACCCATTCAACTCAACATCACATGACAAGTACTGTGACATGGTACGCATCTAATCCTCCACAGAGATTCGATTTCAGCGGATGCTCTTTCTCCTGCTAATATATCTTTATTTGGTTTTGCTTGAATTTGAAGTGTCACTGTTATGTTTGCGACATCCCTGCTCCATGTCAATACTGGTATATGGGTGGTGTCTCTACCGTAGATCATTGCCATGCTAATGATAAAGAGAAGATATGGAAGAATCAACGTGAATACCTCAGGACTGGTCACATGCCTACTGAACCATCTCCAAAACCTATTATTCCTCCTCCTCCTCCAACGCTACCTTCGATACTGATTCGCAAGTGTTCACGGACTCCTCCCGTTCAGAATCTCATACAGTTATCAACAACATTGCCACTGAACCAGGTTGGAATCCGGCCTTGCTCATCATCATCATCATCATCATCAACCCGTGTTGCTGCTAATCTCTCATCAAATGCGAGATCCAAGTGTAGAATCAAGCAACCGGTTCCACAAAAACCGGTGCCGTCATTGAGTGTTCGCAACAACGTTATCCAAAAGGAAAGAAGTCCTTGTACGATTAACCTAAGATCCCGAGCGGCTGCTTCAGTTACACGGCTCGGTTCGATAAACGGTAAAAGCAACAAGGCTCAGGTTCCACAATCCACGATAGTGGCGCCACCGAAGATAAACCTCGGAACGTACACTCGACAACCACGCAGTTACTCCGTAGCGACGTCAGGACAGAACACAAGTGGCAATCAAAACCCTCAGTTTCAGACAGCTGATCTGTTAGCTCCGCCTGTAACTCCTTTCACCACCGTAACAGCAGCACCTGTTTCTTCGACGGTTCAACAGCAGCAACCAGGAGCTAATGAAAACGTACTACAGACAAAGCTATCGGAAGTTGAGAGCTGGCTCCTTATGGACCAAACCGGACCGGTTTGTCCTTTGACTGAACCGATAAATCAAGAGCAATATCAACCGTTGACTTTCGATTTCGAGCGTTTCTTGAATAATTGACTGTAGCTTTGTATAACTTTCTTCATTTATTGTAGAATGAGTGAATGTAGTAGATACTTGAATTATATGTATATCATTTATTACTTATTAGCTGTTACCATTACTTATTTAGTGAAAATATTTTCTTACCTTTTTATTATTTATTGCCAGGTGAGAAAAGAATGTTAAAAAAATTAAATAATTTTCAAAAGTGTGTTGTGAGTGACAGAGGTTATGGATAGCGACGTGAAGGTAGGGCCGTAGAAATTTCTGCAAACTGTCTATAAAAAGAACACAAAAACAGAATCTATTCTCAAACACTAAAGACAATTGTACCAACCACAAGAGAGAGAATGGTAAAGAGAAAAACTATCAATAATGATAGAGTGAAGATTAAGAAGAAGAAAGAAGAGTTAAACAGAGGAGCTTGGACCGATGAAGAAGACAAGATCTTAAGAGATTATATTTTGACTCATGGTGAAGGCAAATGGAGTACTCTCCCTAACCATGCTGGTCTCAAGAGATGTGGCAAAAGCTGTAGACTTCGGTGGAAGAATTACTTGAGACCGGGGATAAAACGTGGTAACATCTCTTCTGATGAAGAAGAACTCATAATCCGTCTTCATAATCTACTTGGAAACAGGTTAATAAAACAAACTTTCCTTTTTTAGGAAGTTAATAAATTATTGTTTCGATCTTGATCATTGTTATGTAATAATAAATGCTTAGATGGTCGTTGATAGCTGGGAGGCTGCCAGGACGAACAGACAATGAAATCAAGAACTATTGGAACTCAAACCTCAGGAAAAGACTTCCCAAGACACAAGCGAATTCATTACCAAAGCAACAACAACGTACAAAGCATTCGAGTAATAATGTGAATGTTATACGAACAAAGGCGTTAAGGTGTTCATCAAAGGCTTTGCACTTATCTCTTCAGAAGCAAAGTTGTTGTAGTAGTACTAGTGCCAACAACAACAACCAACTTCCTCTTTTGAAAGAACCAGATCAAGTTGGATCTTCTTCGTCTTTGTTGGGAGATCTCGAGTTTGATTTCGATAAGATTGATTCGGAGGAGTTTCTTTTTCCTGAATTGATGGATTTTGATGGTTTGGGAGGTTGTGAAAACGTTACTTCTCTTGTTTCTTCTGAAGAGATTTTGGGAGATTTCGTTTCTCCGGTGAATGATTCATGTCAGGGTAATCTTGATCTCAATAGACCTTTTACTTCTTGTCTTCATCGCAGCGACGACGAAGAAGACTGGCTTCAAGACTTCAATTGTTAGAGCCTATCTCCCTAATCTACCTAACTAGTAACTACGTTTCTCTAGACCAACAAAAAGTACTTTTGTATTTTGTATAGTTTGAACGCGCTCTTCTAGTTTTTTTTTTTTACATTATCAATTTCTACTCTTGTTCTAACGAGACCATAAAAAGAATATATATTGTTACTGCAAAATATCACAAATACGGAATGGCGAATTATTTCTTTTTAATAGATTTTGTTCTTAATTCATTTCTGCATGCGCAAATGATAGAGCTTTTATTATAGTCTAACTCTAACCTACCGGTTAACTACCCCTGTGAAAATTTGGGCTTACTCAACATCTCATGGGCTTGCTCAATGAAGATCTTTATTGTTAGTGTATAATAATTAGAGAGTTTGATCGCTCAATGAAATTTGGGGTGTCAAAGTTTTAAATATTTACAGTAAAAAACTTTTTTGAGTAAACAACTATTGTTTTGTAAGAAATTACATTGAGATGCCATTAATGCGAGTGTAATCGCGAAAATTAGGGTAATTTGGAAAAAAAAAACAAACTTGTCCGATTACCCGGCCTTGAATATGAATATCCAGATTATATAATACGGATTGCGAATTAGTATGGTAAAAAATTTATTTACTGTCATGCATATCCTTTTCATCTGAAATTCGTTATCAGATCTTATAATAAAACTATTTGAGGTTTAATTTTGTAAAGAATGGATCCAACCCAACTTAAAAACACAGATCTGATCCGATCCAGTTTAAAAACGCATGATCCTAAGTTGTTATATCAGTAAAATCATTATGATACTATCTCTCTAAAAAAATTGTGGAACAAGATTATCTTTTGTAAATAAAACTTATTACATTACATGATAAATTTAGATAAACCTTAGAAGTTGTAAATGATTTTCTAAACTCTATTCATAGCTAATATGTTTATTTATACAAAAGATTAACTTGTCCGGCAAAATTTTTACATAATAAAATAAGAAATTTTTTTAGTAATTAAAAAATATACACAAATATGTTACTTTTACTAACTTAATATATTGACAAATATTAACATGTTTTTTAAGCCAAATCTCGATCTAAATAAGTAATCTCATCTAGTTTGGTTAATCTCATCAAACTTCCAACATTTGGTTTATTCAGATTTGATTAGTTGGGTTTGAAACTCCATAGAACTAGACGGTTAGTTCAGTTTTATGTATACCGGGGTGGCGAAATTCCAGTAAGGCCCATGGAACGCATATAGGCCCAATTAAGATCGGAGAAGTTCCTCTACAGACTTTGACTAACGCCCAAAAAAGAAACGGTTTTGCCGATGTGACGGTGGCAAACGGCCACCAGTTTTGTCGTTTCGAGGAGCGTAGAAAGCACGAACGTATAAGAGCGCGTCGGTGTTTGCTCATCATCGCTTCTTTTTTTTTGCCTTTCTCCGAAAGCAGTCTCACTACGGCAACACACTACCCTACGCCCTTCCCACCATCAAGCATTAAAGTCTCTCTCTCTCTCTCTTCTCTTCGCTTCTTCTGGTTCGAAATTACTTTACTCTCTCTGATACCTTCGCCGGAGAAGCTCTCGTTCTCTGTTATCTCAATCCCTTACTCGAAACTCCACAAGAGTTTCCACTCTGCTTCCAGCTCTGTACAGATCTCGAGCCGCATTTCGTGGATCTGTCGAAATCGCGTTAAACCCACTCGGTTTGTGTCTAACCTAGGGTTTTAATTTTTTTTTGGGGGCGGGGATGGTGAAATTAATGTCTGGGAAGCTTTGAGGAAGTTATGGTTAGACGTCTGATTCTAGAGAGGCTTCGTTTTGACCGGCGAAGAGTTTCCAACGAGGTCATCTGGGTTCGGTGTCTCCGTTGCTGACGAATGGTGGTTTTTAGAGTTTCTTCCGTTGAGTTAAGATGCAGAACTTTGCGATGCTTCTGCTGCTATTTCTCATTCTTCACTTTCTCAGCTCGTTTCCCATCTGCTTCGGTATGACTATGAACTGGTTAACAGACTTTTCCCCGTTTCGGTGTGTTTGGTTGTTGAAAATAGGAATTTAGGAAGCAATTGAGAAAGGAAAAATCAACCTAGCTAAGTTTTTTTCTTTGTTTGCTCTTACTTGACAGGTCAAGATTAGCTGGGTGTCTATATTTAGGAATTGTTTATTGGATATATTTAGAAGCTAACTTTATTATGTATAAACTAAGCAAAAGGTTTTAGATTCATTAAGTTTGGAATCTCTGATTGTGAAGCGTGAGAGTGACGATGACTTCTCACGTTTTTGTGCCTTATTTGGCACCCAACTTTAATTAGCTTAGTAAAAATAGCACAAAGAGCTTTTAGGGACATTCTCTTGAACTGTGTTCTTAAATGTACGAGTGGAGATTCAGTATGTGAACTTTTAGGGACATTACATTTTTCAATAGTATTCGCTGCTATGAATACATGACATGAATCGTCCATGGATGACTTATTATCAGCTTCCTCTATCATTTGCAGCTCGGTTATTTCCAATGAGCTTTCCATATACACGATCAAAATCGAATCAAATGCATTTCTTCCATCCTCATCTTAATCCATCACTCGCTCCTGCACCTTCACCTTCACCAGGTCAGCAAGTGATTCCTTTTTTCCGGCAAGTATACTAAGTTTCTGTCTATGAGTATTCAGTGTTCATTTTCTTTCCCATTTTCAGCTTTTCCCCCCCACCCAAGCCACATTCCACCACCAAAGCACAAGAATCATCACCGTCATCGTCGCTGGCATTTAAGACGCAATGTGACTGCAGTTTCACCTTCACCACGTGGTAATCCTTTTGCATCTTGTTGATTATCCTGTGTCCTATGCTAGTGTTGTTATTGCTTCTGACTTCAGTTCAAAGCTAGTAATTACTTTTCCCTGTGTGTTTCCTTTTTGATAGACTGTCAACAGACGTGTGTGGAGCCTCTCACTTCAACTCCCTTTGGTTCACCTTGTGGTTGTGTTTTCCCTATGAGCGTTCAGCTTCTACTAAGTGTTGCGCCTATTTCTATTTTCCCTGTGACCAACGAGTTAGAAATTGAGGTTGCTGCTGGAACATACTTAGAGCAAAGTCAAGTGAAAATAATGGGTGCCAGTGCCGACAGTGAAAATCAAGGGAAAACAGTGGTGGATATTAACCTTGTTCCACTTGGAGAAAAGTTCGATAACACTACTGCGACACTTATCTATCAGAGATTCCGACACAAGAAAGTGCCTCTAAATGTGACTATTTTTGGTGATTATGAGGTCACACACATAAGTTATCCAGGTAAAACTGATTTCTTTTTTTAATACAAGTTTCTACCTTTTCTTCTTCTTCATTTCATTGTTTGAATTTTGTTAACTTTGCTTCAGGAATTCCTTCTTCTTCGCCATATGGAGATGCAGTGGGAAATGCTCCAAGTGCAAGTAACGGAGGACTTCCAATCACTGCACACTTTGACAACAAAAGCCAAGGAATAGGTTTTAGAACGATTGCAATCATTGCTTTGTCGGGTTTAGTGCTCTTCCTGGTTTTGGTTGGAGCTGTTTCTGTAATTGTGAAATGGAAGAAATATGGGAAGTCATCTAATGCCGTTGGCCCAACATTAGCTCCTTCGATCCACAAACGGGCTGGTAAGCTTTTGACCCCCTCTTTGCTTTAGTAGCTTTAAAAAGACACGGTTCATTTTCTGTTGCTGAATCTTTACACGCCTTGTAGGTGTTGGTTCTATGTTATCTAGTAGCGCCAGAAGCTCGGGATCAGATTCTTTGATGTCCTCCATGGCTACATGTGCTTTATCCGTTAAGACCTTCACACTTTCTGAGCTCGAGAAGGCAACTGATAAATTCAGTGCCAAGAGGGTTTTGGGGGAGGGTGGATTTGGTCGTGTTTATCAAGGGAGCATGGATGATGGAACCGAGGTTGCAGTGAAACTGCTAACGAGGGACAACAATCAGAACCGTGACCGTGAATTTATAGCAGAAGTCGAGATGCTAAGCCGTTTGCACCACCGTAATCTTGTGAAACTTATTGGAATATGCATTGAAGGTCGTACACGTTGCCTGATTTACGAGCTTGTCCACAACGGAAGTGTCGAGTCCCACTTGCACGGTAACATAATCTATACCAATATTTTCCCTATTATATTTGCCACTTCTCGTTGAATCACCTTCTAAAGCTTGATTTCTCTGGTGTTAACAGAAGGAACACTCGATTGGGATGCGCGGTTGAAGATTGCACTCGGAGCAGCGAGAGGACTGGCTTATCTCCATGAAGATTCAAATCCCCGAGTAATCCACCGTGATTTCAAGGCCAGCAATGTTCTCCTTGAAGATGACTTTACCCCAAAAGTCTCAGACTTTGGATTAGCGAGAGAAGCCACTGAAGGAAGTCAACATATTTCCACTCGTGTCATGGGGACCTTTGGGTAAAAGCTTCTTTCTTAATGAATACAGACGCTCTGGTTAAATGTTGGACTTACAGTGACCACTAATATGCAGGTATGTGGCTCCTGAATATGCGATGACGGGGCATCTCCTAGTTAAAAGCGATGTCTATAGTTACGGTGTGGTTCTACTCGAGCTTCTAACCGGTAGAAGACCAGTAGATATGTCTCAACCTTCAGGAGAAGAAAACCTCGTAACATGGGCGAGACCGTTACTAGCCAACAGAGAGGGCTTGGAGCAACTGGTGGATCCAACATTAGCTGGAACCTACGACTTTGATGACATGGCGAAAGTAGCTGCGATTGCTTCCATGTGCGTCCACCAAGAGGTTTCACACAGACCGTTCATGGGTGAAGTTGTGCAAGCACTGAAACTTATATACAATGATGCGGATGAGACCTTAGGGGATTATTGTAGCCAGAAAGAGTCATCAGTACCAGACTCTGCGGATTTTAAAGGCGATCTAGCTCCCTCAGATAGTAGCTGGTGGAATTTGACACCTCGGTTAAGGTATGGTCAAGCGTCTTCGTTCATAACCATGGAATATAGCTCAGGTCCGATGGAGGAGATGGAGAATCGGCCTCACTCTGCTTCTAGCATTCCTAGAGAAGGAGGAGGAGGAGGAGGAGAGCTGTTTCTTCCGAACAGGTCTGGTCCGTTACGGCCGGTTCGTAGTAGAAGAAGCTTCTTTAGATTGAGAGGAAGCATGAGCGAACATGGTAGACCTGGACCGTCGTCGTCTAGACATCTCTGGTCTGGTGGTAATGGCGACTGGTTCTGACTGAGAAATCAGGAAAAAGTGTATAGTAAAGAGCTCACAACTTTTGAGCTTGCATGGTTTGGTTTGGTTTCATTTGGGGAAATTAAAGACTTTTCCGGTTAGGGAGCTTATTTTGGTTTTGGTTTTCACATTTAAGCAATAGATTAATTTTTAATTGTTTGTTTTTGCGATGATGCAAAAACATAGCACAGGGGACAGGGAAGGGTTTGTATGTTGAAGGACGTCTGTATCTATTTTAATTTCTCATCTTTTTCTTTTTTTTTTCTTTCTCTCCTACAAAAAAACAAACTTTCTTCTTTTGAGTGTAGTTACTAAGTAGTGCTGCCTAATTTTATTTTAAGTTTATATAAGTTTCTTTCAAGCTAAACAAAAATAGTATAGAAAGTAAGTAGTGCTGAAATATCAGACCCTTGTTTGGTGTAGATAGTTGAACCTTGTTTCTGTAATACTTTCTTTTGCAATCAGTGTTGTTGACTTACTTGTAATAAACTAAAGAAAAGAAAACCTAAACCAATCCGAGGGTTTTTTGCCTTTTGATCTCAACTAAATACAAGTCGTTATCAAAGATTGTCCTTGTCCATATCAAAAAATTTCAATTGCTGCGAGGTAACGAAAATCCTAGTATAAATAAATATACGAATAAATATAAGTGTTTTCTTTTGTAAATCCTTTTCTAAAGAATCTTATCCTTTTAATTTGTCCGTTTCATTTCCTTGTTAGGATTTGTATTAGATCAAAAAACCTAGGATTGTGGCGGTGGTTGTGAGTTTAAGAGATTAAAAAAGGTTATATTTTTTTCTCAATTTTTTAATAGTTCAGTGGTAAATTTACAAAAAATTTAAAGTTAGAAGGTTATTTTGTAATAATCTTATTATTTATTTAACCTGATTTTACTTTAGTTTCAATAGTCACACGCTTACTTTTAACTATACATATGATAGGGACCGTTTCTGTCGATGGAGATACGACGGAGATTTCTCCTCCGCTGAAGAAGCCGAAGATTGATCCGACACCAGAGAAACGAATTCTGCGCAGAAGAATCTTGGCTGATCTGGAATATAAGAGACATCGAGAATTGTTTGAGGAGCAGATTGCAAAGAGCGAGGTAATTAATATCCGTCCCTTTCGATTTAGGGTTTATGCACATCATCATCACCATCTGTATTTTTTGTGGGATTTGTAAGTAGATTCTTTATTTAAAAATCAGTTTTGATGTTTAATCGAAATATATGATATTTAGGGTTACGAAGCGGAATGGGATAAGTTCGACTTCTACTTCCCTGTGTTTAGATTCGAAGATGGAGGACGTTTCGATGAAGAAATGAGCAACAAAGAGTTTATGGAGATGCTCATAACGACTGCCATCGAAGTAGAGAATGAAGAAGAGGAAACACAAGTTGAGTTTGTCAAGTATGTGAGTGCAGTTGTTGAGGGCGTACAAGGTTTTTTGTTCTACATAACCTTTTGGGCCAAAGATGTTGCCTCACCAAATGCAGAGCCAAAAATTTACCAAGCAAAGGTGTGCATGTTTGGTGAGGAGATCACGGTTCATGAGTTCAGGCTAAAGCCAACACAGTGAAGGATCGGTACCACTTTCTTTACCAAGAATGGCTTCATCTTGTAATTTGGTTTTCCGTTTACTCTCTTGGGATATGTTTGTAACGTGTTGAGACTTATATATGTTGTAGTAGTTGGTGTTTTTGACGGTTCTAATTGGATTATCCAAATCCGGAATGATAATGAATTTAGAATTGTGAGTTACTAATGAAAAGAAAAGAGGAACAGCTCTTTACTTCCGAATCTCTGATCATATAATATACTGATTGATTCAATAATATTGTAAGAAGTTGAAAAACAAATATTTCACGTTTAGTTTGTGGAGAAGACGATGTCGGAAAGTGATGATACAGTTGTATGATCGTCACAGTAGTCAGGTGTGATCAAGAGAAACCGAATCTCCAACTTAACCACAAATGGATTGCTATCACCTCTTAGGCTCTTTCAATGTTCCATGGTCACCTCTTAGGCCCTCTCAATGTGACCACAATGTCATCTCTATTCATTATCCATTTTTTTTTCTTTTTCTTCAGTTGCTGTTTTAATTAGAATTATTTGCATGAATAATATTCTCAGAGAACTTAATTGCAAAAATAAACTTATTTGCAAAAGTATCAAAAAGAAATATTATCATTGTCTATTATACCCATCACACTCTCTTTTCTTTTGGGACCACATCATACTCTCTCTTCTTTTGGAACCACATTAATTGTTTTTTTCTCTCTCTTATTTTTGGAATCACACAATATATTATCTTATGTATTTTTTGAAGGATATAAATTTATGATGTGCTATATAGAAATTTATGGTTTGACTTTCTCTGATCCGTCGAGATAGGTAACTACTATATATACGTAGTTCGTTATCTATTAAGTCTAGTAGTTGAGTACTTCGTAAAAAGTGGTTGTTTAGTCGAAACAAATTGTAGGGCGGTCACGTTTAACACTTATCTCGACGAGAATTTGACTTTTTCATGTCATGACATCCATAAAAAGCTTTTTTAAAGTGTGCATTGGGGACTCCGCAACCACACAAGAAAGCGACTACTGATGGGAATAGTGAACATAAAGTAGATGACTATTTGCCCGCCTCCCCAGATATACTTATTTGCCATTCGTCTTCACACCAAGAATTTTTCGAGGATATAAAGCCACTTCAACTATGTAGTCAACTACTACCCTAAGTAGTTAGTCAATTACATCAACACGCCCGACCAATATATCTGGAGTGTTATCCAGTTTCACCAACTACTACGCTAAGTAGTTACTCAACTACATTAACACTCTGGTTAGTTCTTTCACCGTGGTTTTGCACTTTGTAGTAAACTACTATCCCCAAATAATAGTCATGCGAATCACTATGTAGTCAACTACTACTCTAAGAAGTTAGTCAACTACATCAACACTCCAGGTAATACATTTGGAGTGTTATGCCCAGTTTCACCAACTACTATGCTAAGTAGTTACTCAACTACTTTTTCACTTTGTAGCCAACTACTATGACATAATGTTGGTGTGGTGTGGTCCCAAAAAAGTAGAGAGAAAAAAGGTTGGTGTGGACCACTTTTAAGGGTTACTATGGACAGTTCAGTGGGTAAAAATCAGTACACTTTGTTCATTTCTGCAAATAAGTTTATTTTTGCAATTAAGTTCTCCCAAAATATTATTCTTGCAAATCACTCTTTTAATTATTGCTGCTGGTTGGTGACGCTGCGACGGTGTGTCGAACAGAATGCAAATGCAATCCAAAGATCATAGATGCACAATGAGGCTAACTAAATGATATGCATGAAAGTTAGCTATCATCGTGTCTTGAGACCTTAAAACTCACAAGAAATGGAGGCTTAAGAACACTAAAATACCTATCTATCACTTTTCCAATAGCTTTTCGTCCTAGCCGAGCCTAACTTCCACCACGACCTATTATTTTGACAGTTTTAGCCTTTAAGCTGAGATTCTCTAACACGATTGATTTCTTAAGTTTCTAACCGAGTGGAGACAAGGTGAAGCTTCGGCCAAATTCATAACTAAGGTCTAATGGTTTCTTAGTCGAAGCTCTGTCCAATTTTACCCTATGATATGGGAGTTATATCCGAAACTTTGTCCGTGTAAATCCGTGATCTTAGTTCGAATAGGTGAATTAGTTGAATTCCGATCCGAGTTCTTAGTTTATTTTCTTAAATGCTGATTCAAATACTAAGTCGTTTTGAGGGGGTTGTTTGATGATAAAAAAGAAATTCAAGAGTTAAAGATGGAGTTAGGTCAAGATTGATCGGAAAAATAAACTACATGGAGTTGAGAAAACAAAGTGTTTTTTTTGGGTTAAAAATCTCCTAAAAGGTTGGAGCTTCAGGGTTTTGGAATAAGAAATGTAAGATCTTTGAGGAAAAACTAGTGATAAAGCCGTAGGAAGGAAGAGTAGTGAACAAGTTGGGGAGATGGAGGATTGAGTCTAATTTGTACTTGAAGTGCCAAGCTTTGTTCTTTCCATTCCATAATTGATGATTCTGGTGAAGTAAAAGCTGTAATAGCCACATTTTTTGTTTGTTTGCAAAGCTACTTCCTCCCTGCTTTTATGCCTAAGCTGGGATTTCAAGAGACCCTCTCTCTTGAGAACCACCCAAAATTAGGGCACAACATAAAAAGATTCTAGTGGCTTAGATTTCCATTTGTGGTTGAGTTGGAGATTCGATTTCTCTTGATCCCACCTCACTACTGTAACGAGAAAATATTGTATTCGGTATATCCTAAGTCCATGGTGGATCATAGAATTGTATCATCACTTTCCGCCATCCTTGTCAAACAAATCCAGTGTCTTCTCCACTAACTAAATTTGTAAAAATCACCCCAACCTAGCTTTTCAACCTCTTACAATATTTTTTGAATCAATCAGTATATCCATATGATCCATGTCTTATATAAGACAAAAGAGTAAATATAAGACAAAAGAGTAAACGGAAAACCAAATTACAACATGAAGCCATTCTTGGTATAGAAACTAGTACCGATCCTTCATTGTGTTGGCTTTAGCCTGAACTCATGAACCTCGATCTCCTTAGCAAACTTGCGCACCTGTGCTTGGTAAAGTTTTGGCTCTGCATTTGGTGACGTAACATCTTTGGCCCAAAACGTTATGTAAAACAAAAAACCTTGTACGCCCTCAACAACTGCACTCACATACTTGACAAACTCAAGTTGTGTTTCCTCTTCTTCGTTCTCTTCTTCGATCGCAGTCTTTATGAGGAACTCCATCAACTCTTTATTGCTCATTTCTTCATCGAAAAGTCCTCCATCTTCGTATCTAATCACAGGGAAGTAGAAGTCGAACTTTTCTCATTCCGCTTCGTAACCCTAAATATCATATATTTCTATTAAACACCAAAACTGATTTTTAAATAAAGAGTCTACTTACAAATCCCAAAAAAAAAAAACATATGATGATGAAGTACATAAACCCTAAATCGAAAGGGATGGATATTACCTCGCTCTTTGCAATCTGCTCCTCAAACAATTCTCTATGTCGCTTATATTCTGGATCAGCCCAGGTTCCTCTGCGCAGAATTCGTCTCTTTGGTGCCGGATCAATCTTCGGCTTCTTCAGCGGAGGATAAATCTCCGTCGTATCGACAGAAACGACCTCTGAAATATTCTTTTCCTATTCCTTGGTATAGCTTTCTGTCCCAGAACGAAGCGACAGAAACGACCTCTGACTCTCTTATATGGTGGTTATGTATATTTGTCGGAGCCAAACCAAAGGTCCATTGGGCCTATAAACAAGCCCGGCCCAAACTATTCAAGGACATGATGTTTGTTTGATTTTTATCCTAATTATTAAGTTTCAAATTAAAAAGGTGCAAGGAGAGAATAGCTAGGAACCAAAGTAGTTACCAAACATGCAATGAAACATAGAAAACTAAATTAATTGCAAAAATATAAAAAATCAACTCAAAATGCAAATGTGAAAATCAAGAGATAAAAACATGGATCAATGAATTTATAGGTGTGATTGATTAGGTTAACTTAGAGTTGAGTTTACTAATTTCTACTTAGGCATAATGATTTTACAAGAGATTAAGAATACTAACGCATAATCAATTCACTCTCATGATATTGACCTATCTAATGATCAAAGCTTAAATCATGATAAACAATTTTCACAAGTCATTGAGCATCATCATTTTTAATTAATACAAATTCACCTAATCAATTAATTTTTTAGATTAGATGAAAATTTTTCAAACTAATGTCACTGAGAAATTTTATCAAACACTTGTTAGGCATTAGGTTCCTTGGTCCTAAATTTAGATTTATAACTTCCAACCTAGCATTAAGCATATCTAAATGACAGATTCCTATTAATATAGCCCACAAACTAAAAGTCCAACATTAATTTTTCCTAATCAGGATCAAGATCTCTATTGAAGAACTACTCACTCACTCATGGATCTTTGTGTTTCCTTGATGATTTGTGAAAGTAAAAACATAAGAAAAGGAAATATGAAAAGAAAAGCTAACTTAAATTAAAAGACAAACAACTCAAATCAATTCATCATAAGTATTTCGTAAAAATAGCAAAATCAAACTTTAAAACTTAGAAAGGAAATTGTGACATCAACCTAAAATGGCTTTAAAATATTTATAGGGGAGAACATTGACTTGATCAACTTTTCTCTATTTTCGTCACTTGCTGCCGACGACAGAGCTCTATTATCTCTTGATCAGCATAGCATAGCAGAGTTTGTATGCCAACCCTTGTCCTATATCTTTCCGTCGACATGCATTGTCAATGTCGAGGCTTCCTCTCTCTCTCTCTATCTCTCTCTCTCCGGTAGCCTTTTGTGAATGTCGGCATTCATGTTTTCTTCCTCTACCGACGGCAGTCATCATCACATCTAATGATCTTCTTTTTTTGCTGCTCCAAGCTTGTTCCATGGCTTCCTTTAGTTTCTTCAAGCACCCTATCACCTCTTAGGCTCTCCCAATGCTCCATGGTTACCTATAACACCACAAGATGCACATCTGCAATGCAAATGAAATCCAAAGATCAGAGATGCAGAAGGAGGCTAACTAAATGATATAATGCATGAAAGTGAGCTAATGTAGTGTCTTGAGACCTCAAAACTCACAAGAAATGGAGGATTAAGAACACTAAAATACCTATACATCACTTATCCAACAGCTTTTCGTCCTAGCCGAGCCTAAGCACCACCACGACCCATTAGTTTGAGAGTTTTAGCTTTTAATATGAGATTCCATAACATGATTGATTTCTTAAGTTTCTAATCGAGTGTGAGAGAAGGTGAAGCTCCAGAAAAATTTATAACTAAGGTTTAATCATTTCTTAGTCGAAGCTCTGCCCAATTTTACCATGTGATATAGTTTGAGTTATATATGAAACTATGTCCATGTAAATCTATGATCTTAGTTTGAAATAGGTGAATTGGTTGCGTTCCGATATGAGTTCTTAGTTTATATTCTTAAATCATGATTCAAATATAAATGGTGGTATGCGGAGTACTATGTCATTTTGAGGGGTTGTTTGGTGAGAAATAAGAAATGCAAGAGTTGAAGGTGGACTAGGTCAAGAATGATCGGTGGACTAGGTCAAGAATGATCGGAAAGATAAAGTACAAGAGAGATTTCAGAGTAGAGGGTGAAAAGATTACAGAGAGTTAGAGAAAATAAAGTGTTTTTTTTTTGTTAAAAATCTCCTTAAGGTTGGAGTTTTAGGGTTTTGGAATAAGAAATATAAGATCTTTGAGGTAGAACTAGTGATGAAGTCGTAGGAAGGAAGAGTAGTGAAAGGAAGCTTAAGTGAGACTCGATATATAAAATATCCAACCCATTCTCGTAGCAAGAGAGGGGAGTATTTATAAAATATATATAACCGAGATGGTTTACCGCATTGGACGAACAGTTCGAATAAGAGGCGGGTCGGGTTGGTGAAAAATACTCGAGTACTTCCCACCCAATTTATTTTCCTTGCTGGATAACTAGTAGACAATGTAATCATGAGGTGTTCAAAGATTGTTGCAGGTGGAGAGGGAGGCACTTCATTGTATGTCGTTTGATGCACTGCATTTGTGTATGCAGCCCTCGGAAATTCTTTTGCATGCTTTCATTGTCACCGAGACGCATGAGGTTGTTCACGAGCAGTACATGAAAGTGTCTTATGAATTTCTCCGTGTTGATAACAGTCTTGGTCTATGACCATTGTATGAAGCATTTTTTTATAAGATGTAATCGTTATCTCTTAAAACATATAAAAGGAAAAGTATAGGGTTTTGTTCATACCTTCCCTATAACCTTTCTCAAGCGTCCATGTTACCTTATCTTCTCATGGCTACATAAAGACTTGTGTTTCTCCTTGCCTTTTTCTTAAAGGACTCTTCTCTGGGATAGTTAGTTGATTTATTTGGTGATTAGCTAGTGTTGGCTCCATTAGCCGGATTTTGGGCCTTTTTTTGACTCAATCTTAGTTTTAGTTTATTTAAGGGTAAGGCCCAAACGATTTGTGTTTTGGGCCCTCGATAAGTCTTAAGTGTTTCGGCTAGGGAGATTCTTACCTCAAGATATCCTATACTATTTAGGTCAGAAGATTAGGTGGAGCGTAAAGGGAATTAAGAAGAAGATAAGGTCCTTATCTTCTTATCTCTTCCCGATCGCAAATTGGTGATTTTCCATTAAGAATAAGATAAGGTCCTTATCTCAGCACTAAATTTCTTTATTAATAGTGATTTTTGCAAACGGTTTTGGAGAGTTAGATCAAAGATCTTCATTCGATAACGTAATGCATAGTTCTATTCAAATTCAGCTGGTTCCGGATCTGAATCTAGTATGATGGTGACCTAATCCAATGAAGACTTCAACTCTCCTTCCTTTAACTTCCATTCTCCTAAACGATTTATATATACTTATTTTCTTCCATTTTTGCAGATAAAGACAATCGCTGAAGATATCGATAACTCTGACTACATGACGTGAATTTAGAGACTACAGTGCAGGTAGACGATTTAATTATATTCCTCATTTGACTCTATACTATCATAATGCAATTAGACGCCTAATCGAGTAATTGTGGATCTAAATTATTATATATGTAACAATTTTAACAAATAAGAATATACGATATAAAGATTTTATGAAAACATATAATCTAGATCTGGAAGAAACCATAATATGATTTGGATGGTGTTAATTTGTAATCCACTTAGTTTTTTTTTTTTTTAATTGGATTATATGGCGTGTAGCCTCAGCTGATGTTACAAAATAAACTAGATCTCAGTAGAAGATTAAAAGGTGACATAAATTGTTTTGATCACAACGTAATTGTTATATGAAGTACATAAAAACTGACAAAATAGTCTATAACTTATTTACGATTCTTTTGCTTTCACTATAGGTATCCATTTATATGAAGATATAATCGTCATTATACATTTGCAAAGTAAATCATTCTTGTCATATATATTCACATTGTATGCATTTTATCCATCGAAAAATGTATATGGATGATTTGATTCTTTTGTTTTGATATGTTTTCAAACATTTATATTACATAACATATAATTCGAGTATAAATGGTCGACTACATTTTCAATTGTTCTAATAATCTTCGTGATAATTTTAGTTTATGTTATATTAAAACATAAAAATTTCATGCGAATGTTAGTTTTTTGTATAAATGGTGTGTGATGAGAAATACTAAAGTACTTTAACAAAACGATATACTAAAGTACCTATGTCATATTTACTGTTTGTTCTCTTTCATGAAGGAAGTCAAATGTTACGAGAGCTCACACAATTGTTAGGTTTACTACTTAATTAGGTTTTGTTACATAAATCTTTGAAGAACTTGAAAGCCTTTGTTTTTTCAGTTGTAAGTTACAAATCTGCTAATTCTTTTATCATAAGTTTACGATTTCATATAAGTAATTGTAATCTGCATTGATATATGCTTTAGAGGTTTTACATAATTATCATTGGAAACCCTCAAAAGACAAGTATTCGTTTAAGTTCTACTTGAAAACACATACGGTATATAATTCATCAAATATATTTTCTTTACACTTGTATGTCTAATTTTCAGGAATCCGGATAATAATGTGCATGTCTTAGGCGCAATATCGACTGGGGTCATATGCCATATTTCGATCTTTACATGGACTGTAATGAAAAGCATCAGAAAAGATAAGTCATATTTATCAATTCAAACGTTTTAGTTACAATAATAATCATACTGTTAAGTAACTGTAGTGACATTTTGAATTTTTAGTAATATAAGTCTAAAAATATAAAAAACCTTATTATACATTCATCTCTAATCTGCTTGATTGTGTGGTCGGGCCGGTGAACCATTAAAGCATATAAAGAGAACGGTCCAATCGTAAGCAGACAATAGTAAACATTATTTTTTTTGTTAAAATAATAATAATAAGCACTATTACCAGTTCTTGTAATACATTTCGTAACTTTTGTGCACATAATTATAAATATAAAATGTGGGAAGGTCATGTAGACTTAGTGGTCTAAGTTAAACCACCTTGACCAGACACTTTGGCACCAGATGTTCTATAAAAATGTATGGATTACTAACTTTTCTAAGTAGGTCTAGAGGAAAAAAAAGAAGAGAAAAAAAGTGAAATATAATTTATTTCTCACACATAGGGAAAAAAATCTATTCATTTCCAATATTCAGAAAAAATGTCTGATTTTTCTTGTTTCTTCTTTTTTGATAAATTATTATTTTTTTTCTTTTTTTAATAGAAATGATTTATATAAAAATAAAAATAATTTGTCAAAAAAAAGACGAGAAAAAGAAGATATTTATATTTTAATATTGAAAAATAAAAAGATTTTTTTTTTTATCGTTACAAAAAATTTAAAATAAACTAGTGACACTTATAAGAATATAATTTCATAACAAAAAATATATGTCTATACAGAGAATTTTTTTTTTTTCTATATAGTCATATATTTTTTGGTATAAAATAATATTTTAATAAATAAAAGCCAAAAAAAAATCTTAAGAAACTATCAGTTAACAAATATTGGTCATAAAGTACAAAAAAAATTAATTGTTTTGAAAAATAATAATTTAAATTTTAATTAGAAAATGGGAAAATATAATGATAAAGTTAAAAGGCATTATATATAATAAAACAGTGGTTGTTATTTATCTTTAGGTTTTTCCCATTTTCTAAATAAAAAACTTATAATTATTATTTTTTGACTACTATATAATGCCTTTTAAATGTATCTGTATTATTATCTGTATATCAACAATAAAACTATAATCTTGTGAAGAAACTGGCGTTAGTTTAGAGAGAATAATAAGTTAGAGTGTAAAAGGGAAAAGTTAGCAACTTTAAGTAAAAGAGTAGAAAAAACAGAATATGATAGTTTCCATTTTGTTAGGTTTTCCTATTTCATTTCTAGAGAAAAACAGAGTCAAATTTTGTTTTTTTTTTCTTTTTTTTGCCAATGTAGATATAGGAATTTGTTTAAAGAAAAATGGTTTGTTTTTTTGGCCAAAAAGAAAAACACTTCTTTACCTTCTATGAATAAGTTATTTTTTTTCTTTGGTAAAGAAATGATTTATTCACAGAAGAAAAAAAAAAAGATTTTTTCACAGAAGGCAAAAATAATTTTATTTTTATTAAAAAAAAATTATTTATTGACCGAAGGAATAAAATGATTTATTAATTTTTTTTTTCTACTAAAACAAAAAAAGAATGATTTAATGCGTAGAAGGAAAAATTGATTTATTTAAGAAGGAAAAAGAATATTACATTCACATAAGGAAAAAATGATAGATGGAAAAAATGACAGCAGGAAAAAAGAATATTATATTCACATATAGGAAAAATTATAGAAGGAAAAATGATAGAAGGTAAAAATGACAGCAGGAAAAAAATGATTACTTTCACCAAAGGAAAGAAAAAAATGATTTCTTTACCAGCAATTTATTTCCGAATTTGCTCAAGGGGGTTTTTTAAGCTTTCACACCATAACTCACTCTATAAAAAAACAGTCCTTTCTCTGAGTTTTTTTTGCAGGGAATCTATTCTTTGGATTTCGCTCTGAGTTTCAAAACTCTTCTCCAGCTTGAGCAAGGAGAAAAGGGTTTCTGATTTTGGTAAAATCTCCGGTGAAAAAATGGTACCGTTTCTGGGTTTTAATTCCCATTTCAGCGTTTCTTGCTTTTGTTTTACTCCATTTCAATTTCAAAGTTCTGATTTTTTTTGTTTTGTCGTCTCAAACGGAAAATGTCATAACTTTGGAATTATATACTTGAACTGTACCATAATTGATTAGAATTTTATGCTGTTGTGTTGTATCAATTTCAATTTCGTTTTTGCTTCTTCTGGGCTTTCATTTAACTACTATGCTCTGTTGTTTGTTACCTGGGAAAAGAAATTGTATATGGTGTTTAAGATTCTTTTTCATCATTTGTTGTTTTTCAGGATATATTAAATTCATAATTTTTATTGTGGGGTCTAGTTCTTGGATAATAAGACTAATGAATGCTGTTTTGTGTCTGTTATGGTTCTTCAGGCCTGTTCTATAGTTAAAGTTGGGTCCTTTGTTTGGGTGGGAGATCCAGAGGAAGCATGGATGGATGGTGAAGTTATTAAGGTTAATGGAGAAGATATAACGGTTCAATGTACCTCAGGGAAGACGGTATGTTATAAACCGACTTTTCGATTCAACTGTGGTGTAATAATAGGTTTTGTTACTGATATCTCTCTGTTGAAAATTGTTTCAGGTGGTTGTGAAAGTTTCAAACACACATCCAAAAGATATGGAAGTTCCACCTTCTGGAGTTGACGATATGACAACACTTGCTTATTTACATGAACCTGGAGTACTCCAAAATCTGAAATCAAGATACTATATTGATGAAATATATGTGAGTCTCTTTCTCTTCTCCGTGTGTTTTGATCTAGAAGACATTTGGTGTGAAATGTGTTCTTTTTGTTAATAGACATACACAGGGAATATTTTGATTGCTGTGAATCCATTTAAGCAACTAGAGAATCTTTACAATGATAATATGATTGCACAATACAAAGGAGCTTCCTTCGGAGAATTGAGTCCTCATCCATTTGCAGTTGCAGATGCAGCTTACAGGTAAATGCCATTGAACTTTGAAGCTTATTGGTTGTGTTCCTGCTTGACATTTGTTTTTGCTTGTGTAGACAAATGATTAACGAGGGAATTAGTCAAGCAATCTTGGTGAGTGGTGAAAGTGGAGCAGGGAAGACCGAGACTACTAAGTTACTTATGAAGTATCTTGCGAAAATGGGAGGTCGAGCTGTTTCTGACAAAAGGACTGTCGAAAATCAAGTCTTGGAGGTAAACTAAGATCTTGTGGAATGTAAAAAGACAGGATTTGCAGGATTTGAACATGAATGGTTTATGTTTTCTTTTGTGTGCAGTCTAATCCTGTTTTAGAGGCATTTGGAAATGCGAAAACCGTTAGGAATAACAATTCAAGGTGATTGTAACACACACACACAGAGTTACACTTTTCATTACTTTCTACTAATGATTATTGTATTATGCTGCAGTCGATTTGGTAAATTCGTGGAGATTCAGTTTGATAAAAGGGGAAAGATATCAGGAGCTGCGATAAGGACTTATTTGTTAGAGAGATCACGAGTTTGTCAAGTATCAGATGCTGAGAGAAACTATCACTGTTTCTACATGCTTTGCGCTGCACCATCAGAGGTAACATTATACAATATGGCTTCTCTTTCTTTTTTAACATGTCAGAGTTGTTTCTCATCTTACATTTATATTATTTGACAGGTGATCAACAAACTTAAACTAGAGGATCCAAGGACATTCCATTATCTGAATCAGTCTCGTTGCATTGAGTTGGAGGGAATGGATGATTCGAAAGAGTATAAGAAAACTCGAGAAGCAATGGACATTGTTGGGATTAGTTTAGAGGAGCAGGTAGTTTTCTTTTTACCTTTCTCTAGTAAAAGTTTGTGATTATTGGTATTTGATTATCATTTTCTTTTCAGGAAGCAATCTTTCGAGTTGTGGCAGCTATTCTGCATCTAGGTAATATAGAATTTTCAAAAGGAGTAGAAGCAGACTCGTCAGTTCCAAAAGATGAGAAGTCTAAGAACCACTTGAAGATTGCTGCTGAGCTTTTCATGTATGTAACTAATTGAATTTGATGACTTATAATGTGATAATGTGAAAGGAAATCATTCTTGACTTCTTAAATTTTGGCAGGTGTGATGAGAAGGCTCTGGAAGATTCTCTTTGTAAACGTGTAATGGTGACACCTGAAGAAACAATTTCCAGATGTCTAGATCCAAACTCTGCAGCACTCAGCAGAGATGCCTTGGCGAAATTTGTGTACTCAAAATTGTTTGATTGGTATGCATACTCAAGGAATTTTGATGATTCTCTTTAAAGTTACTTTCATTAACTTTCCTTATTGCTCTTGTAGGATTGTAAACAAGATCAATAATTCAATTGGGCAAGATCCTGACTCAAAGCACATGATCGGAGTGCTGGATATTTATGGATTTGAGAGTTTCAAGACAAACAGGTGCTTAAGCCTTATGCCTTATATGTTTGATCAAGGCATAGTTTAGTGAAATTACTAATGCATAGTTCTATTGTAGTTTTGAGCAATTTTGCATCAATTTGACAAATGAGAAACTTCAGCAACATTTCAATAAGGTTTGGTCATTCTTCTGATAAGTTCCTTTTATTCAGCCTGACTCTTTCTTGATCCATGATACTTTTTTGTGCAGCACGTCTTCAAAATGGAACAAGAGGAGTACACAAAAGAAGAAATCGAGTGGAGCTACATTAAGTTCTCAGATAATCGAGATGTTTTGGAACTTATTGAGAAGGTAACTAGTTTCACTCTGTTTTACCATTGTTGCCATTTGAACTCAACCTCGCATGTTCATCATTGTTTTCCACACGTTTCAGAAACCTGGTGGTATTATTGCTCTTCTGGACGAGGCTTGGTAAGTCTACAAGCTTCAATTGCTATTTACTCCGCATGTGTTGTTGTCTCTCCTTTGATATTGGAGTTTTTTCTATACCTCTAATTTGCAGCATGTTCCCAAGATCAACGCATGAAACTTTTTCACAAAAGCTGTACGAAACGTTGACAAAGAACGAGTACTTTAGCAAACCTAAATTAGCTCGTACGGACTTCACAATTTGTCACTATGCTGGTGATGTGAGTACAAACCTCTGCTTTTAGCATTCTGAATTATATATGAATGCAATCATGTAAGTAAAAATGCTGTGTTATCTTTTTCAGGTTACTTACCAGACCGAGCAGTTTCTAGAAAAGAACAAAGATTATGTTGTTGCTGAGCATCAAGCTCTGTTAAGTGCTTCTAGTTGCACTTTCATTGCAGGTCTATTTCCTCTTCTAATGGAAGATGCTAGCAAACAGTCAAAGTTCTCTTCCATAGCTTCACAGTTTAAGGTACAGTAAAATGAAGTAGCTTTTTATGTTGAATTCACATCATATGATTACTGAAGTCACTTTCTTAACTTAATGCAGCAACAATTGGCAACATTGATTGAAAGTCTTAGCACTACTGAGCCTCACTATATTCGTTGCGTGAAGCCTAATAATCTTCTGAAGCCTTCTATCTTTGAGAACCAAAATGTTCTGCAACAGCTACGTTGTGGGGTGAGATTCACTTACATTTTTTGGTTTGTCTGGAAAACATTCACTTACAATCTTCTGAATATTTTCAGGGTGTGATGGAAGCAATCAGGATTTGTCGTTCTGGATTCCCTACGAAGAAACATTTTGGTGAATTCTTAGACAGATTCAATATCCTAGCTTCTGTGACTTTGGATAAAAGCTCTGATAATGAGAAAGCAGCATGCAAGAAACTTCTGGAGACAGTTGGACTCGAAAGATACCAGATTGGAAAGACCAAGGTTTTCCTCATGGCTGGACAGATGGCTGAGTTAGATGCTCGGAGGAATGATGTCTTAGAAAGAGCAGCTAGAATTATCCAGTGGAGATTCCATTCTTACTTAACCCGTAAACTCTTTGTTATGCTCCGTAACGCTGCAATAGATATACAAGCTGTGCGCAGAGGTATTGTAGAGAGTAGTATTAGCTAACTTTTAACTATTCAGATAGTTAAGAGAATATTATGTGACTGGTTTCATTTATTACCATTTACAGGTCAAGTTGCTCGACAGATCTTCGAGGACTTGCGTAGAGAAGCTGCTGCTTTAAAGATCCAGAGAGCTTTACGGATCCACCTTGATAGGAAGAGACGTTACGCAGAAGCTGTTGTTACAGTTCAGTCAGGTCTGCGCGGTATGGCTACTCGTGTTGTACTACGAAGGAAGACCAAGGCTTCAATTGTGATTCAGAGCCATTGCCGTAAAGTCCTTGCGGAAATGCAGTACAAGATGCTGAAGAAAGCAACAGTTACGACACAGAGTGCCTGGAGAGCAAGACTAGCTCGTAAAGAACTGCGTAAGCTTAAGATGGTGAGAATTTCTACCGATCTTTTGTATCTACTTTCTTTTTACGTTTCTGTTCTATTAATCTAATGCCTTCCTATTTCCTTCAGGCTGCAAAGGAAACTGGTGCCCTTCAAGCTGCGAAGAGTAAGCTTGAAAAGCAAGTGGAAGAACTCACATGGAGACTGCAGCTAGAGAAACGTTTGAGGGTCAGATAAAAAAAAAAGTTTGTGTTCTTTCTCTGGATACTGTTTTCAACACATTTTTGACCTGTTATTGTGGCTTTGATGTTGTGTAGGTGGACGTAGAAGAAAGCAAAACACAAGAAAATGCGAAACTGCAATTAGCATTGGAGGAAATACAACTCCAGTTCAATGAAACCAAAGTGTCGCTTTTAAAGGAAGTGGAAGCTGCGAAAATGACTACCGAAGTTGTAAAGGAGGTTCCTATTGTTGACAGTGAGCTTATGGAGAAACTCAAGAGTGAAAACGAAAAACTCAAGGTATGAAAATTTTCTCTTTCCTTTCTAGAAAACAATGCAATGTTTGGAATTTTCATTTCTCTTTTTCATATGCAGTCTCTGGTAAGTACATTGGAACAAAAGATTGATGAAACAGAGAAAAGATTCGAAGAGACGAGCAAAATGTGCGAAGAGAGGATGAAACAGGCTTTAGACGCTGAAAACAAAATCGTTAACTTGAAGACAGCCATGCACAAGTATATTCACTTTTCAATTTACCACAGAGATTTTTTAAGATTTTCATCATAGACCACTGACTATATGCTATTTTTCTTCATTTGCAGACTTGAAGAGAAATTAGAGGATGTGAAATTTGAAAATGAACTTTTGAAGAAAACTGTCTTAATCTCACCTGTTAAGACATCATCAGGAAGTTTCCCTTCTACTCCAGTAAAGGTTAGACATATTCAGAGATGATTTTATCTCAACTCTTTCAAATCATCTTAATTAAAACATTGCTCTTGTTCATACAGAACTTGCAAAATGGCTACCATCTAACCGAAGCTGAGTTTACAACACCGGCAAAAGTACAAGAATCAAGATCTGACACTAAGTCTAGGGCTTCCCATATTGATCCTCAACATGAGGATGTGGATGCACTTATCAACTGTGTGACGAAAAACGTTGGATTCAGCCAAGGGAAGCCTGTTGCAGCGTTTACCATCTACAAATGTCTTCTTCACTGGAAATCATTCGAAGCAGAAAAAACAAATGTGTTTGATCGTCTGGTTCAAATGATTGGTTCTGCTATTAAGGTACTAAAACAGGATTTAGAGAATCTGCTTTCTGTTTTTTTTCATCAGAGTTGAATGATTAATGATTTTCTTTTACTATCAGAACGAAGATGACAATGCTAATTTGGCGTATTGGTTATCGAATACTTCGACTTTATTGTTCATGCTTCAACAAAGTCTGAAATCTGGTGGAAACGGAGCTACTCCATTTCGAAAGTCACCTTCTTTAGTCAGATGGATGACTAAAGGTTTCCGTTCACCAGCTGCTGAAGCGATTCGACCAGTTGATGCTAAAGATCCAGCTCTGCATTTCAAGCAACAGCTTGCAGCTTATGTTGAAAACATTATCGGAATCATATGGGATAAACTGAAAAAGGAGCTAAACACTTTCCTCACTCTCTGCATCCAGGTTTGCTATATTTTTCTCTACTTTCATCTTTGCTTTTGTTATGTTTGTGTTGTGAGCTGACATGAGAGAATTGAATCTCTCTAGGCACCAAAAACATTCAAAGGAACTGCGTTAATATCTGTAAGCAGTGCTAAAAACTGGCAAGGGATTACTGAAGGCCTTGATGCACTGCTAAACACACTAGCTGAGAACTTTGTTCCTCCAGTTCTAATCCAGAAGATATGCTCTCAGGCTTTTTCACTCATCAATGTCCAGCTATGTAACAGGTGAGAAATTCTGTTTTATTATCAAATATTGCATATAAGCGGTCTTTAATCGAGTTCTCTGCAGCCTTGTCACGCGACCAGATAACTGTTCGTTTATCAATGGAGAATATGTGAAATCTGGTTTAGAAAAGTTGCAGAAATGGTGCTCTGAGACAAAAGAAGAGGTAATGATTTTCATTTTCTCGTCTTTTTGTTATCGTTGAATTGGTTTATACATAAACACTGAAAGAATCTCTCGTCTTTGATAGTTTGCTGGCTCTTCCTGGGATGAACTCAAACATACCAGACAAGCTGTTGGATTCTTGGTAATGTTTTTTAAACTTTTAACTTTACTTGAATCTTAAGTAAGATTTTTTGCATTTTCTCACATGGAATTTGCATTTCTACAACAGCTAATTCATAACAAATTCAAGATCTCATACGATGAGATTGCAAATGATCTGTGTCCAGTAAGTCTCCTCTCTTTTTAGTTTGATGAGAATTTTGACATTGTGACGATTACGCTCATCACACCATTTTTTTTCCAGATGCTTAGAATTCAGCAGCATTTCAAACTATGTACTCTCTACAAGGATGAAATCTACAACACTAAGAGTGTTTCTCAAGATGTAAGCTTTTCTAAAGAAATATCTCTCCTTTAAGATCCTCTGTTTGCTCTAGTGGTTTTTCTGATGCTTGCTCATCGATCAAACAGGTCATTGCAAGCATGACAGGAGTTATGACAGACAGTAGCGACTTCTTGTTAAAAGATGATTCTACGTAAGTCTTGGTTTTTAGAATCTCTTTTTGCTGCTATGTATCAAAACTCATGACCTTTTTCTTTTGATTTTACGTGCAGCAACAGCATTGGCTTCTCGATCGATGACTTGTCTAGTTCAATGCAAGATAAGGACTTTGCTCAAGTGAAACCTGCTGAAGAACTTGTGGAAAATCCAGCTTTCATATTCTTGCAGCAGTAGGTGAATTCAGAGAAAACCAAAGACTGTCCTCTTCAAGAACACCATCATCCACCAATAAATAAGGAAGAAGTATCTATCGGAGAAAAATTCAATGGCGAAGATGTTTTTTTTTCGATTCGCCCGATTTGTTTATTTGTATCTCATTGTATCTTCTTGAACCTTTAATCATCCCAGAGATTTTATAAAATAATGGTCTGTTCTTGCTGATGTTGTGCAGTTTTTTTCTCTTTATTGTCCTTTTTTTTTCACTTAGTTTTTAAATCTATTTTTGTTTCTTTTGTTGGTTTTAAATTCTTTGTTTTTATAGTAATGAAATAGTGAAATGCATAGTTGGGTCTGAAAAGAAGCTATCTCAATCCTATTATGTTATAGTCTCTTCTTAATCATCAATTTGGTTACAAACTACTGAAAACGAAATAGGATAACTTATAATATAAACGAAAAAAAGTTTAGTAGAAAACTTAAGTTAGATAATTACTTTTATAAATTCACTTGATTAGTGACTTAAAATGGAAAGTAGGTGAGATTTATAATTTCCTTATTTCAAAAACAAGAAAGATCTCGGATTTTAGGTTTATATAAAGGGGTTTAACTTTAAGGCTTTGTAATTATCCACATTGATAGAAAAAAAAAAATCCAAAACAAAACACCTTTTGGTTTTCTTGTAAAGATAATCCAAGTTTACAAGACAATGACGAGCATGTCCGATCTTTCAGAAGATTTGGTAGGAGAGGTACTCTCTAGAGTTCCATTGACATCCCTGAGCGCAGTGAACCACTTACAAAAATTGGAATTCTATATCGGAAAATCAGATTGTTGGTAATAAAACTGCCACAACAACGATGAAGCAGTTTCTTGGATTCATTCTGATGGATCGTAAGGTATGGTCAATGAAACTTGATCTCCAAGGAATCGGCAACCACAACGACGACTTGGTTGATCTATCATTAAAGCAAGTAATTACTCTTAACCAAATCGAAGTCGAGATATGTAAAATCATTCACTGCGACGGTTTATTATTGTGCCTAATCAAAGACAAGAGGTGGCGCGTGGTTTGGAACCCGTATTTAGGTCAAACCAGATGGATCCAACCCATAAACAAATCCCACAAATTCCACCCACAAGACGGGTATGCTTTTGGATACGACAAGAACCGTAACCACAAGATCTTGAGGTTTTTTGATGTCAAAGGATTCGAAATCTATGATTTTAACTCTAACTCATGGAGAGTACTTGATCTCAATCCGAACTGCGATATCAGTCCCGATTCTTATATAAGAAGCGGCGTGTCTGTGAAAGGAGATGCTTACTTTTATACTCGGCAAAAACCAAAAACAATAACGTTTACGCTTGAAGTTTTCTTACGTTGTTTTGATTTTACAGCGGAGAGATTTACACGGCCTCTTCATCTGCCGTTTCGCTCTTACAAGATTTTACAGACGGTGATTCTATCTTGTGTTAGAGATGAGAAGCTCGCTTTGTTATATCAACACAACGGGATGATAGAGATTTGGATTACGAGTAAGATCAAGCCCGATGCAGTAACATGGAGTAGTTTCTTGAAAGTAAATATGATACCCTTTTCTCGTTTGCCCTTCGGCTTTAGGGCTGGGACTTTTTTCATTGACGAGGAGAAGAAAGTTGCTGTGGTTTCTAATTTCTACAAACATAGACCGACCATGACCTTCCCTTACCAAACACCTTTCATCTTTGGACAAGATGGATACTTTAAATCTGTGAATATCGAAGAAGCTCGAACTCCCGGCGAATTTGGAAGTTATAACCAACTTGAGTTCTCTTGTTATGTTCCAAGCTTAGTGCAACTACAAATCAACCAACGGAGCAAAAGGAAAGAAAGAGATTATTAATCATGTAACCTAACCAAGTCATAGTGGGTCAATGGTTCCCTCTTGTTGAATTTAGTTACAAAAATCTCTGATACTTGTAGTCCACGGGATAGAGTCTTTCAATGAAGTGGTAATTGGCCCCTCAACTTTTTTTAGTCTCTTCTTATCTATTTAGTTACAAATTACAGAAAACGAACTTATAATTAGTCATGAAATATTAATTATACTTAATGTTGCCTACACTTAATGAATTTAATTTTTAAAAAATTGGAATCGTTGGTGTAGTGTGATAAGGAAAAGTAGTATCTGCAAATACGTTGCAAAATAAGTGGAGTTGGGCTCTAATATGGCGTGAGTTAACGTTAATCGTTAGTGAAGTCTAGAGTGTTACTCACTGAATGGGTTAAACTATGATGAGATACACAGAGGTATTAGGAGATTAATTCAAACTTTCATAGTTCTTCTTGAAATCAGATTCCATCTCCAACTTAGAATCTGATATTGCTTGGAGGAGCTTATATTTCCATTTATGCTTAACTAGGAACTGCTTCATATTATAGGAGAATTCATCATAAGCAAAGTCAGGTTGTGGCACAAATTGATTGAATGGTACTTCCGCGCTTGAAATGGATCCATTTGTATTTAACTTTAACTTGATGTTAAGAAATTTACTCACTGAATGGGTTATCACTGAATGGGTTAGGCTATGATGAGATAAAAATATAACCATTCTTTTAAGAAAACATATATATATATATATATATATATATATATATATATAACTTTGATGAAGAAGAAACATAAATATTCAATAGGTCTGGGCGCATAGTAGATATTCGGTAAAATACCATAATTTGTGATATGTTTTGTTTTTATTGGATACTAAATTTTATTGTTTGTTTTACTTTAGAAATTTCCGGATATCTAGATTTTTTTAAATATTTGCTGATATCCGGATATGTTTTGTTTAAAATAAGTTTTTAATTTTTTTTTTAATTTTTATATTTAATATGTAATATGAAATGGAAAAATCTATATTTTTTTTAATTTTCATTCAATAGTTTTACTCAAAAACTTAAACAACAAATGAAAAGGAAAATTTAAAATTATGAAAAATGAAAACGATATTTCTTATTTAAAAATAAAAAATTAAAAAATTTGTATATATTTCGTGTCTATTTATTTTTATGTATTTGAGATTTATAAACATTATAAATGTGAGATATAATATGAATATATATGTATTATATAAATCAAAATATCTAAATTTTTTAATATTGATATTTACCATTTGTTCTGGTTTTGATGAACTTTCTATTTTACTATTGCTTTAGTTTTTCAAGTTTTTCACGGTCATATGGAATTTTAGAATCAAAGCAAATATCAAGTCAGGAATGGATTGGAAGATAATTTGTCTAGCTGTACCGATGAATATTTTAAAAACTTAAAACTCCAAAATGGGCCCTCAGATGGGCCCAATTATATTTAAATGAGCTTCTAAAAGGCCCAAAAATCGTAAAAGCTAGTGTTTTGTGGAGTAGAGACATATGGCTCTATATCAGGCAAATGTTGTTTCCGTGTCTCATCTCTTTTTTCCCCTATCTCGATCGGTAATTAGTCATTAGGGTCTGCTTCTCGGGGCAAAATTTCTGAATCTCCGCCGTTTTGATTCCATTTCGATTCTGAAATTTTTTTTTTTTACCGATTAAATTTGGGTTTTCGTTTCTGTTTTCAATTTTTTCTCACTCAGAACCCTTAGAAACCCTAATTTTGATACATTAGCTTTTAGAACCTTCTCGAACGATCCTCTGTACATCATCATTCTGTGTGTGATTTTGATTTGATTTGACGCCTCTAAGAAGATGCCTCCAAAGCAACAACCCAAGGCCGATTTGGCGAAGAAGCAGAAACAAGTTGAAGACAAAACTTTCGGGCTGAAAAATAAGAACAAGAGCAAGAATGTTCAGAAGTATGTTCAGAGTCTCAAGCAATCTGTTCAGCCTAAACCCGATGCAACTAAACTTGCAGCCAAGGTAACGGATTTTAACATCAGATTCCTCAGATTTGTTCTTGAGGATTGGAGTTAGCTAGTTTGAGAGTGGAGTAGATAAATAAATTCTGACAAAATTGGAGGTTTTTTTTGAGGACAGAAAAAGAAAGATGAAGAGAAAGCGAGAGAGGCGGAATTGAATGAGTTGTTCAAGCAAGCGATTAGTCAGCCGAAAGTTCCTGTAGGTATGTATGATTGAAGATTTGATCATCCATGTGTGTGTGTATGTTGTTTCTATACTCTGCTTTTAGATGGATTTATAGAATCTGTTTGGTGGTTTTTGGTGATGTTTCTTGATAGGTGTGGATCCAAAGTCCATCCTGTGTGAGTTTTTCAAGGCGGGACAGTGTCAGAAAGGATTCAAGTGCAAATTCTCTCATGATTTGAACATTCAAAGGAAGGGAGAGAAGATTGATATTTACAGCGATAAGCGTGATGAAGGTAAAAGGGGCTAAGTGTTGGCTTAAAGTGCCTTTAATTTCCCATCTTTTTGGTTCCTTGAAAGATGTTCTTATGTTATTTTGTTGTTTCAATGCTGTATTTAGATGGAACGATGGAGGAGTGGGATCAAGCGACCCTTGAAAAAGTTGTGGAATCGAAGAAAAATGAATATAACCAGAATAAGCCAACTGATATTGTAAGTTGTTTCTTCATCTATTTGTATCTCAAACTTGTTATTGGGTGTTTGTTTGGACTTGTTGATTGAGGGATTCTTGTTTCTAACATTTACCCTATCAGTGAGATTTTCTCTAGTTAATGCACTATGGCAAATGCCTGAATTGATTTCTGTACAAATATTTAGCCTTGACTATATGTGTTGGCTATCCATTTATTTATGCAAAGTGACATCATCAGTTTCGGCTGCGTTTTCTCTTTTTACTGTGAACAAGCTTTAGCTAATAGTGTGGTTCATCGTAGGAGCCACTTGGGTCTTACACATTTTTCCTCCCGTTGTTCCTTGTTGTTTTCTCCTCATTGGGGATCATGCCTGACAAGAACTCATGCTTCTGGTGACGGTATTGCTTAAACGTGATGTGATGGTTTCTTAAGAATATAGCTAGCTAATTTCTATACAAAGAGGAGTATTAACCCGGCATGTTAACTCGTTGAAATATGTTCATAAAATTATTCTTAACACATGATGATATCTTTGTCTCGCATGGGTTCAATGAGCTTGTTATAAGAGATTTTAGCTACCATGGTTCTTTTGCTAATTTTATTTTTTTTGTGTGTTTATCGATATATAAATAGGTTTGCAAGTATTTCCTGGATGCGGTGGAGAAGAAACAGTATGGGTGGTTCTGGGCTTGTCCCAATGGTGCCAAAGAGTGTCATTACAGACACGCACTTCCTCCTGGATATATCCTTAAATCTCAAATGAAAGCTCTCTTGGAAGAAGAGTCTCAAAAGATGCCCATTGAGGAAGAAATCGAAAACGAGGTTTAAGACTCTTCCAGTTTTTTCCCAATCTGCTCATTATTACCCTGCTAGGACCTTGAACTTGATTCGTGATACCTTCTATGTTGCAGCGTTCGAAACTGAAAACCTCAACACAAATGACTCCCGAGTTATTTATGGAATGGAAGAGGAAGAAAATAGCCGAGAGAGATGCAGGTTTGGCTGCTTCTCAAGCAGAGAGAGCTAAGAACGATCGTATGAGGTACATTTTATGTTGCATATCCGTCTCCAAGTTGACTCTTTTTTTTTGTTCTCGTAAAGCTGATTCATTGTGTGCGTTTGTAAATCTCGCAGTGGTCGGGAGCTGTTTCTGTCCAATGCAAGCTTGTTCGTGGATGATGCTGAGGCTTGTGAAGAATACGAGCGAGAAAGAGAACAAGAAGAGATTGAACAGAAGGTAAGATATCTCTTTCTCTCTGTGTCTCATTTTACTCACTAATCATTTAAGCCATGTTAATGGAATCATCTTGAATTTTTTGTTTTCAGGCAAAGAACAATGAAACAGAGGCAGGGACAAGCAAGAGTAGTGGTGATAATGGTGAACAGAGTTCTAAAGGAGTTGAAGACGATGATGATGATGATGACGACGACGACGATGATGATTTAGACATGGATGAGCTTGATGAATTGGAAGCAAGCTTGTCGAAAACGTCGATTCAGATTCGTGAGCCAAACAATGAAGGATCATCATCTTGAGATGGGAATGTTTTTGAGAGGGTGTGGAAGGAGAGAAAGAAAGCACATGTTTTGTTTTGTTTTGTGTACTTTTTCGAAGACATAAAACCCTATTTTGGGTGTTCGAATAATCTGTTACTGTCTTAAAGATCTTTATGTGTCATTAAGGACTAATATCTCTTTTGTTCTATCCTTTTTCTTTCTGTCCTAAATATTGTTATGTTATTGTATTATTGGCTAGCAAGTAATAGAAGAGGTGAAAGATTTCTTTATAATGGAACCACACTCAAGATGACGAATATCAAAAAAAAATTACACCATCTAAACACAATATTAAGATTTACCAATTTGTTTTTATATGACATGATAATAAATCACTTTCCATAGCCACAACCACAAATATAACGGATAATCAACACCTTAATCATCCTTGAAGCAATTGACCATTGTGCCCTCGACGCTTTTTGTTTGTTTGTCACTGATTCTACACCAAAATTTCCTCCCCTTTCTTCTCTGCGATCACATACCAAAAATCACAAGAGAAACAATGGAGATTTCCGATCTTCCGCCGGAATTGGAATCGGAAATACTCTCTAGAGTTCCGGCTATGTCTCTAAGCCGATTGCTACCTACTTGCAAACGATGGTACGCTCTATTCAAAGATCCGATATTCGTGAAGAAGAACTCGAGTAAAGCAGCAACGCAGGTGATCTTGAAGAAAGACCATAGGGTTTACTCAGGTATCATCAAAATCCACAACAACTTTGATCCTTCCATTGAGTTTAGAGGTAATAAGGATTCAGAACATGCTAAAATCGAAAAAATCTCTCTCTGCGATGGTTTATTATTGTGTACCACGAAGGACCATAATAGACTCGTGGTTTGGAACCCTTGTACTGGTCAAACAAGATGGATCCAACACAGTAATGGGCATCGCAAGGCATATTCGCACAATTATTATCTTGGATACGAAAACAACAACGGTAACTACAAGATCTTGAGTTGCAGCATTTGTTATAACGACCAACTCGTGTTCACTGTGACTGAAATCTATGAGTTTAACTCTGGTTCATGGAGGGTTCTTGATGACGTCACTGACTGGTACCAGTGGCGCTTATTATCTGATGGTGGTGTCTCCGTGAAAGGAAATACTTATTGGTTTAATAAATATAGTTCAAAACACCATCCGCTTAATTCATTACTCATGTTTGATTTCACTACAGAGAGACTTGAACGTCTGTCTCTTCCTTTTCAGAGTAGTTATTATGATGAGCGTGTGGTTCTGTCAGCTGTCAGAGATGAGAAACTCGCCTTGTTACGCCGGAGAATTGATTTGGATTCATGGAAGATATGGGTGGCTAAGATTGATGAGGAAACCAAAGACTTGTCGTGGAGAGATTTCTCAGCAGTGGATTTTAGTAAATTAGATATGAGGAATCCGGTCGGTTTCTTGATGGACGAGGAGAATAAAATGGTCGTGTTTTGTGGTAATGACACAGACTATGCAGGGATTGATAGGATCAGAATTCAGATTGTAGGAGAGAATATGCAGAAAGAAGTTTGGAAAGTGATCATAAATGAATCAGAGTATGATATTGATGATAGCCCACTTCTCCTAAGTTATGTTCCAAGTTTGGTTCAGATTCAGGAAGCAACAACTGGAGACTAAAGAGAAAACGTAATGATTACTTTATGATCTAGTAACTTTTAAGAGATTAGCAAAAGTTGTAATGATGATGTGGAAATCGATATTATTTTATTAAGAGTTACAATCGAGAAAGTTCTATTTAAGTGATCAATCAATGATCTAAATACTGCACAGGAACAAGTAGAAGCTCATTTTTCTTGTTTACACTGAGTCCAGGAGATTCTTCCATGTCGATATCTTCAATCACCATGCCTTCTGGTAACTTCCAATCAAAATGATACAACATATTCGCCAGACCAAACTCCACCATTGTTCTTCCCATGTACATTGCTGGACACATTCGACGGCCACTCCCAAACGGTATCAACTCAAAGTTCTGTCCTTTTGCATCAATGTCACTATCAATAAACCTTTCTGGGAAAAATATTTCTGGATTTTTCCATGTATTGGGATCACGCCCGATAGCCCAAACATTCACATAAAGAAATGCTTTTGGCTGAATCGTATAACCATCGATCTCAAATTCAGAAATTACTTCTCTTGCGGCCAAAAGAGGTACTGGAGGATGTAGTCTCCATGTTTCTTTGATCACCATTTTTAAGTAGTTCAGCTGATCTATGTCATCCAGATTGATCTTGGAATTGTTTCTTATTTGGTTTCTGATTTCGGATTGGACTTTCTTCATCACTCTAGGGTTTCTAGAAATTTCTGCCATTGCCCATGTCATTGTGTTTGCAGAAGTGTCGATACCTCCTAAAAGAATGTTCTATATTTACAAGAAACATAAAAACAAACATGTAAACATACAATGAAAAAGGGAACTCAAAAACATGTTTCTATGAAATTAAAAATCATTAATTATATATTCTTTTTGTAGTTTTACGTACCATCAAGATTGCTTTGATATGGTTTCTTGTGAGCTTGTCATTTCCAATAAGAGTTTCTTCTTTCTCCAACCTCAAGAGCAGATCCACGAAATCTTCTTCCCCTTCTTCTTTTTCCTCTTTATGCAGGTCGAACATTTGTTCATAGAACTCATCGAGATCTCTTACGCTTTTCTCCCTTCGTCCTGTTAAACCCGTTAACCGGTCGATCATCCGACCAATATAGGGAATAAAATCTGAGGCAGAGAAGCTTCCCAGCATCTCAAATTCGTCACGAACTAACTTATTGAATTTTTCATTGCTAAGCACAGTGCCTTGGAAATTCACACCAAAAGATGCTCTGCATACCACACTAACGGTTAGAGCAAGAAACTTCTTGTTCAGGTTAACCTGAGTTTTGTGAGAAGCTGATTCGGCTATTGAATCGATCAGTTTCTTGACCTCGTCGTCTCTAATGGGTTGAATCGAGTTAACATGTTTAGTACTGAAGAGTTCTTGAATAGCGAGCTTTCTTACTTCTTTCCAGTAATCACTAAAAGGAGAGAAACCAATGTCGAGATAGTTGTAAGAGAGTTCTCTTGTCCCTGAGGAGAGTGAGAGAGAGGATCCATGTATTGGATGATTGGAAGAATATTGTATTGTATTCTCTCATAGAAAATAAAGTATTAGCTACATATGTTTATATAGTAAATAAAACAGTAAACACATATTTAACCTAATTTTCTAATATTAGATATGTACAAATCTCAAGGAAATACTTCATGATTTTCTAGATAACTTTAGGTCCTTCTATACCATGAACTATACATTCAAAATTTAGTATGTGTTTGTGAGATTTACAGAAGTACCTGCTAAGCTAGGACGGCTACAACAATGGAGGTCATTGTCTTTTAGAGCTTGTCTTGCTGTTTCAGAGGAAGAAAGTACGATAGCTGGGACTTTTCCAAGGTTCAAAAGTATCACAGGACCATACTTGTTTGAGAGAGTCCATAGAGATCGATGTTGTAGCTTTCCGATGTGGTGTAAATGTCCGATGATCGGAAAACTAGGAGGAGAAGGTGGTTCCCGGTGTTGTCGTCTCTTCTTTGAGCGTTTGAAAGCTGCGAGAAGCAGATTAATGATTAGGAAGAGAAGTGATGATAGAAACCAAATGTTTGTCATTTGCGAGAAGTGATTAGTTATGAGTTATGACTACTGAAATTTACATATCCGAGATAAATCTTTTATAAGACATTTATGTGGTGTGACTAATGCCGACTGGCTACTGTAAGTTGGATATGGAATGTCAAGTGGGAAGAAATTCGAATTTCGTAAGTCAATAATGCATATAAATGACAAAAACGTTGCGGACCCAAGAAAATGCCAGTTAGGATTATTATCACCAACAGTGCGATAATCTCCAAATCATAGAAAAAGAAAAGACATGTATTAGGAAAAAAAGAAAAGATAAATTTGGTCATATTAACGTTAGAAGGATATAATCCACATCGTCATGGTCCTACGTATAATTTGTCAAATTATGACGAAATACTTTCTACTATATACATCTTTTGCCAAGAATATGTAGATGGTATATATGTGGATGAGTAGGACATAGAGAGGACTATCACATTATATCAGAAATGTGATTATGAATCAACTAATACTGTATTTTTCTAACAAGATAGTACTAATTAATTTATGTACGAATATCCTTACATAGACATAAAGATGACGACAATTAGCCACATTAAAGGGCTGTATTCAATTATAAGAAACTCTCGTTTATTTTCTTGTTATTATTCAATTAAAAATCTTAACAGGTGCAAATTCGTATACCTGATACCAACCACAGTTTTAAAATTATTGGACGGTACATGAGCCTGCATGCATTCATTTTTGAAACAACATATAAAGATTTTCTTTTATAAAATCTTTATCATTCATTGACATAAAAATAAATGAGATACTAACACATAAAAAATTGATATTGAATATACTTCAATCTCATAATTTGATTGGTATACCCAAAACGTTTAAAAACAACAATTAATAAATATTGAGAAGATTAAAACAATGCATAAGTTTTGTAAAGATAAATTTAAGGTGTCTAGAAATAGGAAAGAGCCTACAAATGACAAATCAAACGAGAAAATAATATAACAAAATGATGAATTTTTTCTAAGAAACAAAAATTATGTAAAATTTAAGTTTGGAATAACTAAAATTAGTAGTACTTGAAATCCGTAGTTTACGCTCCGCGCCTCGTTTGAGAGTGTCCAAAAATGGAGGACGTAAAGGTTCAGGGGGCAACGAAGAAGCAAGGAGCAAATCGGAGACATTGGAGAAGACAAAGAAAGCAAAGAAAAAAGCACGTAGAGATGACTGTCATAGATATTATCTTTAGAGTCGAAGAGATTTGCAAGAAGTACGACAAGTACGATGTCGACAAGCAGCGCGAGCTCGGCACTTCCGGTGATGATGCCTTCTCCCGCCTCTACACCTCCATCGATTCCGACATTGAAGCAGTCCTCCGTGTTCGTCTCCTACATCCTCTCTTTTTCTCTTTTTTGAAACCCTAGTTTCCTTTCTTGGAGAGCAAGAAAGCAAGATAATCTCTTAATGATCAAAGTATCAAACCTTACACCCTAGAGTTGGTGTTGAAGAATGAAAACAGTTCTTGGAAATTCCAAAATCTAAGTGATCAAAGATGAAAAAATATGTTGGTTTCCAATTGAACTATATGTAATGGAAACACAATGTTGCGATATCTTTGCATGGGAAACTGCTTCAATTCAGCGAATATTAACGTTAAATTTGTATCAAACTATGTAGAAAGCGGAGTTGGCATCAACAGAGAAGAATAGAGCTGCAGCCGTGGCCATGAATGCCGAGGTTCGAAGGACAAAGGCGCGTTTAGCCGAGGACGTTGTCAAACTGCAGAAACTTGCCATTAAGAAGGTTAAACTTAATTAGTTATCGTTAATCCACTATCCTGCGAAATTTGGGAGTGAAACCCTAGAAGAGTCTTATTCTTCTGCTTACTCGAGATGAACATCTTTGCAGTAGATTCCCAAATTTTAAATCATCATAAATTAATTAGTACACTAAGGGGTCAAGATGAGTAATAATATCGTATGGTTTTTCAAACTTGGTTTAATTTGCACTGTATACATATACAGGTGAAAGGGATTACAAAAGAGGAACGAGAGTCTCGGTGTGAACTAGTTATCGCACTAGCCGATAGAATTCAAGCAGTACCTGATGGAAATGAACATGCAGCAAAACAAGCTAGTGATTGGGGAGGTGCTTCTGCACCAAACAAGAACATCAAGTTTGATATATCAAAGGAAGACATGGATGATGGGTTTTTCCAGCAAACTGAAGAATCTAGCCAGTTTCGACAAGAATATGAGATGAGAAAGAAGAAACAAGTACATGGATATTCACTGATCAACTTTTATTTTGTTTCTTTTTTTGTCAATGAAAAATTGCTTTTAGCTTTTGTTGTGTCATATCTTCAGGACGAAGGTCTTGATGTCATATCAGACGGATTGGATGCACTGAAGAACTTAGCGCGAGACATGAACGAGGTTTGTTGTTTTCTCATACCTCATATATTTCTAAACTCTAAACCCGAAACGACAAATATTAACTTTCACATTTTCGATTGCAGGAACTTGACAAGCAAGTCCCATTGATGGATGAAATGGAAACAAAGGTTGATGGAGCAACTTCGGACCTGAAGAACACCAATGTTCGGCTCAAGAAACAACTTGTGCAGGTAAACACCAAAACATAAACCGGTTTTCGATATTTGGTTATCATCACGATTGTATATGCTAAAATCGGATGGGGATTTCAGATGAGATCCAGCCGCAACTTCTGTATTGATATTATTCTTCTATGTGTGGTCCTTGGAATCATCTCTTACATCTACAAGTAAGCCTTTTTTGCTGTTAACTTGTTATTCACCTACACATAAAAATCATTCCTTTAATTTGTCGACGGTTCTCCATTGTAGTGCTCTAAAGTAAAAGATGGAGAGGAGGGTCTACACCGACATTATGAAGCAGTGAATCAAACTGATAAAAAGTTACCATCTTGAAGAGCAAGCAAGCAAGATAGTTCCTTAAGTTTTAAGCCTTTAACTATATGTATTAACTGTTTGAAAAACAAAATTTAAATGTTAAAAGTAAGATTGTCTAAGTTTTTTTTATATAAGAAGGAATTGATTTTTTAAAGAAAAATACGTTTTTAGTTTTTGAGACTATATTTTAGTTTATGATCTTTTACACATAGGTAGTTTAGGAGCAAAGTGATTTCTTACATTGGAGGCGCTTTTTCTCCATGAGATAGATGAACACGATAGTGTGGCATTGGAGGCCGGTGAGGAAAATGGATTTGGAAAAATGGAGGTTAGGGAAGTTTAAGAGAGCATATTAGGATAATATATATGAGAGGGATTTGCAAAGGCAATAAAAAACTCTTTCAAATGGCTCTATCAACTTCGACTTACTGTTCATTTTTCATCTAACATATAATTATTTTATGGTCGTAGTATTGTATAAGTGTTTCTTTGTTCTTAAACTACGCTAATAGACAAAAACAAAAATTACATAGGCATACTAATAATTGTATTACTAAAAATGAACAGAACGTAAACTCATGGCCATGGGTATACGTACGTGGGGAGTATAATTCAATATTAAACATGTTCTTTTGGTCGACGCCACAAAATTCAAACAGCATCGCAAGCAAACAAAACGGTGGATAATATAAGAAGTTGCCGCTGCGTTCAATTTTTCAGCTGTTTTCGATATTGTTGGTGACGCTAGAATAAACATCAGCATATGGATGGTTGTTGCATCAATCCGGTGCTCTTTCCACATATCTCCGTCTCAACTAACATTTAATTATTGAATTGCCCTGTTCTACAACTAACCCGCACTTACCGCACGGTTAAATGAAATTCATGAGAGTTTTGTGAGAGTAGTTTCATTTTATTGGCACCGAAAATAATGTTTCAAAGAAAGCTGATGTCAACATCACCTAATACCATTGTTTTTTATAGGAAAATAACTATTTTTAAAAATGATTCATATTTATTGTTAGATTAGTATGTATAACAGAAAACATATCGTTGGATATATAAAAACTGAATATTAATAAAATGGTTCATATTATTGTTAGATTATTATGTATAATAGAAAACATAATATTAGGGGATGCTGACATCAATTTTTTTATAGTAAAAGTAAGTATAATATAACGAGTAACGATGTATACTAATCCTTCTTTTAATTGTGTTTTTTTAAAACCAAACGATGGGTTGTCTTTTGACGACAACACTTCCTTCTCATCTTTTGCTGAAGCATTACTTCTCCTAAGCACCTTTTGTTATGATTCTTCGTCTTCACTAATAGAAAGGAGTTAAAGAATAATTCTCTTTTTGTTACTTCTGATACTTTACATTTGACTTTTTAATCTTTCTCGTCGTTTCATTGTTTTTTCAACAGAGATGATGATGAAACTCACGGTGTTATTATGTCGCGAACCGATGGGGTATCCGAACAACTCGAAGTATAATTAAATACAAAAACAAATATATTACTTTCTCTATTTTTCTATAGTTTATTTTTAAGAGGATTTTTTTGTTCAAAATCAAATGATGTCAACTTTAAATGCAAAATTAATTAGTGTTTTCTTATATATAATTTTTTTTTTTTGATAAATAAATTTTTTTTTTTCTTTTTGTTTGTTGTTGTTGTTGTTGTAAGGTGTACTCGTTCGCTTGAGCTTGTTGCTCATCAGCACTAAATTTGTACCCGTTCTTGAGGTTTTTTCTTTTTATATATAAATTTGATAACAGGAAATATCAATATTACATAACTAGAAAGAGAAAACAAGGGTAATAAATTATGATGGAGTACCGCTTATTAGTTTGCATGTAATCTTAAGCGCAACACGGATAATGAAACGTGCAGGAAACAAAATCCCAAAACAATGTTCGGGAAGACTAAGTAGAACGATGCAACATTTCTTGGTAATACGTTTGAAATGGAAATGCCTCACTGCCTCTATACAACTAGGAATTTTCCCTGCGTCTGACGCACAAGCTGGTAGTTTTGGCAACACTCTTATCTTTGACACTGGACCAAACGCAATATCATTATTACCTTCTGCGTTTTGAGAAATTGATAGTAACAATACTAATGCTATGAAGTGGAACACACACACTCTTTGATTCTTTTCACTCGTATAGTTTAATGTTTATCCAATTTGTATTTTATTTTGTGATCGCTACTGTGACATTGTTGCTAGTATTTATAAATCTTGTATGGGTTATGACTTTTTTTAATAGACAATGTATATTGCTTTTCTTTCGGATTCTGTATATGCATGCATTAATTGTCCTCCAATATATATCTTATTTTTTCGAGAAAAATACAGTATATTTATAGTTTTTTTTATTAAAGAAAAAAAATCGGTGTATTACATTAACCATTTATGATGATTTATGTTTATCTTTAATATATTAAAAGAAAAGGTACTTTTGAATAAACAATTATGATTTGATAAGAAATTACAATGAATTGTCATTGAAAGAATGAGAAAAAAATATGAACTTTTACATTTCGATTTCAGGAACTTGACAAGCAAATCCCATTGATTGATGAAATGGAAACAAAGGTTGAGAAACTTCGGGTCTGAAGAACACAAATTTTCGTCTCAAGAAACAACTCATGAAGGTAAATACCAATACATAAACCGGTTCTTCATATTTGGTTATCATCACAATTGTATATATTAAATTGGGGGGATTTCAGATGAGATCCAGCCACAACTTCTATATTGACACTATTCTTCTATGTGATCATTGGAATCATCTCTAAGCAGGAGCGGTTCTTAAGGAGAGTAAGGTGTGCAAAAATTCAAGGCTCTTTTCTTTTTCTAATTCACTAGGCCCCAAATGCTTGTGATTCACAAAAATTTTTTACATTAACTCGTTTGATTGTGTTTGGGAAAGGGAATGAAGTTAAACACGTGAGATTATAATGAACAAAAATATCGTGACTATTTTAATTTTTTACATATGAACCTTTTAGTCATTGACAGTTTTAAGTATAGCCCCATATATTGTTTAAGTTATTTTTCCCCCAAAAATGAAGTCCCTTTTAAGTTAGGAAACAAAATAGTGCCTATTTCCAATTTTTAGAATAGGGCATCCAATTTGTTTGAACCGCCCCTGTCTACAAGTAAGCCATTTTTGCTCTCTACTTGTTATTCACTTACAAATCAAAATCATTCCTCTAATTTGTCGTTGTTTCTCTATTTTAGTGCTCTAAACTAAAATATGGAGAGGAGGGGGAGGGCCTACACCGACATTATGAAGCTGTGAACCAAACTGATAAAAAGTTACTTTTTTAAAGAAGCAAGCAAGATAGTTCCTTAAACTTTAAGCATATGTAATAATTGTTTGAAAAAAAAGTTATGTTAAAAGTAAGATTGTCTACGGGTTACTTTTTATATAAGAAGAATTATTTTGATGAAAAGTATTCTTGGGTAAATTTCACTCTTTTAATATATACGATTTACATAACGATATGAAAAATAATTTAGACGAATTTTTTAACGCAATATGTAATATATAGTTAAGAGAATTACTATAGCGTCACGTGTAATTTAGTTTAAACGAATCACTTTGATGCCACATACACTAGTATTCATGAGGAACTCGGGTCTGATTACGTAAGGACCCAAGTAACTTTATAAGTGGGGTCACTATCCGTCTAGTGTGGCTACACTATCTGTCTTGGCGTGTTGAGGCAGAGTGACCAACAAAGTATTGCGTTCAAGTTTAACTCTACAATAACGTGGGTTCAGAGCATGGGGGCAATACCCTTGGTGACCTCCTGAAAGAGGTTTATTCGTCATTTACCCCGACCTCGAAACATGCTAAAGAAGAGATGATCACACCAGAGGAGCGCATACAAGAGGACAGTAAAGCCCGGGCGGGTCATAATTTGGCGCTCGATTCAGATATTTACTTAGTAACTAAGTAAAATTTCCGCCAAGCACAATCAAATTTGAATAAAACTAATACCGTCTGGTACGTGCCTACGTGTCAGGAATTCACAGGAGGAAATGATCGCTTGAGCTACACGCGCACCTTGATAACTGCGAAAATAAGCTGAAGGACTTTGCTATCAAGTGACAAACAATACGTAAGCGCTGCCCATACATGTCTTATCCGGACCGTAGAAGCCTCAGGAGCGCACAACATGCACCTGGCCAAAACGACAATGATCCACCTGATCAAAACGACAAGGATTATAGGTAAAAAGTACAAAAGCGAGTTGATCATATCCACAACCTAACTGAAACAACCCAGACAAAGACAAATCGACCACTTCTAGATAATCAAAACAACCATGTCTACTAATCTGGGCCAGGTATCCTCTATAGATATAACTATCACTCTCAACGAGAAAGGGTCGGTTAATCGTTTATTCATTGCTTAGAACTAGATTGTCATGCTTTAGTTTTTACTCGATTTTCTCACAGAGAGCATTCGATCCTAAATTGTTAGTCAGATTTCAACCGTAGTTAGCTAAGTATTCGTCAGAGTGATATCGTTGGCTCTCGTAAAGTACTTCTCGAGAGTGGTCGACTTCTCTCCAAGCTCGGTCCAAATTTGGAGGTTTTAGCTAGATCTTGTTTGCTAAAGCCTCCAAAGTCTTGATCTTTTTTGTAAAGACTCGAGATCAAGGAGAGATCTAGGTCCACATACCATCATTTTCAAACCTTTTCGCTTCAGAAGATCATTCCTCTTACGCGACAAGAGCCTTTCTGGGTCATTCTTGACCTCACCTCGCTTTAGTGCATTTTCTTTTGATTTTTCCGCCTAATGAGCCCTCGAAAACGCCATATAACTCGGGGGCCACTTAGTCTTTTCGGACTGGAGTTGAACTAAATCCTCTATGTTTTCCGAATTTATTTCTGTTTTCTGACATCAGTCATGTGCTCAAATAACTGACTAGAGCATCGGAGAATCTTCGAGAAACACAAATCCATTGTGTCTTTGCCTGAGACTTTACATTTTCTCTCTCTTTTTTCTGTTGTAGGAGGTTTGCGGCCCAGCGGAACGAACCCTACTCCATATCACATTCCAGCTCAGTCTGGAGATCCCAAAACCACACTAGAGTGCATCCTCGACACACTCCCACTGCCATCAAACCCTTGCTACCTTAGTGGCTATCAAACCTTCGCAACCTTAGTGGCCATCAAGACAAGACTACTTAGAATTCACCCCGTGGTGAGCTCAGAAGCATATAGGCAGATCCCCCTTTTTACCTTGGAGCCCAAAAATGCTTGAATGCTTGAGACTCACTGGATCTAGGTTCAATTCGATTCAAAGCCCAAATATGAGTAAGAATCACGTACACGTGGCAGAGAGACGTTTTTTATCAGATTCAACTACACTTTAATCTTTTGAGATTATATTTTATGAGCGTTAAAATGTAAATTCATGGTATGTAGCATAAATAATGAAAAGATGTATAATATCAATTTTCACTTTTGTAATTAATTACATCACCATGAGAGATATTTGGTACTATCCTATTATAAATGATGATCTACGTGCAATATTCCACAAACGATTTCACGATGATAGCTCTCTCTGGAACATTATAATCCACGACGACCGGTTATACCTACACCTCATCAGGATGGACAACTTACCCTTGACTCACGAGGTCGGATTGTTTTACCTACAGTGCGCAGAAACCTGCGATAGACATTGCATTAATAATATGCAAGAGCGCGCTCTCTCAATATCAACTCCCATACCACTTTTATATCAATCACTTTTAAGAAACTTAATATGGCATAGTTTATTTACATGCCCCTGAAAATATATTAAAGAAAATTTTATTATGAAAGAGTTTTACGAGGAATATTTTTAGATAGTAACCTTTATTTTGTAATTATTTACATGCATTGCCACTAAAAAATATTTAAAAAAAATTATTATGAAAGGGTTTCAAGGTGATTTAAATAAAAATCTTCTTACACCTATTTTTAAGAAATAGTAAATATTTTCAGCATCTAAATATATGTAAGATCATTTAGAATTGTTGTATTAGGAGATAGTAAGAATTTGTACAGACTTAGAAAATCCTTCCCAAATTTGTTTTTATTCTTTCCGAATTTCATGATTACTTATTGAATTTCATGATTTGCAAACAAAAACATTTCCAATAAGCATTTGTACAGATTTGGAAAACCATTCCCGAATTGCATGATTTGTTTTCTGAATTTTCAAAAATACTATTACAAAAAGTTTCATTACTGATATTTAAGAAATTACGAAAATATTTGATAAAATAGTATTTGATATAGTTTTTCATTATTTTACACTTACCTATAACATAAAGCTGAAAATATATTCATCATTATCTATTTTAATAGATTTGTTATTATATAAGGAAAAAAAAAACAAATAAGAGAAACCATATTCATTATTTCTCAAAGTTATTTTAATCTTTTTATACATGGTCATCAAATGGCATATCTAAAACAATTATGGGCTTGTGGCATTTTATAAAAATTTATTAGTGATTTTGGCATTTTGGGGAAAAACAGATAACAAATGGCCGAAATAAATTGTCAAACATGATATTAGGTATTTAATTATAATAGAGTCATCTAGTCAATAGTCTATGAATCAGGCTCTTTTATTAAAAATGTGAATAATACATAACATCAATATTACATAAGCAGAAAAGAGAAAACAAGAGTAATAAATTATAGTGGAGTACTACCGCCTATTAATTTGCATGTCATCTTAAGCGCAACACGAATAACGAAACGCGCAGGAAACAAAATTCCAAAACAATCTTCGGGAAGACCAAGTAGAACGATGCAACATTGCTTTGTAATACTTTTGAAACGGAAATGCTTCACTGCTTCTACACAATTGGGAATTTTCTTTGCGTCTGCCACACAAGCCAATGGGTGTGGCAGCACTCCTTTCTCTGACACTGGACCAAGCGCAATATCATTGTTACCTTTCGCGTTTTGAGAAATTGATAGCAACAATATTATTGCTATTAAGAGGGACACACACACCCTTTGATTATTTCCACTCATATTGTATTTTATTTTGTGATCACTACTTTGACATTGTTGCTAGTATTTATAAATCTTGTATGGGTTATGATTTTTTAGTAGACAATATATATATTGATTTTCCTTCGGATTCTGTACATGCATGTGTTGATTGTCCTCCAACATCTTACCTTCCGGAGAAAAATACAGTATATTTATAGTTCTTTTTTAAAGAAAAAAATCGGTGTATTGCATTAACGCATTTACGATGATATGTTTATTTTTAATATATTAAAAAAAAAACATAAGGACAAAAACTACCATTAAGATATGAAAAAAAAAAAATCATTGACTAACTAATTTACATGCGATAATAAAAAATAGTATTTCTTAATAACTTATTTATTCATTATTCATCCCCCAATATATATATCCCCCAATATATATCTAAAGATAAGTATACAATCTAGAAATAAGGAAATATTACATATAGAATAATAGATATTATATTCTCTCTTATACTTTCCTTCAAATTGAAGGATTTTGATCAGGATTTTAATCATATTAACAAATTCTAAGCCTAGGATTTAGTGTCAATTAAATCTATCCCAATGTAATATTTTTAGTTTGCTTAGGTATGTAACCCTATAGGATCATATAATATTAGTAATGAGTTCCAAACTCATAGATTACAAGAGGCTTCTAGTAAAGCATTATAATCACCTAGTATCATATGATTGTATTATCTCAACAACTATATGCAAGAGTAAATACAAATATGATTTCAGGACATTCCCAACATAAATTGGTGTTTGAAGGTTACAAATGCCTAACTTGCTATAAAGATAAAAAAAAAAAAGTTCCGAACATAATTCCTTAGTGTAAATGTTAGCCGACTGCTTCGACATTTTTATTTTTTACATGTTTAGTTCATTTATGAAAAAACCAGATATGTAGTAATGTGTAAGTCTAATTGATTATCACAAGGAGCATCATGTTGAATACATTAACATGATAAAATAATTTGATTCCATTTAAGCTCAAAGAGAATCTGCTATGGAGCGATAATTTGTTTCCTAAGAGGAACGAGACACAACTCTATGTTTCTGCCACACAATTGGAGAACCAGCAAGAAGAACCACATAACCAGTCGGCATCACTTTTGCTGTGGAGCAGTATACATTAACTATGACTGCATTTCAAATAGCGAAAGAGATGCAAAACACCAAACCAATACTTCTGTTGTAGAAAATGCATAAACTAAACTGACCAACCAATATGTGGAATTCCTTGGATCATTAGATTTGTTTAAAAACATCAATGCTCTACACACATTAAGGATGTGTATATGTTACGTTCAATTCTTCCATTACGTTGTGGAGTCCCAACATAAGAAGTTTGGTGAAAAATCCCCTCTAGTGCGAAAAAGGATTTCAAACAGAGAAATTCGATTACATTATCACTTCGAATTATCTTCACCTTTTTGTAAACTTCCAATCTCCCAGACTCTCTTTCTTTCATAAAAAAATATGTATTGCATGTGAAAAATCATCAAATATAGTAAAAAAAAAAAAAAAACTAGATTTCTCTAGAAATAGAAGGATTTTGGTATGCACTCCCACACATCACAATGAATCAAATCAAAATCTTAGAAGCTTTATTATCACTTTCAAAAAAGAAAAAAAAATAAACATGGGTTTGTTTAGTCCAAAAACAAGTATTACATATCACGTCATTATTCTCGGTTGGCTTATTCAAATTCAAAAAAACTAAATAAGTAAGACAAAATCCGACTTGATGAACCACCAATCAGATCTATGAATCTTCTTTGATGGGACAATGCCACACAAATATGTGTACATCTCACAATAAATCTTAGATACACACCTCTTCATTCTAACACATCTTGATTTTTAATAAAAAAAATAGCAAAAACCCTAAACATATTTAAGTCCACGTGATTTCAAACCACTTAATAAGCTTTCAAACTCATGTGGCCTTATTTCCTAAAACAAAGAAAACTCGACCAATAATGAAATAATCACTTATTTCTCTTTTTTTTGTTTTGTGACAATTTTGTTCTCAACATATGTATCACATTCTATTGTAGCACAACATGTATTAACATCTGCTTTGGATTTTCTGTCCAAACTGCCAAGACAATATTTCATCTATGTCGGTGTCTCTGTAACACGTAATGCTTCTATCTCAGTGTATGCATGTCTCAGTGTTTGCATTAGTAATGTCTATGTGCTTCTATCTCATATGATCTAGTAGATGTATCACATACTGTTTCAGCAGCTGTATCATGATTTGTCTCAACAGCTTCTCAAATCAGACAACATAACACTTTCACATCCACCTTCTCCCCATTGTGAAAGATTGCATTAAAATAACTACTATACATCAAGATTCACTTATATTCACTCTAATCCTATATAGTATTTCTCATACCATGTGTCTGAGCTTCTTCATGGGATCATCATAGACACAAGATATGAAAAACAAACATCACTGATGAAAACCCTCATGTCCAATAAGTTTTTGTCTTCAAAAAGAAACTCTACACTAATGATAATCGTCCACAATAAAGTTAGACCACCACACCTCCTCATTGGATCCATTGTAAAAGTCCTATAAAGCCTAGCCAAGCTTGCAAATCCACCATTATACTTCTCCATTCATGGTTTCCATCAAACACAACAACTCATGAAAATGTTTTTTATACATTTTCTTAGGCGAGGAATCACCAAGTCTTATGCACGCCCTATTGCAATTTCAGCTTAATATGATCATTTGGATTTAGGTAGTCCCTCCTTTAGGGTCCTCTCCTCAATGGGTTCCTTCATCGCCCTTGGTTTTTCAAAATCCAACCTTATAGATATTTTTTAGCTTCCTTTCTTCTTAGAGGTATTTTTAGTGTTATTTTAACAGTAGTTTACTAATTGACTTAATCGGACTCTGAATTTCTGGCTCACCTTGAATTTTTTCTTTTTTATAAGGCTTCCTTCTTGTTTTTCTTTGAATCCGGAGAACCAGTTTCAAAGGATGCAGTTGTTCTTACCACTGAACTAGATTGACTAAATTGAGATTCATAACTCATATCATCAATTCCACCTTTAACTAAGATATATTTCACCATACTATATGTCTCGAGCTAGCTCAGATATCAACACTTAATACTTTTCCCTCACCCCAAATCCAGTTGCTTACTTGAAAGATTCTTAAAGTTCATGCCCATACATGGTGCCATTCCCCTTATCCAAGTCCTTTGTGATGATATGAGGTTCTTCCAGACTCAGAATGGAGCTTGCAACTGCTACATCTCTTGCCATCGTCAAGATTGATGCTCTTGCTTCCCTCATGAATTTTTCAACTCCCTTAGCAGCCAACATATAGCACCTTGATTCTTCTAACATCTCTGGAGAAATTATGTGTCTTCCGGTGATAGGGTATTTCCCCATTTTACTTTTCAATAAAACTCCATACATGCAATGGATGAACCTCCTAGAGATTGATCAATGGATCAGACCGGCTCTTTGCTTTTTCTCTTTTGGGAAAACAAAAGAAAGATAGAGAGGTGAAATTAGAGAGGAGCCAATAATATAAAGCCCTCCAAATATCTGAGGGCCAAAGAAAGAAAAAAAAAACAAACCCAGAAGAAAATCGCAATGGTAGCCGCATCAGTCAACATCGCGAACCTGACATCGTCGTCGCTATTTTCAAATCGCCCACTCTCTTTCTCCATGTTAAGCGGAATCAGAAACTCCCTCGTATTACCTTTCAGAAGATGCCTAAAACCGACACCTCTCGGAATCGCGTCGTGGCCACCACATCGTTGTTCTGTTAGGGCCATGTCATCGCCTTCTTCTTCTTCTTCTCCGTCTTCATCCGGATCGACACTGGAGGAGAGCGTCAAAACGACGGTGGCACAGAACCCTGTCGTCGTTTACTCCAAATCCTGGTGCTCGTACGTTCACTTCTCAATTCTCATACCATTCTCTTTGAATCACAATTGCTTTTGTTTTTCTTAATCGCACTTGACCTAGGTTTGATGGAGTTTGCATTTGTTATCATCCCTCAGATCTACTGTTTCTTTTCCTTAAATTTGAAATGAGTATTGATGATTGTTTGTTTCTGTGGGTTTTTGTGTTGAAGATACTCGTCTGAAGTGAAGTCGTTGTTCAAGAGCCTTGAAGTTGAGCCACTGGTTATTGAATTGGATGAACTCGGTATGCTTGTTCTACATTCAATTTATAAATTTCTTTTCCTTATCTGCATCTGATTAGATTTGCTAAAATTGGTTTTGATTATTGTTCCAGCATTTAGACTTGATCGGAGTTAATACTTGTTTCCAAGTAGATACAGTTCTTGTTCGTCTTCCAAATTGACTTTAGTTGCTTAATCAAATTGGTTTGTATGCTTCTAGAATTACTCTTTAGGACTTTGATAGTTTAGAACTTTGGATTGATGGCCTGAGATAGCTTTACATCTTTTGGAGATTCTATGCTTTGTTTCTGTGTTAATGAAGAATTATCAATACTTAAAGTTGAACCTTTGGATCCTTAGCGAGTATGCTTGCAAACTATTATCCCGTTGCTATAGTAATCTTATCTCTCGTCAAGATTTGTTGTTTAGCTTTTGTGAGTTTCTGTTTACGAATTGTTTTGGTGTATTTTCGACATTTTCTAGGTACAGAGGGGTCACAGCTGCAGAATGTGTTGGAGAAAATTACTGGACAATACACTGTTCCTAATGTTTTCATCGGTTAGTTGTTTACATCATTCTGATTCTTCTCGTGAAAAATCTAATTTTATTTCATGTTTTTGTTCATGTCCAGGAGGCAAGCACATTGGTGGCTGTTCAGGTACACTCTTTCTTCCTCTCTTGACCTAAACACCGAGTTTTTTTTTATCTTAGAATGTGAAATTGAGATTATTGGCACCAAGATCTTACTGATCCTATTGTTGAACAGATACCATGCAGCTGTACAATAAAGGAGAACTGGAGGCAATGTTAGCTGAAGCCAATGGAAAAACCGGTCAGACCTAGACAGATTTCAAACCGATTTGTGATTTTGTTCATGTTTCCATATTGACAACCTCTGAATAAATTATGGAAGTCGAGATGATTTGGTGTTTCAAATTTGCTGTCTATAGAGAGATTTCAGAAGAATCTATTGTGTGTTTCTTTCCATATAAATGATAGAAACAGTCAGACCGGTTTCCTTAACTAAACCGGAGTTGCTGCGTTCGATTGGAATTTGCAGTCGATTTTGGGTCACTAAATGGATATGGAAAACTCGAGTTCGAGATTTGAAAAGATTATGAATTGTTGGTCAAATTTTTGGTACATAACGGTTTTGTTCAACAATACAAATAACAAACCGGTTTAGAGATAAACCAAATCTCTCATTTTACTTCTTCGATCTCGTCCAATGCATAGTTGTTGGTCGAAATGTTCGCGTAATTCACCTTTGCGAACCGAACCACAACTGGATATCGAGTCTTCGGGTCCTGTCCATTATAAAACTGAAATATAATAAGAAAAAGAAATTGAAATCTGATCGCTAGATCTTGGAACTCTGCGAATAGATGCACTACCTGATCGGCCACAATTGATCCAATGGTCTTGTACCAGTAGGATTCTTTCCTTAGAATTCTTGACCTGCAAGTCCCCAAAACTTCATATAAGTTTCACAATAACCTCGAAATTCCTAGATTATTCTAAATAAACCAAGAACTTAAATCAGATTCATAATTTTGGAATTAAAACGGGAATAGTAACGAAAATTGACTCCGTTAACACATTCTGTTACCCAATTTACCGACGTATTTAAAATGATTGATCAACTATAAGTTTAGAATTAATTTAAAAATTCAAGATTTGTTAATGCTTTTGTTGGTGTGTTTTTAAGTTTGTAAACTATCTTAATTCAAAAAGTTGGTGAATATTATGACCTTTTTCTCTAGGAAAGTGATTGGCAAAGTCAATAAAAAAACTCTTTCAACCCTTTCAAATTAATAATGAACTAACCATAAGTAATTTGTAAGAAATCTAGCATAATACGTATTCAAAACAAACAGACAACAAAATGCCAAAATAAATTGTCAAACATGATATTTTGTACTTAATTATAACATAAATTGTCAAACATGATATTTCGTACTTAATTATAACAGAGTCCGTGACAAAAAAAAAAAATTTTTAACAGATTCATCTAGTCAATATTATATGAATCAGACTCATTTTATTAAAAATGTTAATAATATGAAATATCATATTACATATGTATAAAAGAGAAAACAAGAATAATAAGTCATATTCCAGCGCCTATTATTTTGCATGTAATCTTAATCATAATTTCAAAAACACGAAGAAGAGAACTCCCAGGAACTAAAGTCCCAAGACAATCTTCGGGACCAAGTAGAACGACACAACATTGTTTTATAATACTATCTAAACGTAACTTCGTCACTGCTTGTAAACAACCGGAAATTCTCCCTACGTCTTTCCTACAAGCCGCTGGATTTGACATGAGTCCTTTCTCTGAGACTGGAGCAAACGCAATATCGTTATTACCTTCAACGTTTTGAGAAATTGATAGCAACAATATTGTTGCTATTAAAAGGGACACACACAGTCTTTGATTCTTCCCACTCATATTGTTTAATGTTTATCTTATTTGTATTTTATTTTGTGATTACTACTGTGACATTGTTGCTAGTATTTATAAATCTTGTATGAAATATGAAATTTTTAATAGACAGTGTATATTGACTTTTTTTATGTACATGCATACGTTGATTATCCTCCAACATCTTATCTTCTGGAGAAAAATATTGTATATTTATAGAAAAAAACTATCTAATATACCAAAAATTTGACCAGACTTTACTTTCTGTGGACAATCATTTTGACCTTTTAAAAATGCCAAAAACACATAAGGGGAGATTATGGTTATAGCTTGAATAGATTTTGAAGTAAATAATGAAACAAACATAAAAAAATAGAAGTAAAATCTTATCGCATAATGTAGTTGACTACCATAATGTATTTTCATAATGTAGTTGACTAACGTATTAGGATAGTAGTTGACTACATAGTGATTCATATTATGGCTATTTGGGAATAGTAGTTGACTACAAAGTGCAAAAGTACGGTGAAATAAACTAACTAAAGTGTTGATGTAGTTGAAGAACTACTTAGCATAGTAGTTGGTGAAACTGTATAACACTTCAGATGTACTACCTAACATGTTGATGTAATTGACTAACTGCTTAGGGTAGTAATTGATTACATAGTTGAAAGTGGGTTTATATCCTCCAAAGATGCTTGGTGCGAAGACGTATGACAAATAAGTATATCTGGGGAGGCGCGTAAATAGTTATCTACTTTATGTCCACTATCTCCAGAAGTAGTCGCATACTTATGTTGTTGTGGAGTCCGCAATGCAGAGTTTGAAAAAGGTTTTTATGGATGTCATGGCATGAAGAAGTCAAATTCTCGTCGAGATAAGTGCTAAACGTGACCGTCCTACAGTTTTTCCAATTAAACAACCACTTTTTATGAAGTACTCAACTACTAGACTCAATAGATAACGAACTACATATACATAGTAGTTACTTATCTCGACGGATCAGAGAAAGTCTAACCAATTACATTTGTTTGTCTATGTAGCACATCATTAATTTTTATCCTCTAAAAATACATTGGTTCCAAAAATAAGAGAGAAACAATTGATGTGGTCCCAAAAGGAGAGAGAGTGTGATGTGATCCCAAAAGTAAAGAGTTTGATGTGGTCCCAAAGGAGAGAGATTATGATGGACAAAATAGACAGTTAAATATTCTCACTGTTACTTTTGCAATAAGAGTTTACTTTTGCAAATAGATAGTATAAAAGTAATATTGATGCAAATCACTCTAAATGCATCTGGAAAAAATCGAATTCGAGATTTGACAAGATAAAATATGAATTGTTGGTCAGATTTTTTGGTACATAACGGTTTTGTTCAAGATTACAAATAGATAAACCGGTTTAGAGATAAACCAAATCTCTCATTTTACTTCTTCGGTCTCTTCCAATGCATAGTTGTTGGTCGAAATGTTCGCGTAATTCACCTTCGCAAACCGAACCACAACTGGATATCGAGCCTTCGGGTCCTGTCCATTAGAAACCGGAATATAATAAGAAAAAGAAATCGAAATCTAACCGTTAGATCTTAGAATTCAGATAGATGCATTACTTGATTAACGGCCACAACTGATCCAATGGTCTAGAACCAGAATTCATTCCTTAGAATCTTGACTTGCAAGTCCCCAAAACTTCATATAAGTTTCACATTAACCTCATAACTCCTAGATTATTCCAAAACAAACAGACAACAAAAGGCCAAAATAAATTGTCAAACATGATATTTCGTACTTAATTATATAACAGAGTCTATGACAACAACAACAAATTTATACGAGAGTCATCTAGTCAATAGTATATGAATCAGACTTTTTTTTATTATAAATATAAATACAGTAATAGTATATGAATCAGACTTTTTTTATTATAAATATAAATACAGTAGAAACTCTATAAATTAATAATGTTGGAATTACACTATTTTAAAAATATTTTATTAACTTATAAAGTTATTAATTTATCGATATATTAATTGGTTCAAAAAGTAATTTGGAACCTAAAAAATATATTAATTTATAGAGTTATTAATCAATCGAGTATTAATTTATAGAATTTCTATTGTAATATGAAATATCATATTATATATATGTAGAAAAGAGAAAACAAGAGTAATAAATTATATTCGAGCGCCTATTATTTTGCATGTAATCTTAATCACAATTTCAAGAGCACGAACAAGGGAACCTCAGGAACTAAAGTCCCAAGATAATCTTCGGGACCAAGTAGAACGACACAACATTGCTTTGTAATACTATCTAAACGTAACTTCGTCACTGCCTGTAAACAACCGGAAATTCTCCCTACGTCTTTCCTACAAGCCGATGGATTTGGCAGGAGTCCTTTCTCTAAGACTGGAGCAAACGCAATATCGTTATTACATTCAACGTTTTGAGAAATTGATAACAACAATATTATTGCTATTAAGAGAGACACACTCTTTGATTCTTCCCACTCATATTATTTAATGTTTATCTTATTTGTATTTTATTTTGGAGTCACTACTATGATATTGTTGCTAGTATTTATAAATCTTGTATGAAATATGACATTTTTAATAGACAGTGCATGCATGCGTTGATTATCCTCCAACATCTTATCTTCCGGAGATAAATACAGTATATTTATAGGAAAAAATTATCAAAAATACCACAAATTTGACTAGACTTAATTTTCGGTGGACAATCGCTTTGACCTTTCAAAATGCCAAAAACATATAAGAGGAGATTACGGTTATAACCCTGAAAAATAAATAATGAAACAAATATAAATAAAATAAAAGTAAAAACTTGTGGCAAAAACCCATCGATGCAGCTCAGCTCCAAAATTGGTTCCTCTCCATCATAGATTTACGCCCCAAATAAAGTTGGCTGAAGCCAATGAAAAAACCGGTCAGAGCTAGAGAAATTTATAGATGGAAATTCAAACCGGTTTTTGATTTTGTATTGACAACCTCTGAATAAGTTATTGAAGTCGAGAGGATTTGGTGTTTGAAATTTACTGTCTAAAGAGAGATTTCATTGTGTTTCTTTCCATATAAATAACCGAAACAGTCAGACCGGTTTCCTTAACTAAACCGGAATTGCTGAGTTCGATTGGAATTTGCAGTCGATTTTGGGTCACTAAATGGATATGGAAAACTCAGATTCGAGATTTGAAAAGATAAAATATGAATTGTTGGTCAATTTTTTCGTACATAACGGTTTGGTTCAAGATTACAAATAGACAAGCCGGTTTAGAGATAAACCAAATCTCTCATTTTGCTTCTTCAATCTCGTCCAATGCATAGTTGTTGGTCGAAATGTTCGCGTAATTCACCTTCGCGAACCGAACCACAACTGGATATCGAGTCTTCGGGTCCTGTCCATTAAAAAACCCGAATATAATAAGAAAAAAAAAAAAAACTCGAAATCTGACTGTTAGATCTTGGAACTCAGAGAATAGCATTACCTGATCCACGGCCACAACTGATCCAATGGTCTTGTACCAGTAGGATTCTTTCCTTAGAATCTTGACCTGCAAGTCCCCAAAACTTCATATAAGTTTCACATTAACCTCATAACTCCTATATAATTCTAAATAAACCAAGAACTTATACCAGCAACATAATTTAGTTCAACATAGTCGAATCTTCTCTAATAACATATATCAAAATTATCAATCGAGTTTTCTATGTAGAGGACCTATAATTTGACATACAAGTCACAAAATTTCGTATAAGTTTCACTTAAACTCCATAACTCTTAAATTGTTCTAAAAGAAGCAGGAAATTATATAGATACATAATTTAGCTCAAATATACTCGAATCTTCTCTAATACCATTTGTATAAACTCAGATTTTTTATAAATAAAGAATCTATTTAATGCATAAACATGTATCATAGAATAGATTATACAGATTGTATATACATGCACCGATTGCTATGTATATAAGCTGACCTTTGATCCTCTCTTGGGGCCAATCGGAGGAGGTTTAGGCTTCGCGGCCGGAGCTTCCGTCGGAGGAGCAGCGGCGGTGGTCGAAGAACCTTCCGACGGAGGGGTTGCCGGAGATGCATCCTCAGCCGCTCTGACTACTAGTCTCGAACCGAAACTCCTCATGGGCAAGAACGAGACGGCGGCGATCTTTGAAGACGCCGACGAACCGCCGCTCACAGCCGGCGTGACGTTGGCTGTCAGGATAAATCCGGTAGCTGCTGACGTCATTGCCATCTGTGTGATTTTGGTAGAGTATTTGGATTTTGTTGGTTGTGTGATCCAAAAGCCTAAGAAAAAGAGGAAATGAGGACAAAGCTTGAGATGTTTTGGGGTTAAAACGAATCGTTTTCGCCCACTTGTGATATGACACGTGTGATCACATCTCAGCTTCTTGAAGATAATGTGTTGACGTGGCACCCAAAAACGAAAAACTAATTATTTTTACCAAAAAAAAAAAATGGAGAGAACGGCAAGGTGTGATTGGTGTTACTGACTGTTACGGTGTTACCTCAAACCCAATCTCAGTTGTTAGTAAATTAGGGTTTACCTTGCCGCCAAATTTCATCTGTCTTCTCCTATTTCAAATACTTATGAACAGCCATGGACGCGTGAAATCTATCTCCTTCATTCTTCATCGCCTTTCGTGAATTTGATCCACGATTAGCAGAATATGATTTCGGCTAATACGTCATGAGAAGAAGGAATCACCGAACGAAACCAGCCGAAACCCTAAAGAAGACCGATCCGCAATTTGGGTTCACGATTCCTGATCCTTTGAGCTCTCGAGCAGATTCAGGTAGTTTTATATGTCTCTGATCTTTCTCAACCTCGAATTCGGTACTGAATTTTCTTTCCGTTTCGTTTAGATTTGAAACGAAGGAGAAGGGTGACTTTCGACGATATTGATCATCGGAGCCCCTTGAACGAACCCCTAGAAGCTCAAGCCGAACAATGTGAGTTCTCGTCTACTCTTGGAATTTAGAATTTTGAATTTGATTGTAAATCGCCTAGTGTTGGCTCATTTTCTCATTTTCTCATTTTCAGCGGTTGATGCGAAGACCTCGGAGTTTGCGTTCTTTAAGAAGTTAAAGTCTGGTTTTGGTCACCGCTCTGAGTCTTCTAACTCTAAAACGTCAAATAGAGTCGAACAAAATCTGGAAACTGTCGAATCCAGAGTCAAATCAGGAGGTAAAATCCAAAAACCACAAGGGTTTGGGTTTGATAATCCAGAATATGCAGGAAGTGAAGATAGATGCAAGAGCTATAGCTTCTCCACGCCCATTCATAGTACCAGACGTGGCTCTGCTATGTCCCCTATCAACTTGACTCCAACGAATATAGGTGGAAACATGATATGCTCTTGTCAATTTTGTTTCCATTACATGTTTGGGAAGTAGTAGACATTCTTCTGTGTTTGTGGTGTTCTTAGAGAAAGATCCTGGGATGTCTTCTTCTGGATTCAGTAGAGATAAGGACACGGTTCGAAGTGGAGGTAGATTTTTGGATATCTTAGTTCTTAGATTGGTCTACATTTCAAAGAAACCAATCTTGATTATGTAGTTTGAATTGTCAGGAAGCAGTGATGAGAAAGGAGACATGTTTTCTGTGAAGAGGAAGAAACTGAATCAGTGGGTCAAAGACACATGGTTTCCTGTTGAAAACCCTGAGCTTACCTCAAACGGGTAAAGAGACATAATAATCTTTTGCTTTTTGCTTCTCCAATCTCAATACTAATGCACTCAGAAGTAAATCTTTTTTTTCTCAGGCGCGATTTAGTATCTGTTCTCCTAACTCGGCTGTTCCCTGGAACCGAGGAGACTTATGTAAGCTTGATAGATTCCTGGAGTAGTATAGTACAATGTTAATTGCTTTTCTTGATAAATCCTAAGCATGTTCTGTTTCCTCTCAGCATTCTAGGTTTCCCAAGGAGAGGATTGATAGAGTCAAAAGAAAAACGTTTGTTGATTCGCCAAAGTTTCTCAAGAGGTCCAGTGAAAGATATACAGAAGTTGACCACAGTCTAAAAATGAAAAAGGACAGATCGTTTTCTTGGCTAGAACCGAGTCTGCATATTGCAACAGATGATTGTTTCATCCCAAGAGATCCGGAAGAGATTAGCTTCTCTTTCTCGTATCCTAAGGGATCGGTTTATAGACCTCCATTGTTGAAACAGAGAACGTCTCTGTCGTTTCCTGTTGAAGACACTCTAGACTGTTATCCAATATCTAGAAACTACAAGCCTCTTTCACTGGGTTATCACAGAGAAGAAAGTGGATACAGGTCAGAGGACTTATCATATGAGCATAGAGAGCCTTCATCTGCATTACTCCTCGAGTGGAATACTGAAACCAGAAACACAGATGATTTGTCTTTGATCACCTATCCAAATGCTTCAACGTCGTCATCGTTGACTGATAATCCATGGAGCTCTGAATATGCTTCTTCTTCATCTCGAGATTTGGTTACCAAAGAGCTGTACCCTTTACCTCTGCTCTCTCATTACCCTTCAGACAATTTCCATTTTGAGAATGAACTCGAGAGGCATATAACTGGTGATGACGAAGATGGGCTTGTGGATCTCCAGACATTTCATCACACAAATAGCTCAGATTTTCTAACCAGAGACTACACAGATCTTTCCAACTCCCCTGTAGATAATTTCCCTTCTAATGTCTCTGGTTGTGAAATAGTCTCCTTTCCATTTTCCAGCATCAGCAGTTCAAATATGTTGCAAGTGTCAAGCCCTACGAGAATTAGGTCTCTTGATTGGATCGCTTATAAGTTTCAGTCACCTCAAGCTTGGATTGATTCATAGTATGACTTTGTGTGTAAATGGTATGGCTAATTTGTAATGCTCAAAGCTAGTAAGCAAACAATCATGTTATACATTTTTTTTATTTTGGTTTATATATATATATGAATTTCAATGTGTAAATTCAATAGACAAACAAAGTAGTTGCTTCGTGAGTAATTCAACAAAGAGTAACAGAAGAAAGAGTTTGGGATCAAAAGCTGTCTCATGAGTCATTCATCTACAAGTGAGTGAAAATGTTTACAAGCTAAAACATGAATTCCGCTAAGAAAAAATCACAAGACGTTATAAGCTACGTAAAAAGTATTGAATCACAAATGTTTTGATCATTCAAATGCAAGAGACATAAAAGTATCATCATCCAAAAGAGAGTCAATATCGATTAGATCATCTTCTTCGTTGTAATTCCCAGCTTCCTCTATCTTACTATTCTTGTTATTCATAGCTGAGCTCGACGAAGCCTAATAAACAAAAAAAAACAGCTTAATGCTTAGTTATACATGAATATTAAGTATTATGTTTTATATGGACAAGAGTTGAATAAAACAAACTATCGTTATACCTCGTTTCCGCGGATGCCTTCAACGACGGTTAATAGTCTACGGTATTGAGCTCGTGCCTCGGGATATTGAGCCATAGATTTAACACGAGTGAGCGCCTTTTTAAGCCTTTCCTCGGTTTGTTTCCTTCCTTCTTTCAGAAAATCGTAATCGTCGTCTTCTTCTCCTTGAGGAGCCGCCGCAGATACAGTAGGTTCCGGTGGTTTGGTGATTGTATCTCGTTTGAAACCCCGTAAACCACTACCTTTACGTCTCCACCTTAAAATGATTTTCTCCAGTAATCCTACCGACCAAATAATCGCTCTGTATTGTTTTCTCACTTGATGTCCTCTCACATGAGCCTAAACACAACAATAGAATCCAATGAGATTATTAAGAAGCAAATTATAAAACTTAATAAAAGCTGAATGATTTCAACAAAACCTGAATCTTGACGATACGTTGTCGGATCAAAAGAAACTCTTTTCTCTTTTTCCAACCGCGATATTTTTTCTGGATTTGAGTAGCAGCTGCGTGAACGGCACCGTTCCTATTATTAGTCTTTCCAGATGCAAACGAAACCGCTAACTCATCAGAGATATCATCATCGCCGCCGCCAAACTCAGATAACTGTTTCCGTTGAAACGATTGCATTCTAAACACTTGGTGAAGACGATCAGCTGCTTGTGTAGCGTTTAAAACAGCCGTAAGCGAATCTTTCATCGAAAGCGTTTCCGGTACATCCCCGTACCTCATCGGAGTAGCTGTTCGCTCAGCGACTGTTAAAACCGCTTTCGCCGCTACAGAGGAATCGGAGTTGTTGTTGTTTTCCGTGTCCACTGTTAGCTTTTCAAGGTAGCTTGTTAAAGAAGACTCGGCAAGGAAACCCGAAATCCCTCGGTGTCCGTTTCCGTAAGCCAAATCAGCAGCTGTTTTACCCAAAGGAAGCTCTGGAGATGGATCCGTCACAGCTCCAGCATCAGCACCTAGAGAAACAAGTAGTGCCACAGTATCTTCTCTTCCGTTGAAAGCAGCCCAATGAAGAGCAGACCAACCATTGGCGTCACGGAAGTTGATACTAACTCCTGAAGCTAAGATCGGTTTTATAGCCCAATCGTAACCAAGCGCTGCAGCTAAGTGTAATATACCTTGTCCTTGTTCATCTAATATATTTGCACCTTTCCCTTCTTCACTCACTTTATGGATAAGCCATAAATATAATCTATCTTCAACCACTTCTCTGATAAGACGCTCTTTAGCTTCCAGCCCTAGTCCACTAGTGAGAAGAGACTCCTTATCATCTTTTAGCGACATGATTCTACTGATTCTTCTTCGTTTCTCTCCAACGTTCTCAAATATACGGTATTCTTCAACACAAGAAGAAAGCAGATTTTCAAACCGTAGATGAAGTGACGCTTCGGAACCGTAAGTTTCGTACTTTTTGGTAGATCCAGGAAGGAAATCGAACTCTCGTACTTCGCTGCAAGAGAATCTGTCGGAACATGTGATATAGAACGGGACTTGACCGACTTCATGTGGCGGAGCACGACAACAAAGAACACCATCTACTAAAATCTCAGCCGGAACTTCCACTTCTCCAAACATGCATGACCAGCTATAGCTAGTTACTTCCTGTGGACTCAACAGAAATGTGCCAATAACCATAACCTCAACTTCTGAGTCTGTTTGAGTCCATTTGGGCCAAAAGTCGATAATAGTGAAGCGTTGATCCTCGGAGAGAGAAGGATTTAAGGACGAACCGGTTTCACATACACTTGTCCACGGAATACCTCCAGATGAAGACTGCATCTGCAAATCCTCCATCTCGCCAAGTTCTTTACTAACCCACTTTGAAAAACTGTCAACTTTTTTCAAACTATCCTCTTTCTTTAACAGTGCTTTCCTTAGAGGTAACGTGTGGTTTGCATTTGTTTCATAGATGAGATCCTCAGGGCCTAATTTAGGTATATATGCTGCTTCCATACTTGTAAACGGACCTTGAAAACTACTCCCAATGGGTTGCTGATTTTCACTGTCGAGAAGACTAGAGTATGTCCCAGAATCTCTTTGCCCAAGTAAGGCCATATCAGTACCCATGGGCCATTTTTGCAACGGCAAACTATTTTGAACTGGAACCTACAGAGACAAGAATCTCAAAATCAGAGCTTGGAAGATAACTAACATTCATGCATGCTTTGAATAATCAAGTAAACATCCTATACCTGCCAATTTACTTGGTTTTGAAGAGGATTTCTGAGATACTCTGTTGTTAACAGGGGACCTTTCTCTGGATTCCTTTCCACGGGGATCAATCCAGTATTATAAGGTGGATTCTGATATCTTGTCAATGAATTGTCAAAGGAAGCATCCCATACTGATCTTTGGGAGTCACTTTCTTTGACTCTGTTCCCATGAACCTGCGAAACAATTCCAGATGTCCACCCATCTCGATTTCCCAAAACAGAGGTCGAATAATCCATTGTACTAGCATTCTGTCTTATCTGAGGAGCACCAGGATTTGCTTGCAAACTGGAACTTGTTTGACGACTATCCCCTGCGTCAAAACTGATATAAGTTTGTGTTGAAAACAACCAAGAGCATGTCAACAACAGAGACTCATCCATAGAAAGAAAATATCTACCAGAATCAGCATCTTCACATGATGTTGACAATAGGCTCGATGGGGTTACCGTTGAATCGATATTCACAGAAGTGTTGCCACTCAGAGAATTTGAATTGTTCTCTTTAATTCCACCGCTACTCATTCGGTTACCCTGTATAGCAGCATGAAGTACTTAAAAAAGGACGATATATAATACAGAAGTTTATATTCTAAGGATATTAGTACAGAAGCAAAAGAAAAGCTATACCTTAACCTCCAAGTAGTGAACGAAAACAATATGCATCAGATCCCTGTACCCAGATAACAGAGGACATCAGCACTAAAACTGAAAAGTAACCAAAAAGACAAGCTTAGACTCACGGTTCAAGCATCCAGTAGCAACGCCTTTGGAAATTCTCATTATCTTCCCCATGTGCATAATAACAATGTAGCACATCAATGCTTCCCACCTATATATAAAAAAAATGTTAGTCTCCAACATTTTTCAAACTGGTTTTCGCCGCCACCATATGGGTCTGCACTAAAAATTAGTGAGGAGACATCAATGGAAATATTAACCTTTAGCTTTTCGTGAGCCTCTTTCACCGTCTTCCCATCTTTCTTCTTTCTCCAGTTGTGTCCATCTTTCCTAAAATATCTGAGCACCTTCCTATCAAAGAGAAAAAGTGAACCACCTAAAAGAGAAAGAAGATTTCCGTCAATTTACAGAAGACAAATACAATAGTATATTGTTCTCAAGGCACGCACCATAAAAATCTACAATTTTTCAGGACTAACAGAGTTACAACCAGGAGATGCAAGACAACCCAAACAGAACTTTGTTAATGAAAGAGTTAAACCCAGGCACGCAACTGTAGCCTATTCAGTATACTAGTCAATGCTCATTCACACTTCATAACTTAAAATACTACCACAAAAAGAAAAGAAAATCAGCAAAAAAAACATACTGGGTGGTCGGTTGGGAGCCTCTGAAGCAATGTGAAACTTCTGATGGTTCCGAAGAATTTCACAAATCTCGGCAGGTCTCAGCCACCTATGTTGTGCTTCTGTCAGCAATTGTTCAATATCTACAGGTTCACAAAAGGATAATGAGAAACACATTAATGCTACAACTTTGAAATCTGGATACTGTAATACTCAATGTCACTAACTAATTTGAGTACATCAAATGCAACAGAGCAATTCAACTAAAACGGGAACAGTGCACCCATAAATTCGTCTCAATTCAGATCAAGTAAAACAATTCCGACGTACATAGCAAACAAAGTGGCGATAATAGCTCAAAGTTCCTCTCGAGTGAGAGGATACAATAATGATCAGATCCAAACTACCAAAGGAGTCATAAGAAAAACAATGAAGGAAAAAAAATAAAAACCCAAGATAGAGAGATAGAGAGACCTAATCGAGGGGAAAATCCGAAAGATCCACGACCCGCCATGGAACATAAAACCCGAAATTTCACCAGAGCGATATCTTTAGCTTTGTCTCAATCAACGAACCCTTAATCGATCTAGGTATATATGAAACTGAGCTAACTGTTTAATTTTCCCCCCTTTTCGAGCTTTCCAGGTGTGAAAGCGAATCAGAATCTTTTTTTTTTCCCTTGTGATGCAATAGAAAGCTCGTCAAAATCGGTCCTCTGTATTTATCCTCTTGCTTAAAGATAAGTTCTTTAATCCACAAATCTTTTGTATTCACCTGAAAACACATAGTAAAAGTGATAATATATAAGTAACTTGTTGTTCAGCAACATGTAACCTACAAAGCAGCAAATTGATCTTTAGACGACTAACCTTGTCTATAATATGCAAAATCTTCAAAACAAGTTTTCGGGTACACCGTACTTTATTACCAATTCTTGTAAAACCTGTAACAAGAAGAAGTTATGGCAGATTATCAAAACCAACAATCTTATGCAGTGAGTAAAGTGACTACAGATGAAATTAGTTATGCTTCAGCCTATAAGAAAAAGTATGTGAACAAGATTAAAAACGGTGTATAGAGACTAAAACACACATACGAGGTTTATACACCAATAAACTATAAGGCCTAAGAGAGATACATAGCTCTTATAGTTTGTTTTTTTTTCGATTGTTCCCAGAAGAAGGTACCAGTTGCTCATCAAGAATAGTTAACACAAACCTCTTCAGTCTATTATGGTGCATTTTTCATTTATACAAAGAAAGATTAATACATGACTCATATAACTGAACCTAGCAAGAACGGTATATACGATCAATCAATCAATGAACAAAATACCAATTCTCACCCTAATACTATCGAATTCAAAGAGATAATGAAAAAAAGAAACTGAAATCCAATCAAAAGATACCTTCGAGTCGAGTTATGCTTCCTGAGATTTGAAATTCACTGCCGAAAACCCTAGCCCAATATTCTTCACAATTCTGCCGTATCCTTAAACGGAATGTACAATCCTTGTTAGAATCAAACTATCGATCGAAAACACAACAACTACTATACGAATCTTATCGATCTATCAATTGGTGAAGAGGAAATTCGGAAAGAAAGAGGAAGCAAAGCAACATAATCAGATTAAGATATCACTTTACCTCTTCCGATCTGAATGAGAGAAGATCGATTTCAAAGAAATCAAAGACGAGATTAACAAGAAGCTTCGATGAATTCTCAGAATTCTTCCAGTTTCTGGGAAACGAATTACGATTTTCTTTTGGAAGCGTCGAATCTGACTGAAACCATTAATACATTAAACTAATAACCCGACGTCGGTTAATCAAATTATGCTAAACCCTTCCCATTTTAACTGGTTAACGTCGGTTAAGGAACAGAGTATTAAAATCTTCCACCACATTTCTTGTAGTGGACCCATGAACCGGGTTCAATTTGTGAAAGATTAGAAGAGTTGGTGCGTAGGCGAAACGGAGTTGGTGCGATTCTTGCTCTTCTTTGACTTACTTTCTTTCAAAGTTTTTCTTACATATATTTGAGTTGAAATTAGTATTTCAATACAGAGTATTAAAATCATATGGTGAACAAATGACGTCAGACACCTTTGTAAAAATAAGCTCTGTAACAGTTAGTTGATGACCGTTAGGTTTCACACCTAAGTTTCAAAACCAGAGTACCAGAGAGAGAAAAAGAAGATCAATGGAGAAATGAAGGAAGAGGAGAGATATGGTTCGTCGTCTTCTCTACCCGTGAGCTACGAAGTTGACTGTGAACAATATGACTTCTTTTCCTCTGTTTCAAGCAACAAGAGTCTCCTTCTTCAAAGCAATCTTCCCTCTGCTTTCTCGTTGGACAATAACAATAGTCTCCTAATGTTGACCAGAGATAGACCAAGTTCTTGTCTCTACCATTTGTAAAGATTCTCTCTCTCTCTTCTACTTTCCCACGATGACATAATTTCCTTCTCAAGGTTTGAATTTTTGCAGCTTCAAGTGGATTCTGCAACGATGCTGTGGTTGCCAATGGTATGAGTTTATAGAGCCTTCATCTGCATTACTTGTCGAGTGGAAACACAGATGATTTTGCCTCTTATCACCTATCCCAATCCATCATCCTCATCGATCGTTGACTGACTAAACTCTTCTTCATCTCGAGATTTAGGTCTCTTGATTGGATACCTTACAAGTTTCAGTCACCTCAAGCTTGGATTGATTCATAAAATGACTTTATGTGTGTAAATGGTATGACCAGCTTGTAATGCTCAAAGTTACTAAGCAAAACCATCATTTTTTCTTTTCCTTTAAAAGTGTTAATTTATGCACAAAAATGAGAAAATCCCAAAAGGAATGTTACAACTTACAATAGACAAACAAAGTACTTGCTTCGTGAATCATTCATCTACAAGTGAGTGAGTGCAGATATTTACAAGCTAAAACACAAGACGTTAGTGACATACAAAAAGAAAGAAAATACAACCTGCATTTTTAAAGTTGTCTCATGAGTCATTTCATCAAACAATAGCAGCAATAGCACAAACGAACTTGTAAGACTTAGGAACTTTAAGCACAGCATCGCACCATTCCACTTTACCCCAAATCTCAATGTTGTTGTTTCGTCTTTCAAGCTTAATCACAGCACACCAAATCATCTTCTCTTTATACCCACCTCTTACAGGCACATATTTATCCCACAAAACCAACATCTTACCACCATAATCCACTAATTTAACACTACTATAACGCGAAAACTTAGGTAAACCTTCTAAGCCTTCTAATTTCCCACCATAATCAGCCTCTTCATCTAACCATTCAAACAACTGATCACTGGACTTATAACAGTAGATTATGTTATCTATCACACAAGCAGAAACTCTATTGAAATCCTTATCTGAATCCAATCCCACCAGTTCTTTTGTCATTTTCTTTGGATTAACAGCCAAACCATACTTACCAAACATTCCATCGAAGTCCATGTAGATCTTTCCTTCCATGTTTCTCCCATTGAATATCCGTTTTTCCGGTGGTACAGGCTTCCAAGTTTGGATCTTTCTGTCGAACACTTCAATGCAGTTCAAAGAGTTAGGATTCTCATTGCTTCCGGGTAAATACATCTGACCATCATATTCACCATCGCTGTGGGCAATCCGCATCCTTGGAGCTTCAAGCCACGTGTGAGTTCGGCAATCAAGGAAGGAGACAGATTCTTCGATGGATCCGTTAATGGCGTAGAGATTAGAACCAACTGCGATCAGATTTGATAAATCGACATTAGGAGAGTTGAGAATTCGAATTGAAACCAAACCATAATCACTTGTCTTCTCCTTCTCCATCTTCTTCTTCCCCTTCTTATTGATGTGATCGGTTATTAGGGCTTTATTAGGTTTCCGGCAGAGAGTGAACCAGCGTGGATCTGAGTCAGGGGAGAACTGTAAGCACACATAAAGACAATACTCGGTGTGACCTGAGAGGTTTCGGGTATGGTAAAGCTCCGGTGAAGCAACGATCGATCGAAACGTCTTGGTGACTAAGGAGAGAGTTGGGTAGTAGATTCTCGAGACATGAGCTAAGCAGCTCACTAACAAATCATATGGAAGCGACGGAATCGTGGTTGGCTCTGTAGACGGCTCCTCCTTCTTCTTCTTCTTCAACGGTGGTTCTCGACCTCTCTTTACGGTGGAAGCGGAAGCTGTCGACGACATTTGGCGAATTCGTCACGAGCTCAGATCGAAATTTAGGGCTTTCGATCGGACTCTTCCATTACCTTCGTCGGTAAGACAAAGTCAACCCAAAAACATAAATAAACCGAACAATTTTTTTTAATAAATACCGAATGAAATGAACTGAACCGGCATTTCATAAATAACCCAAACAATAAAACAATTATCAACACGCACCGTTTCGGTGAAATACTATCCTTTCCATTTTCTAGCATCAGCAATTCAAATTCAAGTACTACACAAAGCGATAGTTTTAAGTTTCATGATTAGATACCATTTAAGTTTCAGTCATCTCAAGCTTGGTTAGTAACTTTCTTACTCGCAATTTGTGTCATGTCCTTGTTTTTGCATTCGTTTAGAGAACACATTTAAGTTGAGAAGACATAAAGAATCAATGACACTAGATCTTTGTCCGAATCTCATTACTGATGAATTGATGATGGAAGGAAAAATGGATGATGATCGATATTGATTTGATCCGACATAGACTGATATATATGGTTGTGATTGTAAAAGATCTTTAATCCAGAGTTATTCATGGGGACATACGTTAGTAATTGGCATTGGTCACCATTATTTACCTCTTAGACCTTTATCAACTACCAAAGTAGTTGGAACTCATTCAAAAATCACTAACCAATTGAGAAAGCTAGAATATCAAAGAATTAATAATAGAAGGAATGTAATATTTGTAAATGCAGATATATGTGGTTGGTTTTGATCATCTTTCAGTTTGATGGTACTCAATCATCATTACTCTCCACTATAATAAATTTTGTAATTATGAATCTTTTATGTGTGTATGGTCAGCTTGTAATGCTTAAAGTCTTTTAATATGATCGCAATGAATATTCAACAACAAGAAGCTTATAAGATAATTACTAAAATCTCTAACGCCTCTTCGAAACAGTTTTTTTTTTAACAAAACTAATCCAAAACACGTAAACCCATCTTTAATCGATGTTTATATCTTTGTCACTTTAAGGTTCAAACTAAGAGAAGAATTCCAATGCATTAAGAAAAAGTATATATGCAGTATTTAGAAATTGCAAGTACAACATAAAAGTCATAACCAAGTCCGTGTGAATCTGCCATGTCTTGTCTTGGCTGACATCTTCCTGACCCCAATCAGTTAAATTATATTTATATCTTATACTTATATACTCATAATTTTCATAAATACAAAAACCTATAACCAAACTAACGGTTAGTTTGACCAGCGGACATAACAACACACAGGGTCAAAAAGTTAGTTCGTAGTTAATGCAACGGAACCGAAATTCTACGAACCGGTTCGAAAGTTGAAAGTTTGATAGTTCGGTTATGAGAGCCGGTTCATGATTGTGAAATCTAACCAGAATGACGAGAATTAAAGCGTCCAAATCTGCCCACGTAGACTACAATGCTCAAAGACGGTCAATGAAAATTGCATCTCTATATGTAATTTTTGTGTGTGTTACATTTTGGACAAGAAAAGTGACATCAAGAGAATAAGTTGGTTGGTCTATTTAAGACATTCCTGGTCCCAATTATATTTGGGTATATGAAATACATATTAAAGTAGATTATCATTATTATCTTATATTTGCTTGCATATATATGATAAAACACATAACATGCAATTGTTTATTGGTTCTTGGATCATTTATTAGCAACTACAATATTCATATAATGCCAAATATTTCTTCTAAATTTATTTTTAGATTACAAGAGAAAACAAATATTTCTTAATTTTCATTAATAATATGCAAATTCTCATGTAATTTCAGATGTTGAATTAAAACGTAGTGTTTTTTGAGTAAAATTGCTAATTTAAAATATATTATAGTCAAAACATGTGTCTAATATATAAGCTTTATGGACTAAAAATTATGGTTATGCTTGAACCAACCGTACAATTTTCACAAGCTATAGCCTATAACTTTCCCTGTATAAAAACATGTGATTTTTAAAATATACTTTAGGTGTTTTAAAGATAAATTACAATAAAAAATACTACTGGTATTCTTGAAAATGCTGTTTTTAGGTAAAGAATAGATAAATAACTTAATCGAAACTTTTTATATAAAAGGATTTCCAATATAAATTGTTTAATATACATACAAAGTAGGAATTAAAAACAACAATATCGAATACCGTCTAATTAGAAAGAACAAACTAGTTAAAAACAAAAGAATAATAATGACTCTGAAGAAGATGAAAATCAAGCATTAAAACGATAAAACAACCGTGGAGAAATCTGCAAGGTTCCTAAATCCGCAAGGATTTAGTTATACTTTATATTCATCATGAAATTCTAGATTTCGTTAAGTCGGTTTTGTTTTTTTCTATGGTTAAATTCATTAAATTTTTTTAGAATAAATCATATTAAAAGCAATGGTTTGAAGATCTAAATGTTGAGTGAAATAAAATATTTAGTTAGAAAAGAAAAACACTAATAAATCTATTTTTAGGATGGTTGAGAAATTAAACTAAAGTGGATAAGAAGAATTTTTAATTATAATACTGAAGTTATCTTAAGTAATTAGGTGATGTGACGATAACAAAATTTTAGTAATGCATCCACTTCCTAGTTCCTTCTTTAAGTTGAGACAAAACCATGATCCATCCATACCAACAAATCTATATTATTGCATTAATAGTTCATACGTACGTGATTATTAAAAAAAACGTACTTTTTAATAAAACAAATTGTTAGCTAAATCTTATATACAGTACCTAATAATAATATTAAAATTGAATTATATTTTATTATTATATTTCCCTTTAAATTATAAAATTGAAGAGCGATGGAAAATAAGGTCATTTGCAGTTTTTCCCTCTAATAAAAAATCAGACTTCGTCCCCAAATACCTGTTTCTGTTAGATTCAGACAAATCTTCTCTGGCGAAGCTACTTCTCCGGCGGCGTTTACACCGGCGATGTTTCTAATTGTACCTATCTACTAACAGGTCTCTCTCCATCTCTCCCTTTTTCTCACTGAGTATAGCAGAAAATGTCTGACTTAATCTCCGATCTCACTTCCCGATGCTTTTTACTCTCGTTGTAATGTTCTTGCTTGGACTGAATCTAATTCTCTGCTCGTTTCATGCACAAATTAGCTTTTTTCTGCTTTTTATTTTGTTTTTAATTTTTTCAGATTTTAATTCAAATAATCTGATTTCGTCGATTTGATTTACTTCAGTTCGATTCGTAGAGTTTCAAGTTCGTTGTTCTACTGGTTTTCAATTTCATGAATCCGTAATCTTGTAACTGCAGATTCAGTGAAAACTAAGATTTGTGCCGATTCAATTACTGAAGCTGAATTGCGTAATCTCTTATTGCTTAGGTTTATGCCTGATTTTGAACTATGAAGACAACTGTATCTATGAAGAACCTCATTGCTCGAGAAATGTCGAAAGATATTGAAGATAAACAGATTTCTAGTAATGTGGTTGCTAAATTAATGGGTCTAGAGACTGCTCCACCACCACAACTTAGCAGATCCAGAAGCTCTTCTTTGGATAATAATAACGAAGGTGAAGAAGAAGGAAGTATGAGTGATAGAGAGATGGATCTTGTTCGTCGAAAATTCATGGAAGCGAAACGATTAGTAACAGATGAGAAGCTTCACCAGTCCAAAGAGTTTCAAGAAGCTCTCAAAGTTTTAAGTTCAAACAAAGATTTATTCGCTAAGTTTCTCCAAGAATCGAATTCATTGTTTTCTCATTCAGAAGCTACACGCATCACGGTATTAAGACCATCAAAAGGTGTTGTTGAATCTCAGATCAAGAAATCGGTTTCATCGAATCAAGAAACTGGTAAGCCTACAAGAATAGTTGTGTTGAAGCCTGGTTCAGGGAAGGGTCTAGATATAAAGGCTATTGCTTCAGGTGATGAAGATGCTGAGACGAGAGAAGTAGCGAAGGAAATTACACGTCAAATACGTGAAACGTTTATGGGTCATCATCATCATCACAAGACTCTTTCTTCGTCGTCTTCTACTTCTTACTCTGGCTATATAGGTGATGAAGGTTCGTTAAACATGGGAAACCTTAGTATCTCTGAGATCATGTCACCATTCTCTTCTTCTTCCTTGAGTCGAGTCTCGTTTTCTCCAGAGTCGTCGTCTGTTTATAGAGAGGCGAAGAAACGGCTTTCTGAAAGATGGGCAATGATGTCACTAAACGGAGACGCACATCAACAGAGACACTTGCCAAAGGCTTCAACCGCTTTAGGCGAAATGCTTGCACTTTCAGAGACTAAACAAGAGACGAGAAGATCAATCTCATGTGTAGATCAAGTAGAAAGAAGCAGAGACGATTCTATGAATACCCTTGAAAGATCAAAATCAGTCCCTGAGATTAGACTCAATGGTAGTCACCAAGAGCTTACCGAGTCAAGAAGCTTAAAATCGCCATGGAAAGTTTCAAGCTTGTTCTTTTTCAGAAACAAGAAAGCAAACAAGGAGAAGAAAGATGCATTGTCTCAATTAGCTATGCCTAGTGTTGCGTTACGACAACAAAGAATTTCTCCTGACAAGGTAACATCACAATCTCAATTTAGAAACCAACCATTCTTGTTTCTAAACATCGATCCGATATTGATTTGTTTGTTTGCAGGTAGAAGTGATTACACCAAATGAAAACCAAGACCAGCCGAGTCCAGTTTCGGTTTTACAATCGTCTTTCGAAGAGGAATGTGTTGGAAATCCAGAATGTTCTACTCAAGGTTAGTGCATAGCTAGGTCTCTGGTCGTTGAACATGTCTTAAGAGCTTTAATCAATGTGTGACACTTTGTGTTAAACATCTCACAGGAGAAGAAACGTCTCTGAGATCGAATCTGATCGATAAAGCACCGCCAATCGGATCAATAGCTCGGGTTGTGTCATGGGAAGATGAGTCGTCATACAGAGACATAACTAAACCAACAATGGGAATTCAAGAAGACGAAGAGTGGTTTGAATTCATCAAAAAGCTTTTAAAAGCTTCCGGTTTTAGCGGCACTGACCCGTTAATGACCCGGTGGCACTCACTGGATAGTCCGATGGATCCAACGTTAAGAGACAAATTTTCCGACAAGGAACTCATCAAACGCAGGAAACAGCGATCAAACCGCAAACTCGTTTTCGACTGCGTCAATGTCATCATAACAGAGACAGCAATGGCACGAACTGGCTTGACCGAAGGATTTGACATGGTGGAGTATGTTTGGAGAGAGTTGAAGAACTGGTCGGTTCAAGACTCGAAGAGCTTGGAAGGAGGAGGAGAAAGTGTAGTGAAGGACGAGGTTGTCGGAAAAACATGGGATTATAATCTACAAGTCGAAGTGAACAACTTTGGGATTGAAATTGAAGTGTTATTGTTGCAAGAGCTTGTTGAAGAAGCAGTCTTCGATCTTGCTTGATGATAAACAACGTATATATTTAATTTCTTTAGTTTTTGCATTCATGAAACATATATATAATATATAGAGAGAGATGTATTATTTATGAAATAGTTCAATCATAATATACATTTACTTTAATCCTTCCTCGATGTAAAATTCAAAATTTCATTCTTATATATAAGAAAATGGAATTGAAAGCAGCAACAATTGGTAAAACCTTTATAGTAGAAATGCTGCTAATTCAAACTGTTGATTCTTAGGATTGTACAAGCAAAAAGCAAACACACAAATTGTAAACACAATACGGCACCGTTTTCCGTTTAAATGTTTATGCACACTCAGAGAAGTTACAAAAGAGCTAAACAGAGAGAAAGAGAGCTTCACAGAAACCAATATAAACGCAGTTACAGAAACATGACTTCATTAGCCTTTCGTGTTCACCGCCTGATTCTGGTTCAATCCATACTGCATCATAAAAATTTTTTTATCAACACTCAGATTCACAAGCCTAATGAAGAAACTGAAAAAAAAGTATGATCAGTATTTACCCTTTCTCTCATTTTGGAGCTTAAGTTTTCAAACTTGCTTGAACCAGCAGAGGATTGGTTTCCTTGCGAACCAAGAAGTGGGTCACGAGCTCTACTCGGGTACTCGTAATCTTCCTCTTCGTCAGGATCAGGTGTAGGAGTTGCAACCATAGCTCTTAGAACCATGGCTAGTAACAACGACAGAAGCTGGACAACAACCACAGCAATCCCGACCCATTTGCATATATCGATGTTTGCTTCAATGAAAGCTCGAAGACTATTGAGTGCTCCAGTTGGATCATACGGAAGATCCTATAGAACACAGAATTATAAACTAGTTACAAAACAAGAACACAAGAAACAAGTTTTGAAAATAAATAAGAAAGATCTCTCACTTTTTCCCATTGACGATCAATAGCGATGTATCCAATAAGGGCAGCTTCAAGTATAATGAGCAGAGTTTTGAGAATCGAGTACTTTAAAACTGTCAAGGAAAAAAAAACTCAACAAACAGAGATAGAATAAGTGAAATAAAGGTCTTTGTATATAAGGATACGAAACACAAGCAACAGCCATTGATAGCTTCAGCTGCTATGAAACCAATAAAGGTAACAATGCAGACCAAAATACCAACCGCCATGAACGAGTAGATAAACCTGCATAAACAAAAACAGAGTTCCAAAACCAAATCAGCAAAACCCAAACTGGAGTAAGAAACAGACAAGAGTTTTAGCTAAAATCTATATTCACAAGTTCCTTTAGCATTAAACTGTGGTTGAGCTAAAACCTAAGCTAATGGAGAAGAAGTAAAAGATTATCGAATTGAAGAATTACAAGCAAACCCTCCAGAAATTAAGCCCACATTTATCCCAACACTCCATTTATGATCCATCTAGTTGAATTGATATGAATCTTAATTGAAACCCTAGAATTGGAAACTTTAAGTAAAACCCTAAAATCGAAAAGAAGTGAATTAACATGAATCTGAGTGGAATTTTGAAAAAGTTAAAAGGAAATAGTACCATGGAGCAGGAAGATCCAAGGAACGGAGGTTAAACCCTTGTTCACCATTTGACCCAAGAACAATACTCGCGATGAAATCAAAAGGAGTCTTCTTCAAGGGTTCGGAGACTTTAGTGATATCGATTCCAGATGTCGATGAATCAGGGAAATAAGCTGACGGAGGCGATGGTGGTGGATCGACGGGAAGGTGATGATTGTATTGATCGAGCATCCATATTGAGTAGATTATGATCGATACACCAAAGAAAGCTTGAACAAAATTGAGAATCTTGAGAGTGGAAGCAAACGAGATATGGCAGCAATTTCGCCGCATTTTTCACAAGAAAGATTTTCTCGATTTCAGCTGAAGTTTGGAGAGATTATCGAGAGGAAAGTTGAATTTTGAAAAGATCAAAAAAGATAAAAACAAAAAGATTCCGAAGCTTTTTTTCAGTTGTCGTCGTGTCTGGTAAAGGTGTCGCCTTTTTGTGAATACTTAATTCTTTCTCAATAATTTATTTTCTTTTTCCTAAATAGTCGTCGCTTGGAGATAGCAACATTTCTGCTTAAGCACAAAATGTGTTTTGTAATTTGTTTATAGTTCTTATCTGGATACTGGAAACAGATGGATAATGCCAACTTGATATAATGTTTTTTAAAAATTTCTTGGATAATTTTGTTTATTAATGGTTTTTTTTGCTAGAAGTGTGGAGTGATTTACATGATTTTTTATGAAATCATGTGTATAAATATTTTATTTATCAAAAGAAAAATATAAATATTTTGGTATAAATGAAGCTAATAATAATTATTGTTGGATATATTTCCAAAATTGGGGTATGTGAAATTAGTAATTGGGCTTTTATTGTTTTGTTTTACTTAGCCCATTTCAAATCTGATTTTTGTTAACAAAGAAACATAAATTAAAGAAAGAACGAGTCTTCTTCGGCTTTGACTCGCCGATATTCTCGGCGAAGATCTTTCACAGCTAGATTTTGTGCCTATTTAAGGAGGAATATCGTTTTCGTTTGATTATCAAGAAGAATCATCTTCTCTTCTATTCTCTTTCACATGGAGAAAAAGTGTGTAGCGATAATGATATTTATTTTAGTGGTGATGGGTGCCATTATTGGAGGAGAAGCAAATCTTGGATGTAAACTTAAATGTGCAATCAAATGCATAAGTCCAAAGCACCACACAAAGTGCTTGAACCGGTGTGTGACATTTTGCAACCACCGGCACCCACTAAGAAACACTTTTTACTCAACTTCACAGTCGCGGTATATATCTCTCTCTCTCGATATATAAATAAATATGAATGTTTGTACTTTTCTGTGTCTCACTGAGATTAACATGGTTTCTATGGTGATATATAATGCAGGATGAAGACTAGAGGGATGGACGAAATAAGAGGATAGAGATAGTTTCGGAATTTATATAAATATATTATTTCATTTTTCTCTTTCAACATGTAAAAGAAAATCGACCGACAAACTTTTAATAACGCTTGAAACCATATTTGCATATGCAAATTTCCACATTCAAAATTTACATCTTTTACATTTTTCTTAACATCTTATATTTTGTTTGTCAGTTGAAATTTGTATCATAGTAGGAAATAAAAACCAATAAAAACTCAAACCACTCCAATGTAATATCCAAAACTACCCAATTAATAAATAAACCTTTCGAACCCAAACCCTAACCACTCCAATCGAATATCCAAAATTACAAAAAGGTTCAGTTGATACGTAACCAAACACTAATCTCCTTTTCGAAAGTGAAACACTGGAGCCTCTTTCTGCCATTTCCGTCTATTATAATAACAATGCGTGTCGTTTTTTACCTATACGAAACGGCTTACTTTTCATATCTTTACCAAACAAGGGAAGATGTTGTAATTTTGATTTTGCGTTTCTTTGATTCTAATTTTCCTTTTTTTTTTTTATATAATAAAATAAAATAAAAATTCAGAAGAAGGAAATAGCGGCGGAATGGGATTCATCATTGCATGCATATATAGAGAAGCCAAAGCGCCCGAAGAGAAAAAAAGGAAAGAAGGAGATTCTCTTTCAGCAGCAACAATTCTTCACTAGTTGTCGTCTTCTCATCAGAACGAGAACAATGTCTGCAACGAAACCAGTTTCGAGTTTGGACAATGTAGTGGTCAAGTCACCGTCTGATCTTAGGTTATACAGAGTGATTGAATTGGAAAACGGATTGTGTGCTCTGCTCATTCACGATCCAAATATGTATCCCGGTGGCGAGATAACCGACGCCGATCAAACTGATGAATACGAGGACGGAGAAGATGAAGAAGGGGAAGAAGATGAGGATGAAGATGAAGTGAAAGGGGATCATCAGGCCAAGGTTTTCACTTTAAGATATATCAGCTGTTTTTTCTTATTGTATAAATTTTGATTTGAACTCCTATATATGTGTTGTGTTGTCTCTTAGGCAGGTGCAGCTATGTGTGTAGCAATGGGCAGCTTCTTGGATCCTCCAGAGGCACAAGGCTTGGCTCACTTTCTTGGTATTTTCATCTTTATATGAGTTTGAGCTACAGTGTGAAACCTACTTTGTCTACTAATTGTATTACTCTCATGTTTATGTTTTGTGCAGAGCACATACTTTCAATGGGTAGCAATGAGTTCCCCGATGAGAACGAAGTAAGCATTGCATTTTTGGTTGTATAGATTCATATATAAACAAGCGTAGTATTTTGCTGACTTCAGAAATTTGTTTTCTCTTTGAATAAAGAAACTAACCAAATTAACATATGATTAGATACATATAACTGAGTTCTTTTTGGGAGCTTGAAATAATGGATGATAGTTAAAATCTTTAATCTTTAATGTTTTTGGGGCCCAAACACATCAATGGACAAAGGAGCTATGTGGTGTATTAGGGAATATATATATAATTCCCTAATATTTTAGTTCTTGTGGGTTTGACTTTGCTTTGTTTTGCTTGCAGTTTGATAGTTACTTGTCTAAACATGGAGGATTCTATGAAGCGTACACAGAAAACGAACATACTTGCTATAACTTTGAAGTCAAGAGAGAATTCCTTCATGGTGCGTTGAAAAGGTATAAAACATTTACCGTAGGCAGTTTTTTGTTTATCTTCTTCAAAGGCTTATATTTGACCATAAATTGTTGTCTTGTTATTAGGTTCTCTCAGCTTTTTGTTGCACCGCTCATGAAGACTGAAGCTATGGAACGAGAAGTCCTTGCCGTATTCAGGTACGTAAATCATATATAGCCTTATTTATTTGTTAGAATTATCGAACAAGCAGATAAATTTAACCTGGTCATATAGTTACAAGTTTCTTACTAACAAAATGTAAGTTTAATAGAATTTAACCAGGCCCTCCAAAAGGATGCATGTCGCCTTCAACAACTTGAGTGCCATACGTCTGGAAAAAGTCATCCTTTTAATATGTTCGCATGGGGTAAGTTTATCATGCACTTAAAGATACTCATGAAATAAGTATAATGTTGATCTCTGTCCTTTTGTGCTCTGGAAGGTAACAAGAAGAGCTTGAGTGGAGCAATGGAAAAAGAGGTTGATCTACGGGAAAGCATTGTGAAACTATACAAGGAATATTACCACGGTGGTTTGATGAAGCTTGTTGTCATTGGAGGAGGTAAACGTCACTTGGGTTTTGAGTCTTGGAAAAACGTTGTAATCATTCGTAAATAATAATTTCCTTTAGAATTTTGCAGAATCTCTCGATTTGCTTGAAAGTTGGGTTGTAGAATTATTTGGTGATGTGAAAAAAGGATCCAAAATCAGGCCAACTCTGGAGGCACAAGGTCCTATTTGGAAAGGTGGTAAATTATACCGCCTAGAAGCAGTTGAAGATGTTCATATACTTAATTTGAAATGGACTCTCCCTCCTCTTCGCCATGCCTATGTGAAGAAGCCGGAACTTTATCTAGCACATCTACTAGGACATGGTAGGAAATTACATTTTCATTTAGAGTTTTCTTTATAAAGCAGTCACTCATCATGCCTTTTAACATTATTATGTCTTTTTTTTTTAGAGGGTAGAGGAAGTTTGTTTTCATTCCTCAAAGGTAAGGGTTGGGTTAGCTCGCTCTCTGCTGCTGTTGAAAATGATGGATTTAGCCGCTCGTCTCTAGCCAATGTTTTCGGCATCTCCATACATCTCACGGACTCTGGTTTAGACATGGTAACCTTTGACCTAACTAAGTTTAACGCATGGAGTACTTAGACCAAATCTTTTGTCTCTGGTTTTTCAAGTGATCTCTTATTTGACTGACTTCTCTAATGTTGATAAAGTGACATAGCTTTCGTTCTTGTCCTATTTACATTTGTTATGTTTGCTCATTCTCACTTTGACTGTTAACAGATTTATGACATCATTGGCTACATCTATCAATATCTCAAGTTAATGCGTGATGCATCACCACAAGAATGGATTTTCAAGGAACTCCAAGATATTGAGAACATGGACTTTCAAGTTGCTGGGGAGCAGCCTGCAGATGAGCTCTCAGGTGTGTGCTTTCGTTTTCTTTTTAAAAAAAAAAAAAATTATTACTTTTTGTAATGCGTTAGAACTTATCATGCACTGATGTATATCTGTAATGTTAAAATCTTCATCATAGGTGTCTTAAATAACCATTTGAAACTGTTATATTTGTACAGAGAATATGCTTGCTTATCCAGTGGAGCACGTTATTTATGGTGATTATGTATACGAGATATGGGATCCAAAAATGATAGAAGATCTCATGGGTTTCTTCACACCAAAAAATATGAGGATTGATGTTGTTTCGAAATCCGTCAAGCCACAAGATGATACTTTAGAGTTCCAAGAGGAACCTTGGTTCGGTTCTCGTTACGTAGAGGAAGATGTTCCATTGTCTTTGATGGAAACATGGAGCAATCCTTCACAAGTAGATAGCTTTTTGCAACTCCCTTCCAAAAACCAATTCATCCCTAGTGATTTTTCCATCCGAGCAAATTTGGATTCCGAAATTCAGTCGTCTCCTCCTAAATGCATAATTGATGAACCTCTCATGAAGTTGTGGTACAAGCTTGATGAAAACTTTAAGGTTCCTCTTGCTTATACCTACTTCCACATAAATCTCAAAGCGGCATATGACACTGTGAAGAACTGCCTTTTGACCGAATTATTTATTAACCTTCTCAAAGACGAGCTAAGGGAGATCATATACCAGGCAAGTAACTAACTACTTTGCTTAGAAGAAATGTTTTTATTTTTTTTATTGACATGATTCATCTGTGATTTTCTGCAGGCAAGTGTAGCAAAACTTAAAACTTTTTTATCTAGGTTTGAGGATAAACTAGAGCTTAAAGTGTATGGCTTCAATGAAAAGATTCCAGCCCTTTTATCAAAAATCTTAACCATAGCCAATTCCTTCATGCCAAGACTGGAGCGTTTTAAGGTTATCAAAGAAAACATGGAGAGAGGGTATAGAAATATTAATATGAATCCTTTGAACCACTCCACAGACTTGATAGTGCAACTCTTGTGTAAAGGAATCTACGATAACGACGACAAGTTGTCTGTCTTAAATGATTTGTCTCTCACTGATCTCAACATCTTTATTCCTCAACTCCGTTCTCAGATGTATATTGAGGCTCTATGTCATGGTAATTTATCGGAAGACGAAGCAGTAAACATATCAAACATATTCAAAACTAGTTTGACGGTTGAAACGCTCCCAATCAAAAGTAGACACGTGGAGCAGATTACGTGTTTCCCTCAGAGTGCAAAACTTGTAAGAGATGTTAATGTGAAGAACAAATCTGAAACAAACTCGGTGATCGAGCTTTACTATCAAATTGAGCCTGAAGAAGCTCAGTCAACAAGAGTGAAAGCCATGCTGCTTCTCTTTCATGAAATCATAAAAGAGCCATTCTTTAACCAATTGAGGTTAGTTATTTATTTCCTTACTTTAGGTCAAATCGTATTCTAAGTATATAATATATATGCGATGTTGGTTTTAATTTTAGGACAAAAGAGCAGCTAGGTTATGTTGTCGGGTGTTGCCGTTACTTCACCTATCGTGTCCACGGTTACTGTTTCTACGTTCAATCTTCTAAGTACGGTCCAGTTCATTTACTTGGGAGAGTCGATAATTTCTTAAAAGACATCGAGAGGCTCCTGGTGAGTTTGTATCTTCAAAAAGAAAAATAAATTCTGCTAATTAAATCTTTTTTTTCTGAATCTAGTTAGTTCCATTAATGTTACGTACTCAGGAAGAAATCGATGAGGAATCCTTTGAAGATTATCGAAGCGGTGTGATTGCTAAATTGCTGGACAACGATGATTCTCCCTTGTCTGAGACAAATGAGTTATGGAGTCAGATTTCTCACAAAAGGTAAGGAAGGATCTCAATGGTTTAGTAAAAGTATACGTAATTTATAAAACTTCAATGAGTTTTGTAAACTCTTTCAAATAGGTACATGTTTGATTACTCCAGCAAAGAAACACAAGAAGTAAAAAGCATACAGAAGAAAGATTTGATCAATTGGTACAAAACCTATTTTGGAGAATCGTCGCCTAAATGCCGTAGGCTTGCGGCTAGGGTTTGGGGATGCAATACCGATATGAAAAAAGACGCACCGACGGATCACAAGTCGGTGCATGTCATAACAGACGTTGTGGCTTTCAAGTCAACTTCTCAGTTTTACCCAAGCCTCTGCTAGTGACACTATTACAAAAGTTGAAATCTTATATTATTTATTTCATTTTTTCTTACCATTCCACATCATTTAGATTTAAGCCAGTCGAGTTGAATCTTATATTTTTCTTGGCCATATGTTGAAAACTTGTATCGTAAATTAGGGTACAATGAATATAAACCGTCGATTGAATCGCGGTACGTTGTATATAAATCTCAACAAAATTGAAAAAAAAAAAAAAATCCGAACAAATTTGACCAACCCCGGAAAAACAAGCGAGAGACTCTAAATCCGGTTCAGACCGTCGTTAATAAAAACCCAAACCATTCCAATCGAATCATTAAAATTAAACCAAAAACCACCGGAAAAATAATGTACCGGGTTTTACGGAAAGTTCTTTGACAAACTATACCGGACTGTAAACGGTACTGTAGAGACGAAAGAGCGACCGGACTAGCGATTGGCACTCTTCCGTAGGTTTCGAGAATGACGAAAGCTCCATCTCTCGTGTTTCTCTGCATCAAATCCCTCAAACTTCAGCTCCTACCAGGTTATTCGATTCATTTAATATCCGAAAAGTCTCAGGTTTTTCTGCGCGAAATCGATTCATAGATTCTGATTTTGAGTTGGATTTTTTTGTATTTCTCAGGCGATAATCCAATTCCGGATGTATACGAGCTTCCATCGGAATTGATCGATGCTATTGTCGCGCACTTGCCTGCACTAGCGTTGCAGAATTTTCAAACTCACATGTCAGTACCGAAACCTTGGTTTAGCTCTTGTTTAGATTCGAGTTTTTGCTCACTTTCGGGGAATTGGTATAGGCCGTTCAATTGCTGGGATGAATATGAATCTGGCGAAGATTGCTTGATAAGTGGAAGAAAACGCAGAAGGTTATAGACTAATTCTTCTGTTAACTTTCCCTTTTTGTTATTCGAACTGAGAAAGATTAAACTGAAATTCCATCTGCAGAAATGATAAACTGAGTAACTCCTGGAAGGGGTTGTTTAAGCTGCGGTGGCCTGAGCTCATTGAACGGGTCAAGTTACCAGTTGATTGGCAACAGCTTTACTGGGAAAAGCATCTCCAAAAGTATGCCCACCTAAATGTTTATTGTTTACATTTTCTCTTTTTTCTATTTCACTTTCTTTTGAGTTTTATGTTAATATGAGTAACAGTTGTGTTGATGAAGCAGCTGAGGTAGCTATGCGTCCTACATTTAGTGGTTGTATAAGTTCCATTACTATATCAGGTAAGTGTTCTATTGAAATTTGTTGAGATTGATTTTTCAGTTGTTTAAGAATCGTTATTCTATTTTGTGTTTCAGATAAGATATTGAGATACATTTGCCATGAAGAGCACATGAATTGTCAAGAATGTGTCTGCAAGGAATTATCTTTTCATTTCCAGACATTTGGAGCGTATCTTAGGTTAAGTAACATTTCATAGTCGCTTAGGTTTCTTGATTTTACTATCACTTTGCATTACTTTCACCTTGCCTGTGTTTTATAGCGTTCATGACTGGTTGTGTGAGAGATGTTTATCATACTTATGCTTCTTTGTGTTCATTGGCAGGTCCCTGAGGCTTCTGAATGTGCTCTGCGTTATGGAAACTTGTGTAAGCAATGAACATATGCTCTGTGGTTTTGAACTTCATTGTATCTTTGTAGATGAATCAATTTCTCAACCTTTAGGGGAAGGAAAGAAATAATGTTTATGCTTTGTTACTGTAGGAACTATTGAGAACAAGTAAATTGCAAAGTTTGGTTCTCCGTTGGATCAGATCCGAGAAATATGTAAGGCTCTTTCACTATTTTGGTCTCATATGTTTAGTTAGTTGAAAATTTTATTTTCTGATGATAAGTGATGTGACAGGTTGAGCCCTTGTGCAAGCTCTTGATCCAAAGCAGAGAAACATTAATTTCGCTTGAATTTATTCACTGTAAGCTTTCTTCGAGTATCATCACTGCAATCTGCGCTTCTCTTCACACAAATGGAATGCAACGTTTCTGTATAAAGACATCTAGCATTGAGATAGATCCACTTGCTGCGCCTTCCGCCTTCGTTTCATTCCTCAAGTCAGTGAGGTATACATATGAATTGATGCCAAAGTGTATCTTTGTGAAATGTTTGCTCATTTGGCTATCAAATTATCTTTTCCTTATAAACTTTGTTGTTTCTTTACGCGCTTCTTATTTCTATTCTTTCAGGTCCTCTTTACAGTTTTGCGATAACCACCTCGATAGGCATATCGCAAAGATGGTTTTCTCTACACTTCTTGATTCTTCGTCAGATCTTTCCTCCCTTGACCTCTCTGATAACAGTGTGAGTACCACTTTGGTTCTTCGCTTTCAAAATGATATATGTCTTGCTTTTCGTGACTGACCAACATACGATATACAGATTTCAGGATGGCTTTCTACTTTCAGCGGGAGATCTGTTGTTCGTTCTCTGTCATCTGGAAAGTCTTTAAAGTCACTTTGCAAGCTCAACTTAAGGTATTTTCTAGTAAATGGGTACAATTTTAAGCCTCGAAACCTTGTGAAAATGTTGGAAATGTGTTTCTAGGGGGAATGAACTCGACAAATACGATGTAGAGAATCTTGCACATGCTCTTCTTCATATGCCCGGCTTGGAATCTCTTGACCTGAGCGGGAACCCCATTGAAGACGGTGGGATCAGGTTTGTCCTCTAAGCTCTTGCATTTGCAATCTTAAAAAAAATCATCATTTCTCTTACATGCTTTTCTCAAATGGAACAGAAGCTTACTATCTTACTTCGCAAGGAATCCAGATTCTCGTTTATCTGATTTGAACTTGGAGAACTGTGAACTATCATGTTGCGGAGTTATCGAGTTTCTTGATATCCTCTCAACACTTGAGAAACCTTTAAAGTCTCTATCTGTTGCAGATAACGCCCTTGGAAGGTATTCATATAATTTGATACCGGCATGAAACTTTGTCTGTCTCTTAATTCTTGTTTTTCAGCGAGGTTGCAGAGTCCATAGTAAACTTCTTGATTATGTCAATCGAGTCTCTCAACATTTCGGGTATAGGACTCGGTCCTGCCGGTTTTCTTGAGCTAACTAGAAAACTTGAAAAAGGGTCAAAGAAGCTGATGAGTATCAATATAAGGTTCAAACCAAACCCATTTCCTCTGTTTTTCTGTTTACATTGCGTCGCCTTCACCTTCATTGTCCTCACGTTTCTTTCTTTCGCGGTTTTCCTATTGTAGCAAAAACCGTGGAGGAGTAGAAACCGCGAGATTCCTGTCAAAGCTCATACCTTTGGCACCAAAACTCATCTCAGTCGACGCATCTTACAATCTTATGCCACTTGAATCCTTGTCCATGCTATGCGATTCCCTAAGAAGTGCAAAAGGTAATAACAATAACAATAGCTTTTTGGATTCATGTGCCATTTGCTGATTTTGATGTCACTAATATGTTATGATGATTGTGTGTTTCAGGTGATCTCAGACGTCTTGACATGACAGGGAATAGCTGCATCAGCCGCGAAGCTGACTTTTCTTCTCTACTTAGTGAATTTCAACACAATGGTGAACCGATCTTCGTTTTACCTTCATCCTCGGCCTCGCACGTTCCATACGACGATGAACCGTGAGATAATTCCTTTATACCGGTCAATTTTGGTGGTTCATCGGTTTTTGGTATGCGAATTATGCTGGTTCAACGTTTAACCTATAGACAGCGATCGGTTTAGTGGTAGATGATCTTCGTGTCTGGTTCGGTTAGTGATTGGTTTAATCGGTTATCGGTTTGGTATGTAATTCTGTTAGCTCAGTTTTAATCCATCCTAGACAAAATGGTTCTAGTCGGTCTATGTTGTGCTAGATTCGCTGGTTTAGCTCGGTTTGCTTGCTACCAAAGTCATTTTTCAAATTTGATTTGTGAGAACTGAGAGTTTAATTGTTTATTCCATAATTTATTCAATCAGAAGTAATCTTTTGAGTATTGTTTAAAGGAATAATCCTATGTTCTATGGTCTTTTGCAGATATTAAACCTAAACCCAATTTGTTTTAATTAACATAATAGTGGCAAGTTACTGTAATTATTAGAAAGAAAAAGGGCAAAGTCCGAATCCTCTAGCCAACCACATGGCTTCGTTTATCTTCTTCAAATGTTTTTAGTCTCTCCACTAGTCGCCTTTACTCTTCTCTCTTTCTTACTACTAAAAATTAGAAAGCATCTTTCTTACTACTTAAAATTAGAAACCATCTAAAATGTACTACTCCATTTTTTACTTCAAAATAAAATCATTCCAAATAGAGTTATATATCAACTCTATTCTATTTTAGAGTAAAAAATGAAATCATGACTAAAAAAATAGAGTGATGAATCTAATTACTCTATATTTGGAGTAATCCCATTTTTTACTCTATTTTGGAGTTAGAGTAGGATTGTAGAAGATTTACTTCAAAAATGAAGTTTGAATTGAAAAATAAAGTGGGGTTAGAGATGGTCTAATAAAGAAAGGTTGACTTTGTAATACTCTAATTTTTTGATAAAGTTTGTAAAATTGTAATACTCTAGTTTATCAATAAAGAATATACGTGTGTTCATAACTGTAAGTTTTATAGTCTTTAGTTTTCTTTTATTCCATTTTGTGACAAATTCAATGTAATATATATTTGGATATACTACTAACGATCGTAAATATCAATGTTTTTATAACCTTATGGATATCCAAGACTTTACCATAACTATTTTCTTAAGAAATTGAAACAAAATTAATACATATCATCTTGACATTTTTTTTCACGTTTATTTCAACTTAAATATTTCAAAGTATAAATCATATATGAGCCTCATCAGATGGACTTTGAGCCTCATGAGGCGGACAACGGTAGATACACATACATTCTCCAACTCCTCCAGTGGTAAGGTCACAGAAAACAATAGAAGTGTCTCCAAATATAGACTTGCACTTGGGTCCACAGTCTTTACTGCATGGTCCCATACTTGCCGTGCATCCTGATCCTATATTCTGCTCAACTATATCCAACGAAACATTTTCATAATTAATAAAACTAGAAGAAAATACTACATTTAAACTATAACATTTGAGATGTATACAAAAGAATCAAGTCGAAGTTAAAATTATAGTAGATAATATGTCAAAACTTTTGAAAATTGGTAAGAGTAAACCTTAAAGGTAATAGAACCAAAGTTAAATAATTTTTATGAAAAAAAACCGCATCTATTTTGATCAATAACATGTCAATAAATGTATACCTAGCGCAAACATAACAAAGAAGATGATAGGGAGAACAAGTGCAGAAGTTGCTTTCGACATATTTCTTTACTTCCTTCTCTTGAAACTATTTGTAATGATGGTATTAGTTGATAGATCTACACAATAGGGTGACTACTACTAAAAGGATATTTATAGAATTACAAGGTAAATTGGTTTTAGAAATGTAATTGTGTACCCTTAAATGTTTGACCACAAATTATTTGACTTTCATTTATGTGCATGATCTATAAATATGGAAGTTCACTCATGCCATGTTGAATGAATGCATTTTAGTATGTTACTAAAGTGTATAATTTATAATTTTGGATATAAAATTTGTTGTCGCCTAATATTAATGAATAATTTTTTTGCTAACCATTTTCCATGCCCGCCATCGTCCATAAAATTCGAAGGTCATATCCAACGAATTTGAGGCCCATAAAACCTAAGATCTCGAAGATATGGAAGGTTCGACATTTTTTAACCGAAATAGATAATGTTTTAAAAAAATTGGAAGGAGTGATTTTGTTTTTTGAGAAGTATGAAAATAAAATATTTAATTCTAGCGTCTTATACTTTATCAGTTGGATCGTATCTTGTAATTTATTTTACAATAATTAGTTGATTATAATGACTAATTATTACTTATAAGTATAACATAGTATCTTATTCATTAAAAGACCAAAAATAACTATTCATTAAAATCTTTTTAAAATTTTTCAATGACTATAAATTTGATTATATATAATTTTGATTTATTCAAGCTATTCGGAATTTACAAATATTGTTGATTGAGCGATTTTCGGTGGATAACGACACACCGAAAACACCGTTCATCAATATGGCAGATCGTTTCGTCAGTCTCGTTACATAGTGGGCATTGAGAATCCACCGGGATATGCCTAGATTATAATCTCTCCTTTACTGCCAAAGCCCCATCCAAGACTTTCCATAGGAAATGACGAATTTTTGGAGATGTTTTAGTGTTCCATAATTCACGCCAATTTTTTTTCTCCAGAGGGTGAAGAGAAACATATTTTGTTTCAATCTCCATTAATTTCTCAGCAAGCTTGTAACCACTCTTAGAAGTGTAGACACCATTAGGAGAGAGACACCAAGTTGTTACATCATCACGGTATAGAGAGATGGGGATTTGAAGGATTCGATGGACATCTTCTTCTATAAAAGTTTGTTGGAGCAGAGCTCTATCCTAAAAGGGTGTGTGGGGAATCATGAGTTCTGAAATCGTTAACGTTAACTCAAGAATGATTCCATATCTGGTTTTTGGAGCTCGAAGAATTTCATCGAAAATCCATTTATCCAAGAGAGCTCTAGTGTTATTTTCATTCCCAATTACTTTTATCAACCTTTTACACAACAATTCACAACCAAACAAGATACTTTTCCAAGCATATGATGGTTTGTTACCATTAGAGCTTTCCATGAAAGACGTGTTGGGGAAATACCTGCTGTTTAGCACTCTAGAGATCAGAGCATCTAGATTCGTCCAAATGCGTCAGGTTTGTTTCCCTAAAAGAGATTGGTTAAACCGTTCTATATCATGGAAGCCTATTCCTCCCTCCTCTTTGCTTTTACACAGCTTGGTCCAAGTCACCCATGGAATCTTATGCCTGTTGAAACCACCATTACACCAGAATTTAATCATCGTACTTGTCAATTTGGAACATAGATACTTTAGTAACTGGAAAACCGACATTGCATACACTGAGAGATCTAGACCAATAGACTTAAGCAAAATATATTTCCCTCCTTGTGATAAGGCTTTAGAAAATGATCCTCGTAAGCGTCCTTGAACTTTATCTCGGATAAAAGTCAGTAGTTTGATCTTTAATCCTTTAAAAACCTTTAGTAGGCCCATATATAAACCCTCTCCTCCTTCTTGAAATATCCCTAGACATGGTTTGATCGCAGCTTTTGCATACTCTGGAATCTTAGAACCAAAGATTATGGAAGACTTTTAAAAATTTATTTCCTGTCTTGAGGCATCTCCGTCCTATCTTGAGGCATCTCCGTATACCTTTAAACAACGCTTAACTTCCAAAGCCTCACTCACTATTGCCTTACACATCAAAAGACTGTCATCAGCAAGTAAAAGATGGTGAACAGCAGGACTATCTTCAGCCACTTTGATTCCATGAAATTTACCATTAGATTCCGCTTTATTTAACGCAAATAATTAAGATATTCACAATGATGAATTGCAAATATGAAATTTGATAATAAATCATATTAATAATAAATAATAAATAATAAATCATACTAATAATAATTTAATTTTCACTATAGTTTTATCATAATATTTAAAATTAAAAAACTAAAATAAAAAAAAAGAAAAATAAGAAAAACTGTAAACATATGTTATAACATTTGAAATATTTAACTTTTTCAAAAGATATAATGTTTAAATTTATTCGAAATTCAATTATTGTAAATATTTTAATTCAATCAAAATTAAAGTATTTAAATATTTCAACATATAAAAAATCCAAACATTATAACTTTTTAATTTGGCCGAGAAGTATAAGTATTATATATATATATATATATTTCAATAAAAATAAATACTGTAATTTAATAATGTTAATAAATTTTTAAAATTAAATTAAAATGTGTATATAGTTCATGTGTTATCTAACGCCGGTTTAATAATGTTAATAAATTTTAAAAATTAAATTAAAATGTATATATAGTTTATGTGTTATCTAACCCCGAATATATTGACCTATTTTAAAACCCAATTAGCCTTTTATTAAAAAATCTAATTTGGAGAATTTTACTTTTGTTTTACATTGATTTTTTTTCTGACATGATTTTTTTGGATAAATAGTTAAATATGGTGAATTACAAATATAAATTTCTATCTAATAGACTTCTAAATTTAAAATTTTTATTATGTTTAATCCAATTTTTTTTAACCGCATAACATAATCGAATTGAAGAAATGTTATAAATATTTTAACTTGATCAAAAAGTAATATATTTTAAATATCAAAATATTTATAATTAAAAAAACACTTATATAAATATATAATTTCATGCATGGCGCGAGATATAATTAAAAATGTTGGTGTAAGTTTTATTTTTTATAGATTTGTAATATAAATGAATAATTTATTTCAGTTAATACTTTTTTATATTTTATGTATATCAAGAAACTACTAGTAATAACTAAAGAAAAACCAAAATTAAAAAAAATAAGCAAGAAATAAGTAAAACATATGCAAAATTGTCGATGTTTTGGTGGTCCTAGTGCGTCTAGTGGTCAGAGTTATCGATTGGAATAAGCACGACATTTTTCCGCCTCTGAAATTTTCGTTAACCTGGAAATGCCGCCGGAAAACTCTGTCTTCATCGATGTCCATGACGAACCGGATGAATCGCCGAAAGTAGAAGAATCGTCGGAATCAGATGGGCAAACCATACGTATTGCCAAAACCGGATGTGTCGTCGGAACTGGACGATTCTTCTAACTTTCTGACCGTCGCCGGATTTTTGATTCCTTTGCAATCTATTGACGATGACAAATCTTTTTTTTCCGGAAACTCACAAGAATATACTCTAGTAAATATGCTTTGTAATACTCTAGAGTATATTCTTGTGAGTTGAACAGAGTAAAGTAAGTTCATATGCTTTGTAGTATTTTAGTTTTTTGGATGAAGTTTGTTCATATGTTTATATAGTTAACGTTTCATCCATTTTGTGACAAATTCAATGTAATCTATTTTGGATATACATCATACGATTGTAATATCAATGTTTTCATAACTTTATGGATATCCAAAGACTTTACCTGGAATGTTTCCGTAAGAAATTGAAACAAAATTAACACCTATCATCTTGACATTTTTTTCATGTTTTATTTCAACTTAAATATTTCGAAGTGTGCCCCATGAAACAGACAAGGGTAGACGCAAACACATTCTCCAGCTCCACCAGTGCTACGGTCACAGAAACTATTAGCATTTTTTCCAAATGTAGTCTTGCACTTGGACGTACTTGTCGTGCATCCTATATTCTGCTCAACTATATCCAAAGAAGTGTTTTCATGTTTATATAATAAATCTAGGAGAAAATACTACATTTAAACTATAGCAATTTAGATGTATACTAAAGAATAAAGTTGAGGTTAAAATTAAAGTAGATATTATGTCAAAACTTTTGAACATTGGTCACAGTAAACCTTAAAGGTAATAGAGCCATAATTAAATTACTTTTTGATGAAAATATCGCATTTAATTTGATCAATAATATGATAATAAATATATATCTAGCGCAAACATAACAAGGAAGATGATAGGGAGAACAAAGGCAGAAGCTGCTTTCGACATATTTCTTTGTTTCCTTCTCTTAAAACTATTAGTAATGATGGTCTTAGTTGATAGATCTAAAAAATAGGGTGACTGCGAAAATGATATTTATAGAATTACAAGTTAACTTGGTTTTAGAAATGTAATTATGTACCCTTATATGTTTGACCACAAATTATTTGACTCTAATTTATTTGCACGACTTATATATATGGAAGTTCACTCATGCCATGTTGAATGAATGCACTAGTTTTAGTATGTTAGTAAAATGTATAATTTACAATTTTGGATTTTAAAAAACTTTGTCCCCCAAGAAAACTACAAGGCTGGTTTATCTTTCAAAATGAAATATCTGAGCCAAACTGGAATACTATAAGTCTATAATCCAAGATCACTTGTGTAGTTCTCCAAAATTTCGTTATGTGAAGTTGGGGGGTCTATTTTAAAATTTTAATCCGGAGCTTCTAAAATATTTAAGCCGGTCCTGCCGATTACAATCGATTATTGTTCTCAATAGTCAAATATGTTTCTCGACGGTTTAACGACTTTACCAAGAAGCGTCCGAGCGCTTGTGGTCAAGTGGCAGGGGACGGGTTTTGGACGCTACCACGTTCCGAATTCGATCCTCATGCTATGCGAAACTAACACACATTTGTTTTAGACACCAAAAACATGGATATGGGTCCTTGCTTTCGCCCTATTTGAATACTCGGAGAGAGAGTCTATTCATGGGTTGCACTTCCCTTTGGGAATTAATTTAAACCCCTCCATAGGTTCGGAATACCCCATGTTAATAAAAAAAAGACTTTACCAAGAAGCTCTGGCTCTATCTAAATCACCATTCGTGTTTATGATTAATCAAATTATGAACCGACGTCTTGTACTATATATTATCAGTTGGGTCGTGTCTTTAGTTTACAACAATCAATTGATTATAATGACTAATTATTACTTATAACATAGTATTTTATTCATTGAAAGACCCAAAGAAATTCATATTCATTGAAGTCTTTCTAAATATTCAATGACCATAAATTTGATTATTTATAATTTGGATTTATTCCAGCTATGTTAGGTTGGTGATAGACATGAACTTTTTTTTCTTTATATGTTATCTAGACTCTAGTGAGTAAAACATAGATTCAATGTGAAGCAATTTAGTATTTATTTTCTAAAGAACTTACCAACCATTGAGTAGAGGATTTTATCCGTTTCTTTTGTCCGAGTTTGGTACTATATACTTTTTATTTTTTGGTTTGATTCAACTTCTAATTAAATATTTATCTAACTTTTATTTATATTCGGGTCAGCTTTGTATATCAAATAATCGAGTTTTATTCAAATTAAAATCAAGTTCAACTTCTTAAAAAAACAAATATAATAACCTGTTTCAGTTGGATTTGGATCAAGCCATATAAATTTGTTTTATCATTGAAAACTTACTAAAATCTAAAACGGACCGGTTCAAAGTATATGTAAGTGAAACCATCGATGAGAGTCTTAAATATACATGATCAAAAATCATTAACAAAATGGGCACTATTTTGTCGTTAACAAAAACATGTGAAAATGAACACAATTTTTAATATTCCAAGTATGCATTTGAAAACATTGGACAAATCATAAAAGCCGAATCTTTATCAAACATTAAATATAATAAGACCAAATGTAAGCAAGTTCACAAAACATAGAAAAACGTATTAATCAAAACACCAATAAAAAACGGCCATCCTTGAAGCCTTAGAGATAGCTTCAAACCACAACATTATCAATTTGCGAATCACATCCGACGCAAAGAATGTGATCAATTAAAAAAAACTTCAAATATACATTAATGGAACATTCCATGACATTTTATCAATCTCTACATCTTTAGTTCTTTCAGTTTTTTATTAATCCCCTAGGATCGAAAATCAAGCTGCAAATAAACTTGCAAAATCGGATTGAGAGTTGACGCCTATGTCATTGTCAACTATGTCCTCTTAAAGAAATAAGAATTTTCATGAAAAAGGGACTAATCGGAATAACTGAAACAAAGCTAGCCAAATTAAAATCCTGTTCCAGATTAATTTGTTTTATTCGATAATAATGATCTCAATTTTTAAATTATAAGAGAAAAAAGAAATTTTGCATGCACATATTTGTCTAAGAAATCAACAAGTGCAGACATTTGTATAATTTTTTTTAAAATAAAATTCTTCCTTCTTGTGAGTTTGGCTTGTTATGTGACTTTTGAGTTTTTAAGAGAAACTAATCGGATTAAACCGGTCTGAAATCGCGACCGGGCTGTTAAAGTTTCGGACCATAAACATAATAGTGGCAAGTTACTGTAATTATTAGAAAGAAAAAGGGCAAAGTCCGAATCCTCTAGCCAACCACATGGCTTCGTTTATCTTCTTCAAATGTTTTTAGTCTCTCCACTAGTCGCCTTTACTCTTCTCTCTTTCTTACTACTAAAAATTAAGCGGCACTTCTTCTCCGCTAAATCCCTCATTACAGAGACACACACTCTCTCTAATTCTGTCTTACGATTCTCTCGTCATCGAATCGTCCTTGGATCGATTCGGATTGGTGTGTTTCCTTGTAGTTGTATAAATCCGATTGGAGATTTTAGGCAGATCTGAACGGAGGATAGCCAGATCGGAATCGTCGGTGGTTGGTGATGGAGGAAGCGTTGGAAATGGCGCGAGCCAAGGACACGAAAGAGCGCATGGCTGCGGTGGAACGTCTGCATCAACTTCTGGAAGCTTCTAGAAAGAGTTTGAGTCCGTCTGAAGTGACGTCACTGGTTGATTGTTGTTTGGATCTCCTTAAGGACAGCAATTTTAGAGTCTCTCAAGGTGCGCTTCAGGCGCTTGCTTCAGCCGCCGTGCTCGCCGGTGAGCATTTAAAGCTTCATTTGAACGCGCTTGTTCCTGCCGTCGTGGAACGGCTTGGCGATAGCAAACAACCAGTTAGGGATGCGGCGAGGCGGTTGTTGACAACTCTTATGGAGGTGAATTTTACTGAATTTGAAGTTTAATCAAGACATTTGCATTGGCCCTAAGATACAAGTTTTCGTTTAATTTTAGGTTTCTTCTCCGACGATTATAGTTGAAAGAGCCGGTTCATATGCTTGGATGCATAAGAGCTGGAGAGTGCGGGAAGAGTTTGCGCGTACTGTCACATCGGCGATTGGTCTTTTTGCTTCAACGGAACTCCCTCTTCAGCGTGTTATACTTTCTCCGGTATCTCTCCTTTGACGCTATTTAGCTTAGAGACGAACAATGTTTGCTGTATTGATTGGTATTAGGTCAGGTTTGTATCCGATTTGAATTGATCGGGTGATTTTGTGATTTATCAGATACTTCAGATGCTAAATGACCCGAATCAAGCAGTTAGGGAAGCTGCAATTTTGTGCATTGAGGTAAGTTCGTTTCATCCTCTGATGTAACTCGTTTTCAACTACTTTAGTGATTTCTTGTTTAGAAAAACCTCTGATCATAAAGACAGACTCTCAAACCTAGTTATGTACCTCGACTTCCAGTAATACGAATGCCATAGTAGTAAAAAAATTCATCTCTTAGTGTAGTTTGGGTTGATAATTTCACTTTCTTTGCAGAGCTCTGTCTATAAGGTTTAGAGAATCCACAAATTGATCGTCCAAATGCTCTACTTTGTGTTTGCTTTTAATATCATAACTTCTGTATTCTTTCAGGAGATGTACATGCAGGGAGGGTCTCAATTCCGGGAAGAGCTTCAGCGCCACCATCTTCCATCATATATGGTAAATTTCAGTTTAAGATTGATCCATTTGCAGTGCGGGGATGCATAATGCATACTCCTAGTCCTAGTTTCGATCTGTATCATAGAATTGCAGTCTTGGGGGACTCTTTGCTAGAACTCGTTCTCTTTTTTGAATCAGGTGAAGGATATTAACGCTAGACTAGAACGTATTGAGCCCCAACAGCGTTCTACAGATACTCGTAGTGGACACCATGCTGTGAATGAAGTTAAGGCATCAAGTGTCAATCCCAAGAAAAGCAGTCCCAGGGCAAAGGCTTCCACGAGAGAGAACTCTTTATTTGGGGGTTAAGATCTCTTTCACAAAGATTAGTCTAGAAATTGGTTTTGTAATTTCCATCTTGACTGATTGGGTTTGTATCTACGCATTTCAGGAGATGCTGACATCACTGAAAAACCCATTGAGCCAATCAAGGTGTACTCAGAGAAGGAGCTGATTCGAGAATTTGAGAAAGTTGCTTCAACACTCGTCCCAGAAAAAGACTGGTCAATGCGTATTTCAGCTATGCGGAGGGTAGAAGGACTCGTTGCAGGAGGTACTTAATCAATTTTACATATCTGTTCTAAAGTATCTAACTAAGATTCATTAACTTTGATTGTTATCTATGATCTTTTCTGCCAGTTTTATTCCTTTGTGGCTTACCAATTCAGTGGAATTATTACAAGTGTAGCAGTAGAGAAATTATCTTTTATCCCATCTCATGGAATATTTTTCTGTTGAAGGTGCGACTGACTACTCTTGCTTTCGAGGTCTCCTGAAGCAACTTGTTGGTCCCTTAAGTACACAATTAGCTGATCGGAGATCTACCATTGTTAAGCAGGTTAGCTAAGTTTTCAATTTGATATCTTTATTATTAGGATTTAGAAGGTATTGTGATTCTTCTTTGCCCAGCAATGGAGAAAAATTGATGAGTTGGCAACTCAGTGATGAATGCCATTCGTCGAGTACTTAGTTTATGGGAATTTCATATTTTTTTATGCCAACACCTTAATCTTAGTAAAACTTGTATTCATTTTAGCCAGAATAACACATTTTGCTAGTGGGTGGTACAGTTCCAGTAGGGCTTAACGGTATACTAGATCAATGCATCCTTATCTTATGTAGTTCTGACAACGATTTCTGTCCTTGCCTTCCTTCATATGCTGTTTCTTGTGTTCGTAGGCTTGTCATCTCTTGTGTCTCTTATCAAAAGAGCTACTGGGAGATTTTGAAGCATGCGCTGAGATGTTTATTCCAGTAAGCTTAACCTCCTGTCAATTACTCTTATGACATTCAACACAGATGCATTCTTGTTAATATTACTACATATGGTAACCAGGTGCTTTTCAAGCTTGTTGTGATCACTGTGCTTGTAATTGCAGAATCTGCTGATAGCTGCATAAAAACGGTAAATTGTTAGTTCTCCTTATTTTGGATTCTAGAACGTTGCCTGCTTGTCTAAGTTTTGCGCTTACACAGATGCTTTCTTGCTATTCCAGATGCTGCGCAACTGCAAAGCTGCCCGTGTACTTCCTCGCATAGCTGAAGCAGCAAAACATGACCGTAATGCAATTCTGCGAGCAAGGTATACTAGAGCCTTGAATCAACCATAAGATTTCTGATGTTATTGGAGTTCATCCCATTTTGTTTTCATACAGGTGTTGTGAATATGCACTGTTAACACTCGAACATTGGCCTGATGCTCCAGAAATTCAGCGGTCAGTTGATTTATATGAAGATCTCATTAGATGCTGTGTTGCAGATGCTATGAGCGAGGTAGGTTTATGTACCATTTTCCATATTACATGATGTTATGAGTGAAGTAGGTTTTGTGGTTCCTTGTTACATTTCTGTGGGAAGGCAGTGATTAGGGTTCGATGCAACATGTAATGGGATGTATGTTTGCATCAATAGTATCAAATGATTTTGCATTTCCCATCTATCATTCTCCCATGTACCACTGGAAGCTCTGTTAATATATGGAATAACAGGTACGGGCAACTGCTAGAATGTGCTACAGAATGTTTGCAAAAACTTGGCCGGATCGTTCTCGTCGTTTGTTTTCCTCCTTTGACCCTGTCATTCAAAGGGTAAGGTTTCTCAACTTCTTGTATTCTGCATATTAGCATTGATGTGGCTTGATGATAATCTATTCCATATGTTCTCAGCTAATAAATGAAGAAGATGGTGGAATTCATAGGAGACACGCCTCACCATCTGTCCGTGAGAGACACTCACAGCCTTTATCTTCTCAGACGTCTGCTCCAACTAATCTACCTGGCTATGGAACATCAGCTATAGTCGCTATGGATAGAAGTTCAAATTTATCCTCGGGAGCATCTCTTTCTTCTGGGTTACTCCTATCCCAATCAAAGGATCTCAATAAAGGTTCTGAACGTAGTCTGGAAAGTGTGTTACAGTCAAGCAAGCAGAAGGTCAGTGCAATTGAAAGTATGCTCCGAGGACTGCATATATCTGATAGACAGAATCCTGCAGCCCTTCGTTCGAGTAGTTTGGATCTAGGTATTAAGCTTCTTTCCTTATGAGAGTATGTTTTGTTTTAGAAACGTTCTCTGACATGATGAGCTAAAATATCCTTGCGCAGCTAAATTGTCTTTTTGTTCCCCTAGTGCAGGAGTTGACCCTCCATCATCTCGTGATCCTCCATTCCATCCAGCATCCAGTAGTCTTAGCCATACTACGGAATCAACACATAATATCAACAAAGGCAGTAATCGCAATGGTGGCCTTGGTTTGTCAGATATCATCACCCAAATTCAAGCTTCAAAGGACTCAGGAAGACAATCATACCGTGGCAATCTCTTGTCCGAGTCTCATCCTACCTTTTCATCCTTGACAGCTAAACGGGTCTCAGAGAGAAATGAGAGAAGTTCTTTTGAGGACAACAACGATGCCAGGGAGGCGAGGCGGTTTATGACTGGTCATTTCGACAGACAGCAGATGGATAGTGCTTATAGAGATTTGGCATTCAGGGATTCAAACGCGAGCCATGTTCCCAATTTCCAGAGGCCACTTTTGAGGAAGAATGTTGGGGGAAGAGTGTCGGCAGGCAGGAGGAGAAGTTTTGATGATAGCCAATTGCAATTAGGTGACATGTCAACTTATGTTGATGGTCCAGCTTCTCTGAACGAGGCCCTCAATGATGGATTGAATTCTGGTTCTGATTGGAATGCGAGAGTTGCAGCGTTTAATTATCTCCAAACTCTTCTGCAACAAGGCCCAAAAGGTGCTCAAGAAGTAATTCAAAATTTTGAGAAAGTAATGAAACTATTTCTCCGCCACTTGGATGATCCTCACCACAAGGTCGCACAAGCAGCACTGTCGACACTCGCGGATCTCATACCATCTTGCCGAAAGCCTTTTGAGAGCTACATGGAGAGAATGTTACCCCATGTGTTTTCACGGTTAATCGATCCTAAAGAGGTAGTTAGACAGCCTTGCTCTTCAACCTTGGACATTGTCAGCAAAACCTACAGTGTAGATTCCCTTTTACCTGCATTGCTTCGTTCATTGGATGAACAGAGGTCACCAAAGGCTAAATTAGCTGTGATCGAATTCGCCATCAACTCCTTCAACAGGTACGCTGGTAATCCTGAGATTTCGGGTAATAGTGGCATCCTTAAGTTATGGCTAGCTAAGTTGACACCGTTAACACGCGACAAAAACACCAAGCTAAAAGAAGCTTCCATTACTTGCATCATATCTGTTTACAATCATTATGATTCCGCGGGACTGTTAAATTACATCCTTAGTTTATCGGTTGAGGAGCAAAACTCGTTGAGAAGATCACTCAAACAGTATACTCCACGGATCGAAGTGGACCTATTAAACTATTTGCAGAGTAAAAAGGAAAAACAGAGAGTAAAGTCTTATGACCCATCTGATGCCATTGGGACATCATCTGAAGAAGGATATGCCGGTGCTTCCAAGAAGAATATATTCCTCGGCAGGTATTCTGGAGGTTCTGTTGACAGTGATAGTGGTAGGAAGTGGGGTTCTTCTCAGGAGCCGAATACGACCACTGGTGGTGTTGGTCAAAGCGTTTCAAGTGGAACTCAGGAAAAGTTGTATCAGAATTTCAGAAGTGGGATCAGTGCTACTAGTAGTGATTTGTTGAACCAAAAGGATTCAGATTACACATATACTTCAGCTGGTCAGAATTTGTTATCAAGAATTAGCCCTAATGGAAGCTCAGACAACATCGAAAACTTGGATCGCCTATCACCACCACATATGGAGAAAAATTGTCTGAATATGATGAACGTTGATTCCTCGGAAGAAAGACATGAAACTGATGTCTCCCGTGAATTAGATTTGGGTAACTACATGCTCTCATCAATCAAGGTTAGCCCAACACCGGATTCTGGGCCTAGCATTCCTCAGATTCTACATATGGTATGTCACAATCTGCTAAAAGTCGTTTATTTGTTTCCTCTCTGGTATTTAAAAGCATGTCTGATGATTATGCCTTGACAGATCAATGGGAGTGATGGAAGCCCTTCTTCGAGCAAGAAGTCTGGACTCCAACAATTAATTGATGCCTCTGTAGCGAACGAGGAATCAGTGTGGACCAAGGTATACCTAAAGAACCCTGGCTCCACTAATTGCTCCTGACATTCATAACTTATAAATTACAGCTCCACTTAAATTATTGTAATAACCCCAATGTCTGAATTTTCCATGAAAAATGTGTTGGTAAATTTAGTTGATGGGATAAATTTCACTGTTTTATATGGGTCGTCTTAACTTGTAACTGCTACAACTAACACGCCAAACCATAATATTTTTAGCATACTGTAGCAGCTGTATTTACTTGTTGTGGTTTGGTTAGTGATTTTCATTGCTTTTGTTGTTCTGAGTCGCAAAATGTATCCTTTGTGTTTCATTGTTCATAGTGACTTTTAGACCACATACTTGGTTATCAAACCCTAATGGATATTCTCCCCATTTTTTTATATTCTCAGTACTTCAATCAAATATTGACGGTTGTTCTTGAAGTGCTCGATGATGAAGATTTTTCAATCAGAGAACTTGCTCTTTCGCTGATTTCTGAAATGTTGAAAAGCCAGGTTTGTCACTTATCATACTCAGCCTCGTCAATCCATCCATCTCTAACGTGTTAATGGTGTGATATTTTCAGCTTTATAGAAAATTTGAATACCTTTTTCTTACTTGTATATATATGTCTCGCTTAATAATTTCAGAAAGATGCCATGGAAGATTCGGTTGAGATAGTGATTGAGAAGTTGCTTCATGTCTCAAAGGACACTGTTCCAAAAGTAAACACAACCTTCAATTCTTGTGCATCAATATTTATATATATTCATGTCTCTTGATCTCTCATATGATGATGATAAATATTTATTTTTTCAGGTTTCCAGTGAAGCTGAGGTATGCTTGACCACAGTTTTGTCCCAATACGATCCTTTTAGATGCTTAAGTGTATGTACTAGAAGTCCCCTTTCTTTTGAATTTATGCTTTGAATAGTTGTTTTAAATTAAACCTAATCAAATGTATTTGCTGCAGGTTATTGTACCATTATTGGTAACAGACGACGAGAAAACTCTTGTCGCTTGCATCAATTGTTTAACTAAGGTAAGATTCTCTTATTTACGACTTCCTTAGTACGGTTTTGCATAATCATCAGACCTTCTCACTGAAACAGCCACATTTTGCTTCTGTCTGTACAGCTTGTGGGTAGGCTCTCGCAAGAGGAATTAATGGAACAGTTGTCTTCTTTTTTGCCTGCGGTTTTCGAAGCTTTTGGTAGCACAAGCGCAGATGTTCGCAAGGTATTAAACAAATCGAATTTCTTAAAAAAGCTTCAGAAACTTGAAAAACAGACAATAGTAATCTTGTGGTTTATGTTGGTGTTGCAGACAGTGGTGTTCTGTTTGGTGGATATATATATAATGCTTGGGAAAGCATTTTTGCCGTACTTGGAAGGTTTAAACAGCACGCAGGTTCGTCTAGTGACCATCTATGCAAACCGGATCTCGCAGGCTAGAACCGGTGCTCCTATCGATTCTAACACTTAGCTTGTGCTCATCACGGTTTGTTCGGTTACTCTTGTTTCTTGGGGGGTCAATATTCATTATTATTGTTCATTTTGTATATGGGGGTTGTGTTTTGTGTTTCAATTATTATTTTTTTCTTTTTAAATCTTTTTTGAGTGTAATTTTGCAAATTGAGTTTATTTTTATTTTGCCATATTGTTACAGTGTGTGGTCTATTTCGGTTTGTCTTTGTTACAGTGTATTATTGCTTTTTCTCTCGTAGGTCCAAAAAAAATGTATCTTGTGAAGTTTAAAAACTTCGTTCTGATTTTAAAATTAAACATCTTTACTAGTGAACAAAATAATTTATATTTCTAAAAAAAAGTTTCTACAAAAAGGGTCCAACTAGGTTATCAAAAATACAATCTAATATGTAAAAGATGAAGGGGACACCTCATGGGGGGGAAGGGTGGGTATGACACCTCATTTAAGAGTGAATGACAATTTATCACATATCCACCTATTAATTTATTATAAAAACTATTTAATTTAAATTTAAGAAGTACTAAAGCATAAACAAATATTACTATTCATATATATAAAATAAAGGAGAAAAAATAACATAACTACTACTGTTCATATGTATAAAATAAAAATCTAGAATGGAGAAGGGACTACCACTTGTATTGCATTGGGGTAACATCAGTTTGTTTGTCATGTATCTTCATTCATTTTCGTTCTTCTATTGCAACATCTGAAAAAAAGTAAACATTTCTTCTGTTTTTATATGAAAACAAATTGCTTGTGGTTTAATGGTTCCAGGCTTGTAGCATGTTAAAGTAGAGATTCAAAGAGAATATGTTTAGGAATTTTGCAAATATAAATTATCCTCTTTACCATCTCCAATTCTATTTCTAGAATTAGTTTTTATGATTTCTTTTTGGATCCAACTTGTTAGTACATAATTTTTTTTTTCCACTGAATTATAACTTATATTTCCCTAACCAATTTCTTACAAGAGGTTAACCCATGAAAATATAATGAGAAATTCTCGGAAACTAGATCCGAAACAATCTTAAGCACACCAAGAGGGAATAAAACACCTAACACCCAATCTTTAAAAAGGTTTTCCAACCAACATGATGGCTACGTACTTCTTCTATTTTGTACATGGGATTCTTAAATCAAATCTCGAATTTGCTCTCTTTCAAATTTTGCCGATTTCATTAGAGGTATAATAAATCTGAGTAAAGTTTATATTGCATTACCTATTAGTAGTAGAAACAAAATATATTACATTAATTAACATTTGAAAAATGTGTGTGCAAGCCTTTGAAAATTATACAAGAAAAGAGAATGCCATTTAAATTAAGGAAAAAAATTAAACCATAAAAAGACACAAAAATACAGTTTTTAGTAACTTTCTTTGAAATAGTTTCTCTAAAGCTATTCATGCAATTAAAATTATTATCTAAAATTCGAGATTGTGAATATGGTTCATATTTTCATACTTGTGACCTATCGTGCTACTCCTTATGGGACAATCGCCTTTCAAGTGCGGTCCATGAAAGGTCTCACTCATTTAAGAGGTTCACGACAACATCAACCTTATCGTGTTATATAATATATAAACTGTTATTTAATTTCATCCACAGATTAACGGAAAAAGATTTAGAAAATCAATTGCTGGAGATTCTCAGGATAATGTATCTCAATATACGTGCCTTCTCCAAAAAATTATTATGTGACTTTTATTTACTTATTTTAGTGGCATGCATAAATGGAACGAGCTAGACGACTTTCTAAAAAAGTATTTTCAGAGAAAATAAATTATTAAAATTATAAAATGCAAACGCGTATCAATATTGAAAACACAAGTGAGAAGTTCGCGCGTATCAAATGACACAAATCATATTTTCCTGAAACACATTTATAAATGTACCAAACAAGTCATTTAAGCACGTGTCAATTACAAATCATATGGATTTTATATGCAATATCGTGACAACGATGACTATCGCGGCATCAAAGCTTTCAACTATCAAGTGGGAAACCAAAAAAGACAAAAACTATATCTTGTCGAAATAAGTGAATTTTTTCTGTGATAATATATTATTTAAAATACTAGAAATTCTCTATTCGACACTCGTTAAAAACACTCTTATATATAAATTCACCATGCCATTTCATAACATTTTATATTAAGAGTTTTTCCGCGCTATGCTTTTGTAATAATGACATAAAGTAAACAGTTAAAAAAATTAACACTAGCTCGTTTTAAATAAACTTCCTTAGATAATTATCTTATGTGAAAACCTTTAATTTGTCTGTATTATTATCCATCCCATGTGCTGATGTGCATATATTTTCTAAAATACCAATTTATATGTTTTTTTTCAAAAAAGTACTACAATTTTCAAAAAAATATTAACTGACATAGAGCGCAAAAGGTAAAAGATTCTTCTAAGCTTCTTAAACAGTATTTGTACCATCTTTTTCGTTTTTTATGGAAAACAGAAACAAAAATGCTACTTTCGAAAAGCATTTATCAATCTACTTACTCTCCAATCCCTACCACTCACCAGCCAGATACCGATTTATTTCTACTTTTAGCAACCAGTACATGTTTTAGTTTATATTCTTTGCATTTTTCGTTTGTATTTACAAGTAAAATAATATCATTACTACACCTTTACAAAATAGTTGCAAGAGAAACAGTAAGTAAAACGCTGATAAAGTTATTATTTTGTTCGTTTGCGTTCCACTCTTCTTTTTTTTCGATTTACAATATAGATTTTGAATAAAAACATTCAATGATGCGGTTGTATTTGAAAAAACAAACCACTATTCATAGTATGGAAATAAACAATTAATGAGAATATAGATAGTTAGAAGTATCTTTAAATATGTTTATAAGAAAAAAAATGTTTATAAACTAATGGCATTTGTCTTAACCACATATGAAAAGTACAGTCCTTTTAATGAAAATATGTATATCAATAGATTGCAACCTTGTAATTGCGTTGAAGTTAAGAGGTGTAGTTACACGGTTGCAGTGTATTGATTATAATAAAAAAATAAAATTCAAATACTATCAATCTTTTTATATAAATTTTTACATTTTTGTACATATAAAATGAAACTAAATAAGTAGATAATATAAGGGTATATTGATTTATTTTTTTGGTCGTATGGGTGTATTGATTATGAATGATATTTTTATTTATAGTTTAAATATTATATTATACGAAAATAATTATCTATATCAATTTTACACAAAAGAAAAATAATATATCATATTTATTGGATTTTATTAAATTTTTTATATGTTCAAGTACAATAACCTAATATTGGTTCAGAAAATAGGATAGTGCTTGCTTGTTTTGAGGCAATATATAGAGAAAAAAAAAGTTTATGGTGGTACAACCCAATCTCTAGAATATTATATGTTTTTTGGTTCTCAAAAATAGTTGAATGCTAGACTATTATGTTTGATTGATTCTTTCCGATTACTTGATTTTTATAACATTGATCTATAATGTTAGTTTACCGGAAAATGAATCAATCTGGGTCCAAAAATTCTAATAAATTAAGAGGTTGCAACGTGGTTGTCATATTTGTTTACGGTGGTCACAACCCAATCAAACTTTTTGATATTTTTTAACGTGGTCCCAAATCAATTAATTTTTTTGAACTATTGAATAGATAAACCGTGTGGCTGAACCCATGACACCTTTGTCATAGTTTTTTGTTACTATAGTAGAAGTTTAAAACAACAGCTTTCGAGAAGTGATTATTTTTGTCCGAAAGAAGTGGAGCACCCTTGATAATAAGATGTATCAAAAACAAAAACGACAAATGCAATAAATTATAAGATTATATAATATAAATTCCAAGAAAAAACTAGTGGAAAACAATGAAATTTTCAAGGAGGTAGATGCTCATAGTTTGAAAATTATAATATTGTTATTGTTATTAGTGTTTTTTTTTGGTCCTGGTGTTATTTTTATTAGTTATAAAATACAAATACTAAACATGTTCTGAATAAGAATAAACATATATATATATATATATATATATATATTTCTTTCATTTGTGTACTAATTTTTAAAATAATATATATTTTTTTAAAAATATACATATTATCTTATACTATCATATAATTTTGTACGAAATTGTGTGTTGGTGTAATCTTATTAAACAAAGTTTTATGGCTCTACTTCTAACTTTGTAATTAAGATGATTTGATTGTAATATCAGTTACTAGATCATATTTTGATGTATTAAAATTCCTTTTATTTAGATGTTATTACGTGTCAAATTATCTTATCTTTTTACTATTGTACAAAGATAAAAGAAAAGGAAAGTAAAAACAAGGAAGAAATTCCAAAATACAAAATACTATAATTATTCACATTTAAACAACTTTTTTCTCTCTCAACTTTTAGAAATTATGTTGACAGTTTTCTATTTTGTGAAAATCATGGAAAAATCTTAAGAAATAATTATCATACTCCTATATGAAATATTTATAGTTCGTGTTTGATAAAAAAAATAATATGTCAGTTGAGAAAACAAAAAATTCAACGATTAAAATATGTATTTCATATAGAAATATGAGAACTATTTTTCAAGATTTTCAAAAAAATAGATATATAGATAGCACGTGATGAGAAAAAATATATAAAAAATTTAAATAATAATAAAAAGTAAACGTAACTTAAAGAGGAATATTGTGATTTTCTAAAATTGTTTTATTGATTCTCAAGTGTGATTACCTCTTCGAAAATCACAATTCCCAAATCAGCGCATGTATCTAATAAATCAGCCGGCTTTCATCAAAGATATCACAAACTATTAAACCGATTTAGAATCCAACTTATTGTGTATGTCTAAATACTTTACATTCATTGCATCTTCCACGTTTTCAAATTTTTTTTCAAGGTCATTAGGTCTCTACCATTCTCCATTTCTCCTCATGATCTGCACCTGGTTTTGATACGCACAAGCAATTGACTTTAATACCAAATGTAGATGCAAATGGTAGAGATACGAAAACTGGTTCAAAGTAAAACTCGAGAATTCTCTCCAAATAACTTATGTACTACATTAAATAGATGTTCTTACACGAATCATCTAAACGATTCCCACAAATTCAATATCCTTCTCGATTTGCAATATTTTATCCAATAGTCTAACGACTATCTTAAATTCTTAGCGTTCGCTTTTGAGATGATTTCTCACCAAAAATCCTAGATACACTTATAAGAATAATCGTTTCTATAGGCTACATCAACGTACAATGTAAACTTCACATTTATACATCTCAAATCAAATTTGATCATTGCTATACACAAATCTTTCTAAAAATATCTACATAATATATTCTTTAAATCTTTAATTAAGAATAATATGTCTTCATCGTTATCTTCTCCACAACTTTCCTTAATTAGATAAACATTGTGTTTCTCCGCAATTTTCCGCAATTTTCTCAAGTCTTTGTATTCTGTGACTTCTCTTGAAGTAGTCCAGCTACTCATACGAACCCATACTTCTTCAGTTCTTCTGCACTCTCAAAGGACACTCGTAGTATCCTTTTTTTAGAGTCTCCTATTTTTCTTAACTTTCTTTTTCATAATAAGGCTGTGACGAAAACGTGTAGTATTCCACAACTTATGGAAGCATGAACCCATTTCCTCTTTTTGTTTTTAATGTACGTTTTTTTATTTTAAATGTTTTGAAAAAATCGACGTATAATAAAAAAAAAAGTCAAAAAATGTGTTGACAAGAAAAGACTTGTTGTTGTCAAAAAAAAAAGAAAAAAAAGAAAAGAAAAGACTTGTACAAATGTGAATAGAGACTCTACTACTAAAAATCTGGGTTAGAATAATAAAGTCAAAATGGTATCATCTGCGACAATTATTTTTTGTTTTCATACCCCACAAAATTAATTAGCACATGCTCCGATTCATGTTCTCATTACAAATAAAAAATAATAATTTTATATCTTTTTTTTTTTATTTAGTTAAAACCTTTAGATAGTATTCCTGTCAATAAATTTATTTCGCCAACTATTGGAGTTTTAGTTATAAGTGGATAGTCAATATAAAGTGTATGATAGGTGGACACAGCAGATCCTATCTATTAGTCCGTAAGGTTTTCGTTAAGAAAACAAGGTTATATTCCATTAAATGATCGAAATTTTTCAATTTTCTGTATTTACGAATAACAGTTATATTCAAGTGTTTATATATCATGTACATGTAATGCTTTGGTTTACGAGTTTTATGTATCCTAATTTGATAATCTTATGCTATCAATGAAATTGTTTTTTAGACTAAAAAATTTATTTCGCCAAATATCCGCATATATTCTGATTTGTAAAAGATTTGTATACAAGTTTCATAAATTTAGAACTAATATATTTAATAGTAAAGTCTAAATTTAAATTCTAGTTGTAACACTAAATCTGGTTTAATGGTATAATTTAATTTCTAGCTTCTTTCTTATAAATTATAGGAGAAATGCCATATAATACCACTAATTAAATTCTTGGTTAAAAACACCATATTTAGTCTTTGTTTTTTTTTCCCAAAATTACGACAAACACTAATAATTATTTTTAAGGGTTTATAATTTAAATATTTGAATTTGGGTTTAATATTTTGAGTTTAGAATTGAATATTTTAGGTTTAGGGTTTAGCATGTTAGGTTTAGACTCAGATTTTAGGGTATACTGTTTAAATTTAGTTTTGTAGTAATTTTGGGGATAAGAGTTTAGCACTATTTTAAGAACAGAAACTTAATTAATGGTATTTTTTTTAGAATTGCACCTAGTTCGAACGATCCTTTAAACTCATTTTAATGATCGAGATGTGGATAGAGATGTTAAGTTTCATGTCTGCGATGCGTTCACCAGTTCCTCTAATTGAATTATGGCTGAATTCCGGTGTTTGCAGTGGGACATGCAGAGTGTGAAGGATTTGCCAAGGAAAATTATGTTTTTTTTTGCAAACTTTATCATATTTACAAAAACAAATTATATTAATCTAGCATGAGAAAAAGATATACGAAGATGTTTTTCAAATACTACTTTTTCATGTGATTGTGAACGTTAGAATTCTATGATCAATGATTTGTAATAAACTATGTGGTTTAGGGATCAAAATATATTTGGTGAGAAAATGATAGTGGTAGACGAGTGGTAAATCAAGTTAGCAAACAGAGCGCGAGCTATAGTGGTCTCTAGTAACTAGAAATTCAGTTGAATATTACGTAAAATAATAGGTTTATTAAGTATAATTGTCCAAAAATTAAGGAAACAATTCATGTTTTAGTCCCAAGACGAGATGATAGAAAAGTATAATTTTTAGTATGTGTGAGTGTCGGAATCTCTTTTATAGACTAGTTTCTTGCCTTTATTCCTCATAAAATAAATAGATTCATTAGTTCCTTGATTTAGCTGTTAAATATCATTTCTTTTATGCTACTAGCCATTGTGGTCGGTACTTGACTTGGGAACTTACAGAGTTCGAAGTGTTCTTTGTAATTTGTCTTGACTTTTAAAATTTTCCTTTCCAAATAACGATAAATGTTTTTGGGCTTTTTCTTTTCCTTTTACTGACCACGACTTTGACACCAAAAATTAGCCTCAATTCCTTTATTAAGTTGTGGCGGCTAAAGAATCAAAATCCTTCTAATGAATTAAATCTCGGATAATCCAATTTAAATATTCGAAAAACTCCCTGTATCATGTTTCTTATGATCCGAATTCTCTTGATTCGACCATCTCCTTCAGTCTTTATAAGACATTATTCTATTCTTTTGGGATATATATTCCTCGCCTTCTTCTTCCGATCAAAATTGAAAGCTTTGTGGTTGAACACTAATCCTTATGATTTAAGAGACTTCGTGAGGTTTTTTTTGTTCTCTTCACTGAAAGTGTTTTTCAGAGACTTTGCCTTCAATCTCATTTTTGAGTTAATCGGACCAGCTTGTAGCCGTGGAAATAAAGGAAGAAGCAGAATAAGATCTATTTGATAAGATCATGGCCGAAAATGGAATAGAAGCCGTTGAGAAAGTAGTTCAGGAAGAAACTTAGAAAGAAGAAGAAACTGAAACAGTTCAGAAAGAAGTTCAAAACGAAGAAAAAGAAATATACACAAACTCTTACTTTCTATTTAGAGAAACTTGAGTGTGCTAATCTAACTACTTTAGTTGGGATTCAAGCCACTTAAGCATCATCAAAAGAGGTGTTGTGACTTGCACTCTTTTTCTTTTGGTTTGGTTTTGTTCCATTTGGGTTTTCCAAAAAAGGTTTTTAATGAGGCAAGACCACAACACATATACAAAAGACCTCTTGATGAAACCAAGCCCAACTCAATCACCCAAGGTCGTCAAAGAAGGAGGAGCCTAATTTCAAATTCAAACTTGGTTTAATGTTTAGTCTTTACTCATTTACTTTCATTAGTTGTTTTTATTATTTCCTAAGCATCTACAACTCTATATGTATGCATTCTTCTCCTTTGATCAGATTTATCAAATATTTTCATCAAAATATTTTCTGAATTGTTTGATCAAAAATCATTCTTGCTTAGTTGTATTTCAGATTGTAACTCATTACATTAAAGAAACTCTTGTTTATGGTACTTTGGATTCAAACTCCTTACCTAAAACAAGTTTTGATAGTCTAAGAGCTCTTCCATAACTCTTAGAAGTTTCACTCAATCCATAATCAATTCCCATCATTCCACAGTCACAAATCATCCATAAATTTTCCAAAATCATTAGGAAAACCATCATAGAGAACGATCATTCATCAACAAAATCTTGCTGAAGAAATCATTGAAAGAACTAAGATCAATCTTAGTATTTGCATCATCATCTTTTGTCTTTTACCATTAGATTCTTCTGCATTCTCATCACAACCCACGAAGTGCACCAAGGGACATATCTTTTCACCTAGCTTCACATCAGTTATCAACGGTGGAGAGGACACACTGATATGATGCTACATAGGGCGGACGGTGGTTAAAGATTACGTAATGACGGTGAAGCTCGTCTAAAATTTTGAAAATGGTTCTTCCTCACTTCTTTGGTTCTTCCTCATGCAACGGTTGCCGAATCGCCGTCATTTATGTGATTGGTTTTCTGGCCAAAGTTTTTCCTCCCCAATTTGTTCCTCCTTAGATCGTTTGCAGCCTTAGGGGGACTTTGTATCAATCATTTTGGTGCTTCGAATGGTGGGCCTAATAGCGGATTGGGATTATCCATTGGACCAATACACACTGGCTTCTCCCTGATGAGCCTAGTTGCTCATGATGGTGCTAGAGGAAAATTCATCTAGCTCTTAAGCTTAACATGAGAATATCAGGTAGTGGGTCTCGCGGATGGGGTTCTATCATTATCTCCATCAAGCTTCAGAAGGGGGTATGGTCCAAAGCCTATGCAAATACATGGTTCTTCTCATGTGCGAGTTAGCGTTTGGCTCGAGAACGGCATGCACTCCTTAAGCGGTCTTCATTGGTACTCGCGTGTGCCATAAACTTTGGTAAATTTGTGGTATGTTTCCGTTATGGTCTTGGGACGGTTTAGCCGCGTTCCGACCTTATTAAGCGCTTGCTTCTAGGACGCTCTCTGATTATTCAAGAACATATTAGATCTTCATTACGGTTGTTTCACATAGTAATCAAAATGGTTGGAAATGATTACAGATCGGACTCTTAAACTCTCAGAGCAGCGAACTTAAACATCGGTTTTTGTGGTTGGACTCTAATAGCAATGATATGGCTATCAAACTGCTCCAACCTTCTTAATCGGTTTACTATTTCCTTGTTGTAAAATCTTTGGTTAAATCTTGGGATTCTGTGGTTTTAAGTGGTTTTTTTATCCTAAATCCCCCTAAGTAATTTTTATCCCTTATCAATAAAAAAAACAAAAAATAAATTGTCATTATGATTTAAAAAATAAAAATAAATATTACATCTGAAAATCAATACATATAAAATACACACCCCCACGCCTAGTCCTCCCACTCGAGACCAATTTGTAGCAAGTAAAAATGTGCTAAAAAGACTCAAGAGAGTAAGCCAGGCTTTCCAATAAAATTAATATTCTTTTAGTTTTTAAGTTTAATCGTGAGTTGATGAAACGTGCAGTATAGGACTGGTTGGCCGGGAAAAATGGTGAGGAAGACGTGGTTCGACGACGAAGGGATGAAGAAGGGAGAGTGGACGGCGGAGGAAGACCTAAAGCTTGCCACTTACATTAAAGAACATGGAACCTGTAGCTGGGCTTCCCTCCCCCAAAAAGCTGGTATGTATATATATATATATATATATATATATATATATTTACACCATAACAAACAAATATATATCACCCCTATGTATATATATGTTAAAGGATTATGAGAAAATAATAGCCAGTTTCAAAGCAAATGTTGTAAAGTTTTCATTTCTTAGACATCTCTAATCCTACTTCATTTATCACTTTTTATTTCATTTTGGAGTAAATTTTCCCCAACCCTATTTTATTTTGGACTAATGAATATAACTATTTCATATTTGAAGTAAAATATTGAATAATACATATAGGAGATGTCCTTAGATAACTGTATTTTTTTATTCTGATAGAAAAGATATTTGTATTAATAACTGAATAAACAATCATTTTCTTTTCTGGAGCAATTATTGGCTGATCAAAGAAAAAGGATAACTGTATGTCTGTATTATTATTGAGAGAAATAATCGTTTTCTTTTCTCTTTTTTTTGGGTGCAATTATTTTTATTTCTTAGTTTCATGCTCGCATAATGTTAAACTAAAATCGGTTTGATAATAGAAAAAGATATATGTTATATATTAATTACAATACATATGCATATGCAGACACTCTTAATTCTTTAAGATATTGTTTAAAATGTTACTTATTCCTCGAAAAATTTCAATAATTTCATTTTTTAAAATACAGAAAAAGTAAAATCAAAATGACCCTAAACCATTTTTAGTAGAGAAATCTAAGTCCTAATTTAGAAAAGGAGAACTCATACATAATGATTTTTTTTTTTTTGTCGAAACATGATGATTTAATTTTATTTGTAATTTATCTAGAGTAAACAAGTATTTTGACACTAATATTTTTGCAGTATTATTGTCATAAGAAGTTTTTTTAAAAAAATATGAATAGCTAAGAGTTGTAGTTTTAAAAAATTAGTAACCTGAATATTTCTCAAAATTCTCCTCATTTTTTTTAACTTTATTTTTAATATCTTTGTACATTTAAAGATTTCTTAAACCTTTCACAAATCTTCTATGTATCTTGTTAAAATCTGTCCTCTTCAAAAGTTGTTAATTTGATCTATTTTCAAGTTCATTAATTTTATCCATGATCAAGTTTCTTAACTCCAACTAATCAATCTTGAATTTTTTTATTCAAATAAGAAAATGAAACTAACAACTCGAATATAATCCAATTAAATTTTTTATTTCTTTCAGAATTTTATCCATGAAGTCAAAAAAGAAAAAACTACTCGCTGATATGCTATCCTAATCTAATAAATTAAGAATAATTTTAAAATTTTCAAGTCTTTTGTGCTTTTTGAAACAAAAAACTTTCTTTTTTCAAAACACATTCTAAAAGAAAAAAAGAGAATCATCTACAATTCTCATTCTTCTTTTTTTTCTTTTTAAATCATCATCATTATCATCATCTACAATTCTGTGTGTGTGTGTTTTTTCGTAAAAAGGGTTTACTATTTCTGTTTATCTCAGCATCTTTTTTGGTTGCCACTACCCAATAAGAGTATAGATTCTAACCTTAAATGTATTACTATGAAAAAGGTTTGCAGAGACTTGGAAAGAGTTGCAGATTAAGGTGGCTTAATTATCTAAAGCCTGGGATTAGAAAAGGCAAATTTACTCCTCGAGAAGAAGATGATATCATCAAATTTCATGCTGTTCTCGGAAACAGGTTAAAAAAATTAATTACTGCTAAACTTTCTTAATTTGATTTCAACCCTTAAATACTGTTTTGTCACAAGTCAAAACCCACAATTTCATTTACTACTACTACCTTCTTTGTTTTAAAATTAATTTCCGTTACGTAGAACTAATATTTTTGTCACAAGTTTAAATCCACAACTTTTTTTTGTACAATAAAATTTGGTATCATCTTTAAATTTTGTTTTGAAGATTATGTTCCTAATACCGAGATGCTCAAGTATCTACAAAATGCTTTTGGACTCTGGTTTCCAGACGTGACGTCACCAATTTGTTGCCAAAAATTAATTAAAAACATAAATGAAAAGAAAATTTTCAAAAATACTATTAGTTTTGTTTTTTCAATAATACAAATTTTTTTTATAGCAAAATGACTCAAAATCCTTCACAAATTTGAAATAATGAACCTAAACATAAATCTAATATTTTAATTTTGTATATAATTTATTTTGGATAACTAAGTGTTTTTTATAATATAATATGTATTATTATTATTATTTTTGAAAATAATAATATTCTGTGAAACAAAATTAGAAATGTGATACTTTTGAATTCTTTCGTCATCAAAATGTATGAAAACTTGTGGGAGTATATATTTTTCACAAGTTTGGAACACGCTTTCATCTCTCACCATCTGTATAATTATAGAGTTTTGTGTCTGAAATTTCACATTCAAGTGCGGATCTAAAATAACTACATGTCCAAGATTTAGTTGCATTTCTTTCTCCACTTTTATCAACTTCATAGAAAAGAAAAACAAAAAACCTCTCAAATTTGATTTAGTCATAATTGATCTCCGTGGTAACGACCCAATTTCTCCCCACCAGGGAAAATAAAAGAAACTTCTCCCTAAAAAAAAATTTCATCACTCAAACGAGATCTCAATCAAATTTTCTTTTCTAGATCAAACTAAAGAAGTCTCAGTTCCATCGGTTAAACATTCTGCTTTTGTGAAAGGGAGATTGATGGTGGAAAACATTCTACTAACTACGAAAATGGTCCTAGGGTTCAATCAAATTAACATTTGTGCAAGGGGCTTCTAAAATTAGATTTGAGGAAAACATTTGAATCTACTTTGTTCTTTAAGGTTCTTGAAGCTTCAAAATACCTTCTAATATTCATAGGTTGGATCTCTCAGCGTATTACTACAGTTACCTCTCAATTTTTATCAATGAGGAGATTTATGGGTTCTTCAAAGGCAAGAGGAGTATAAGGCATGAGAATCCAATCTCTCATTTTCTCTTTGTGCTAGCTATGAAGATGCTTGCCAGCAGTCTAGACACTAACTTCTCTGCAATACTCATTTGTTACCACCCCCAAAGTAGCTGATTTAAGGATCTCATGATTGAATTTTGCAGATGACTTGGTGGTGTTTTATGATTGCAAAAAAAGTTTGTTGCAAGGGATTGCACTACTCTTGATAAATTCCACTCTCTGTCAGAGTTATGAATAGAGAGAGAAGATCTTTATTCTAACTTGAAACCGAAGCTATCTCAAGATTTGACTTCCAAGATGGTTCTTTCTCGGTGAGATACATGGGGCTCTCTTTACTCCATAGGAAGCTCCAACTTATGGACTATGGTTCCATATTAAACTCTATTGAAAATAAATTCTTTGATTGGGTAGTCAAGATGCTCTCTTTTTTGAGAAGATTTCAACTCATAACTTAGTGGTTTCCAGCAATGTCAACTTATGGTTCTTCGATTTGCTCCTTCCAAAGTTTGTATAAAGATGGTGTAGTAAATGTGTAGTAGATTCTTTTGGAATGAAAACATACGCAAGGCCACATGGATCAATGTGTCTTTGAAATCTATATACCTTCCTAAGGAAGAAGGGGGTTTGGATATTAGAAACATATGAAATTAGAACAATGTGATAATTTTGAAACTAGTGTGGCTCCTATTTTCTTATAACGGGTCTTTCTGGGTAGGTTGAATGAAAGATAATATATATCTAGTATTTATTACTGGGATTCAAAGGTGACAAGTCAATCATCTTAGATCTGAAAACAACTTGCGTCACTCTCAATCATATAACTTAATCTCTTGTCATATGAGAAATAGGAAGAGTGAAAGCTTTTGGTTTGATGACTGGACTTCACACTCATAAAAATATTTGTGGATGATGGACCAAAATATATGTTTACCAAGCTTGCACCACATTTGGTTAGAGGCTCATACTTGTCTGATCTTAGTTTCAGAGCATCTAAGCATTCTCCTAACTACCACCACTCCTCCAACTTACAACTGGAAAAGTGACTTATTTCTCTAGAAAATTCCCCATGGCTCTAATACATTAGGTATTTTTTTCCTTCTAAACTCACTTGGAAGGTCTTGAGACAAAAGCCTCCTCACTAGTTCAGGTACAAAGAAGTTTGGTTCAAGGGACATATTTCAAGACCTGATTTTCATTACTGGGTAACTAATTTAGACATCCTACCACTGAAAAGTAGATTTTGTAGTTGGGAAATGAGAATTCCAAACATATGTCCTCTCTATGACTTAAACCAGGAAACCAGTGACCACCTCTTCCTTCATTATTCCTATAGTGCAGAGCTTTGGCATTTAATTAGTTCTTTTGAAGGTTGGAAAACACTCACTTATTCTCTTTGAATGGGGCACTATCATCTCTTGGTTGTTCTAAAAGTCTCACGGTCTTCATCAAACTTTAAAGAAACTAGTTATTCAAGCTACCATCTACCACCTTTAGAGGGAAAGAGCTCCATTATTCACACAAGACCCTTGACAAGTCTATCGTTGCATAAGGGACAAAATTCACGCAAACTCAGGCCAGTTCAAAATCATGGTCTCTGAATGATTTACCTACTCTTGATCATTTTAACCACTTGGTGCCTAAGATATTATTCATACTACCTTCCTCTTTTTACCATTTTGAGAGTGAGTTGAGTTGTTGTTCCAATGGAAATATTTTCCAACGATATTGAATTTACATATACATAAAAAAGATCTTCAAACCGAGATTCTTTGGTGATTTTGTGACTTAGAATTTTTTTCTTTGTTTGTCTTCCTTTTTTTTTTCTTTTTTTTCTTGCCTTCTCGTTCATTGTTGGTTTAAAATTTCTCTTTATTCATCTTCCCTTTTTCTTTTTCTTTTTATTTGTCTTTTCGTTTATTTTTGGTTTCTCCTACATAGAATTAGACTTTTTTTTTTATATCCAAACCTTTCATTGATTTACATTAAATAAAACCCTTACAAATAAAAGATTGACGTTTTCGCAGGGGTTTTGGTATAAATCCTTCCGAACTATGGACCTTATGTAAATATGAACACGAATAATGGGTCAATGTCTAAAATTAAATCAACTAACTAAATTTTTTAATTAACTACATGAGTTATAAAAGTAAGGCCGAAACCAACATGTTGACAGAATCTGTTACTTAAACCATTAAAGGTTGATGACTAGAATGTCAAGTGAATGTTGGATGACACGTGGACTATTAAAATACATATTTTTATAACTATAATTATGATAGAAAAAAATATTCATGAAAGGTTTGGATAAAAAGAAATACATGTAGTAGTTTTAATAATAATAGTATTCATAATAATGCTAATATTTATTAGAGCTTATGTTACCTTATTTAGTTACCCTTATATAGAACTATTAAAATACATATTATTATTATAATTTTTTTTATATATAATTCACGTAAATCCCAGGCCCTGAATTATATAAAAAAATTTATAAGAAGTTGACCCACAAATAGGTTACCTCCGGATTTCTAAATGGACTGAAATCATAGATCCATATCCATGTGGGTGTTCGAAAAATCGTATGTTAATTCTCGCTGGCAGGATTAGAATCCGGAACGTGATAGCGTTGAAGACCCGTCTTTTACCATTATTATAATTGTAATTATGATAAAAAGTCTATGAAAAGTTTGGATAAAAAAAATACATGTATAATAATAATAGTATTCATAATAATACTCATGAGTCCAATTGATGAACAAAAGCGAAACAAATATATTAGCGGTTAGCGGAAGTGGTGAGCGGTTGGGGAACAGTACAAAACTGTTAGAGAAAACTGTTGGTGAAAGCGGTAACAAAAAATTGAGAGAAATATTTTTACTGTAATTTTTGAAAATGTTTTTATGATTGGTACAAATAAAAACGTTTTATATCAGCTGCTTTGTTTTATCCGTAGCAATCAAAGCTAATATTTATTAGAGCTTACGTTACCTTATTTAGTCCCTTATATAGAAATATCAAATACGAAGGAATCTCTTGTGTCAATTAAATAATAAGGTAAAGAAAAATATGACAAACTTTAGTTGTTTGCTGCAAATTGCAGGTGGGCATCCATATCGAAGAGAATGCCAAATCGAACAGACAACGACATCAAGAACCATTGGAACTCTTGTCTCAAGAAAAGACTCATGAGAAAGGGCTTAGATCCAATGACCCACAAGCCCATCATCAACCTCACGGTCAACACAAAGACGACGACCAAGTACAAAAAATGCCACAGCTCTTCTTTCTCGCCCTCTTCTGGCTCAGCCCGTACCCTGAACAATCTCGCCGCTTGTATCTCATCTAGAAAACACGATCTTGACAGGATCAAGAATATCTTGTTTCACGGGAAGATCACAAGAAGTGATCAAGAAGATGAAAAAATAGAACAAGAGTTGAAGAAAGATGATGGTGACAAAGAAGATGATTTTCCTAAGTGGAACGTGGAGGAAGTGAGGCGTTTCATGGAGATTGATGCAATGGATGACGAGAAAACGTCGTCGTGCGAGAGTTTTACGTTTTTGGAGTCTTCATTATCACCACCTTACCACTCTGTTTTGTACGAGAGTAACATACTTGATTATCTTCTTTGACTGTTCTGTAGTACAGTACTGAGTGTTACATCATTAATGTGTTATGCAAGTACGTGTGTACTCATCGTTTATTGTCTGCAAACAATATTCATGCCACTCTGACCTCAAATTAATTGCGTTTTCATTTAATATATATTTTGTTTTAAAAAACAAAATTCACCCAATATTCGGTTAAAACAATATTAAAGGGTATGTTATATTAGGTCAATTTTTATTCTTGTTGGTAGAACTAAACTTTCTTTTTTATAAGTACCTTTTTAAAATTGTTAAGCTTAATATATCCCTAACTATAAAGTAAGTTGATTTTTTTTTGGTTTACTAAGTAAGTTGATAATCTTTAAAAAAAATATTACACAAACACAATTCGAGTAATTAACTAAACCTATGTTTTTAGTTAAAATATTCATCGATGATATTTAAGATTTCATTGCCCAAGTTCGATATTAAGATTGAGAAGACGAATTTTAAACAACGGCAAATTTAGAGTTTGGGATGAGTGTTTTAAGTCTACTGATGAAAAATAAATTAAACTGAGATTTCCACAAATAGTGATTTTTCTTATTAACTTTGATAGTAAGAAATTAAGTGGTTATGAGAACAGAAATAAATAAAAAAATCGGAGCGAGGGTTTTGGATAATTTCTTTTGATGTTGAGAGCAGAAATAGAAACATAAAACAAATTTGTTTATGCAGTGGGCGAGAGAGGTGGTTTGGCTCCCTGCTTCTTTTGATGGAAAGAGCGCTGAAGGGGGTTTCTACGACTCCCTATGTTATACTCCTTCTCTCACTAAGCTAACATGATACTGGAGGTTTTCTCTAGCTCATGGCTTTTCCTCATTGGGTTTTAGAAATTTTGGTAAGGATTGGCCTCCAAGCTCATGAAGGCTCACTTTGTACTTTCGATCGTGTGACGGTGTGAGCATCGTCTCTTATTCAAGGCGTGCTATCCTTTGATACGAAATTTTGGTGTCTCTTCGTTTCTTCTCCTTCCTACTAGTGCATGGTGTTTGGCCTTTGCTATAGTTATGTTAGATTGCTATTTGTCGTTGTTCTCGTTTAGGTTGATTAGAGTCCTGTTAAGTATCTCCTTCGATTTATCCTTGGTTCACTTTACGGTGCTGCTTTCTAAAAATCGTTGAGGTTGATGTTGCCGTACTTTTCTATTCCCGTCATTTGGGTTCCAGTTTCACTTGCCTTTTTTTCCTCTGATTTTGCGATAATTCAAGCTCTCGTCTTGTCTCCCGTAAATACTTTTAGTATCTCTTGCTTCACATTTCGATTTCTTTATGCTAGCCCTTAAGATTTCTAATATTGTTCTTGATTTTCTGTTTTAGAGTATTATATACTATTAAACATTTCAATCGCAGAATTTGTTTTATTAAATAACCGTACAAAAGAAAAAAAACAAGTAACAAATCTTGGTAAAACTCTATGGGGTATTGAACTGGATTTTAAGAGATTTAAAGGTTTCTTAAAATTCATTATTTTTCAACTAAAGATTTTAAAATGTCTTTCCAAATCCAGTGTTATTAAACATGATATTTATTTAAAATCACGTAAAATCATTTAAAATCTTTTATTATTTAAACAAAAATATGTTAAAATCATATAAAATCAACTATTATTGAAAATGTTTTAACTATTAGAATTTTAATGATTACAAAGAATTTTAAAGAATTTTAGTTAATAATACAAAAATCAAAATCTTATAATTTTAGTTAATAATTGTTGGAGATTTTAACAACTTTCATATAATTACCAAAACCATCAGAATTATCTAAAATTTTAATTAAATTCAAATTATCTTAAATATCTAATTCAATACACCACCTATAAGTTCTTTTGTTGTCAACTATTTCACAACAACAAATATATCTCATATGTTCTTTTCTGTTAAAACATATTCTTTCTTTAAATTCAACAGTATTTGTCGACAATGTTAATGTGTGTGTGTGTATGTATACATTTATATCTCGACAAACAAGCAACACATGTCATTTTCTAATGGTCTATCCCTCCGCGTTCATGAAATAATTATACTTCTCTCCGTGCATATTTGATAATAATAATTTAAAAAAGTGAAGAGATGACAGTAACATGATCAGCAGTGTATGAACATCATTCAACACAAGTGTCAAACTTCATCTCACAGTTTTAAGCACGCGATTTTTACCGAACAAGTCATTTATGCACGTGTTATAACAAATCATGGATTTTATAGTGTAGACAACAGTGAGAACGATAATTAACGCGGGCTCATCTATCAATTCTGAAACCAAAACGCGCTAGAAATAATGAAGTATATCCTCTGTTTATTTTTATTTTGGCTTGTCTATAGTTTGATACTTTTTTTTCTTTTTTTTTTGCATATATTGGGTAGTTTATTCGAACTATTTGATCTGCTGTTTCCTTTTATCTGTTTGTTGAAGGTTGATCTTCGTTTTCCATCGAACATTTTCTATAAAAGACAAATAAAATTTTTTAAAAAATAACTCGCCTTTTTACCAAAAATAGAGGTAAATTATTTAAAAAAATTACGCGCTTCAAAACCACCCAAATCCCAATTATATATGTTAAGCACGGGGGACAAACAATATAATCACCATATTTGATTTTTATGGTCACAAACTAAAAATCAAACAGAAACCTTTTGAAGGTCCCCAAAAATAAATATTATATTTAAAAATTAGTGAAGAGTGGTGAGACCTAGGGTTGGGCACTGATACTCGTTACCCGTCATCGACCCGTGACCGTCTCGTATCCGTCTTGAAAAAAAGTACCCGTAGCTTTCGGGTCGGGTAAAGGGTATCAAAATTTTATTACCCGCGGGTAAGAGTTGGGTATCGGATATCAAATTTTTTTTAACTACCCGTCTCTATCCCCGTCCCGTTACTCTTCTTATAGTACCCGTCATATATTACCCGCACATATTGGATAATATTGCTTTAAATTTATATTGAGCGTTAGGAAAAAAGATACAACATCTTCTCATATTTGGCCAAATCCTTTAGCAAACAATCTCTCTAAAAAAATATCTTGTTATGTAAGAGGATTCGTATTATCTATTACTAAGTAGTAACGCGTCAAATATCTTTTGTTTTATCCTAGTTCTTCCATCGCAATCGTTCGTATTTTTAAAATAAAATATTATATTTTTGGTGTTGAAAATTTTAAATATATATGTTTGGAGCTAAAAATATTGTTATCATCCGGATGAGGGTAAAGGGTCGGGTATTTAGAGGGTAGGGTAATTTTGGACGGATACCCGTTTATCTGGGTATACTAAATGTTAGATACCTGTGAGGGTCGGATCGGGTAACGGGTATCCCGAAATTCAAGGGTATTAATCTCGTGCCGAGTCCACCTTTCTCGATCTGTTTGTAGCTACAGTAGAAGAAGAAAACAACTTTAGAAAAGAAAAGAAAGAATTATAGAGTAGCGACTTTAATAATGAGGGGTCAGGAAGAAAAACAAGAAGAAAAAAAGGAAAGTACAAAGACACTAAACTAAGCCATAATACATATGCAAAATATCAAGAAAAGATTATCTTCATCCGAAAGAAATATATAGTAACTATATTGCCCGAGATAATGAAATTACATAGGTAAGTTATGTTATTCCGGTCTATATCACCAAACTCTTTATATAGGTGTTTTTTTCTTTTTTAATGATGTAAAAAAGAAAGAAAAAAGTGGTCTAGACATAATGAAAACATTTATTATAGAACTCAATCGAAGGATTCATTTCTCTCCCAACTAAACCAGCCTCCGTCCCTAACTAAATCCCGATCTCCCTCTCTAGCGAACGGTTTTTCACACCGCTACCGTGATAGGGACCATCGTTGTTTTCTTTATAGGTTCCATCATAGATGAGTTTTCCCCTGTAATCACATCAGATTTGCTCAGAAAAATTCATATCCTACTGAATGATTCGATCTTTAACGGTGGCGGTCCTTGACAATCTTTCTTCTATATCTTGTGGTATGCCTCATCACCTTCTCCTCCTTTGTTTAGATCGCTCGAGAACGGCGATCTTCTCCTTGATCCAAGTTGTCAGTGGCTTTCTTAAACTCTTATGAGATTTTTCGGTGGCTATGTTGTTTTATTCTCGATTTTGCTATGTAGATGTTGCGGTGTGTAGTTTCAGGCATCCATTTTTGGGTCGTTTATGTATTGATTTGATTCATGAAGACTGTCTGTTTCTAGTTAATTGTCTTGTTTCGATCGTCAGTCTATAAAGACGGTAACTTCTCTCATCTTTATAAGGTTCTGGCATGTGATTGGTGTATGTTCCTCTGGATTAGTCTTTAATTTCATGTGTAAATACTCGGCTTTTCTTTATGTGTTTTTCTCCACATGTTATGACATTTGTTTATTCCATATCAGTAAGCTCTTCCCTGATTTGGATGTATGTGTTACCTCTTGAGAGTATTTGGAGTAAATTTGGGTTTGGTTCTGCGTCTTTCAAATCAAAAGAGGCATTAAATTTTGGTTTCTTTTCAAAAAACTAAAAATATTTAATATATATACAAAAACCCTTTAAATAAATAAAAAACAATAGTATATTATAATCATTTGAAAATGTGATTATTATACTTCTATAACTTTCTTTAAAGTTTCTATTTTTCTAACACAGTGAAAGAAACTCAAGAGCCAAGAGTGTGAATGGTGAGAGAAAGGATGATAGAAAGCAAAAAGATGTTCACAACGAAACGGATCCCACCAAGAATGGTCTTTCGGAGTCAATGGATCATTCCTTTTTTCTATATTTTAAAAAAGAATTAACACTTTAATATACTACAAATCTAAAATAAATGGTTGCAAACGAAAGATGTTATGTGAACATATAATCTAGAATGCCACGTAGTCCCACAAGTATTATTTAGCACAATACTTTTCTGTTTCTTTTTCCCAACAATCAAGATTTTCACTCATTTTCTTATAACTATCAGAGTTTACATGCTTACGTACCAAAATTTTATACATTGAATTTTATCTTTTGATAGCTATAAAAAAAATATCGTAGTATAATTCGATGATTTAACATTTAAACGTGTTAGACACTGTTTATTTTCTTCCCCTAGATTGTTTGACCATTAATTTTGTACACGTAAAATTTTCCGTATTAAATAAAAATGTTAAATCTTGACCCATCTGACCATTAAAATATTACACTCTTAATACCCAAACATGATTCGGAGAAAACGAATACAAAATGAGTATTTTTTCAAAATTAACCGACAAACAAAATATCCGACTCTCGTTATAAAAATAAAATAAATAACTTTTAAATATATAAATTTAGAATTATATATATATATATATATATAACATATAAACTTTCTTTTACAAAATCATCTAAATAAGAACAAACATGGAATTTTTTTTTTTTTTTGTTATGTTAAAATTGTGTTAAAGGCTTGTATTAGTATTTCATTAGAAAAGGGCTGGTTCGTTTTTTAATTTTCTAGGACTGCACTAATTGGTTTGCTATTATAATAGATAATTTTTTTTAGACATTGTTAGAAAGTGCTTATGCAAAAGTTTATATAAAGGATTTGGTAATTTAAGTAAGGAGAATACAATTTACATGATGAACTTTTGTCTTTAAACAGTAGAACTATACGTTAAACAATCCGTTTTACCATTAAATTTACATAAGATAAAAATAAAAGAAAAAGCTTGAAAATATTCTTTGAAGATAGAGAATCTGCAAGTAGCGTCACAAAAACTAATCAATCTTTTATTTTCAAAATCATCGTAACTAACTTCGAACAGTCTCTCTAAAAGATTACAGCAAATTTTTAATAGAAAATCATGTATTTCATGGCCCAGTGGAAGGCCTCTATTTTTGAATGGAGATGAAATAAACTTTGTTGCTTTCTTTTGCCTCCCATCAATTTATCTTTAAGTTATGTAGATTTTACATTAATTTATGTTAACTAATACTTACATTTGCATTAATTTAACTGCATATTTATTCATTTATCACATATTAATAATATAATAAATTATTTATTAGTTGGTATCTATCAATCGGGAACATCTAGAATAGCACATAAGGTAATAAGACATTTCAGTGAAAAACATATGGATAGCCGATACATTATCCTTATCTTCGGATAATTGAATTGTGATATTTTTTTTATCTAGAGATGAGCATGAGTTGAATAATAAATCGAAAACTGAATTGTGATATTTTTTATCTAGAGATAAGCATGAGTTGAATAATAAATCGAAAATTGAATTGTGATACTTTTTTATCTAGAGATGAGCATGAGTTGAATAATAAATCGAAAACGTGTAACGGAAATTAAAGCATTGCTAAGAGTACCCACATCGGTGATACACGACACGGAATCATAGAAAAAAAAAAATTTAATAGTGGGTCCCACCATTATTTTAAGAAACCGACTCTTAAGTCTCTTAGTTAAGAATCGTTTCTTCCAGATTTCTTAACTGTTTCGTCGACGTGGCATTTAGTGATTGGTCTTTTTTTGTTTTTTTTTTCCGACCTTAAGAAAAAAAATTAAAAAATTTTAAATTTTTTTTTAAGAACCTGGAGGGGAGTTCACATATGGGGGTGCTCCAACGGAAACGGAGTTCTTAACAATTTTTTATTATTTTTTCGTGAGGTCTGCTTTTTTTTTATAGATAAAAAAAAAAACAGCCAATCATAATACACCACATATTAAAAAACCGTATCTAAAAACCCTTAAATAGTCCTTATAACGCTATAATTATTTTAATATTTTTTTTTAGATTTCCGCACTATCATTCTCTCATTGGAGCTTCTCTTAGTGCCCCGTTCTAACATAGTACGGTATCACTAGAAAATTTGTAATTTTGAAAATCAAGTATTTCAAATTAATATATTCCAGAAAAATGTCAAATCTAATGCGAGCAATTCGAAATAACATCCAGCGGTGGAAATATAATATGATTAAACCAAAAATGGAGGGGCTATATATTATTGTGTATCCCTTTATTAAACACATACCAAACTGCTCACTCTTTCTAGACCATTCTAATAAAAAACAAATATATATTTCATATTGTCTTGGCGTAAGTTGTTTAAACGTGGCAATATACTACTGGTTGATCGGAGAAAAATGGGGAAGAAGATGTGGTTCGACGACGAAGGGATGAAGAAAGGAGAGTGGACGCCGGAGGAAGACCGGCAGCTCGTCGCTTACATCAACGACCATGGCATCTGTGATTGGCGTTCTCTCCCCAAAAAAGCTGGTATATATATATATACCCACATATATTTACATACATGCAATCGCATATATATATATATATACATATATATTTCATAAAAAAAATGTAGAAGTGTATTTTTTTATTTATTTTTGGTGTGTGAATAGAAGTGTATTTTATACTCTGCGTTTATGTGAAACTGCGTCTTCTTCTTCTACTTTTTTAAAAATAATTTTTTTTTGGAATGGTTAAAAATAAATTTTTGGTTTATTGAAAAAATTCTAGTTTCTGCCTATGAATTTTAGTTAGTTATGAAATTAATTATAGTTTTCAAAGGCTACTACTCTTAACTGTTCATTAGGAACTGATTCTATCATATGTGTAGTTCCAATACTTTGAGAGAACATTGCCTCCTCCTCTAGCTAGTAACGGTTTTGATATTTAGGAACAAAATTTTGACTCGTTGTAAGTAGAATAAGTCCTTTTTATACAGAAAAGTTGAAGTAATAAATTAATTCTAAACCCAAAAAAAAAAAAAACTGTCCATTTTCAAAAATACCACAAATTTTATATCAAATTACTCAAACTCTTTTAATAGAGAGATCTAAACTCTAATTTTGCAATAAGAACCAAACATAATAATTTAAATTAGTTATAATTTATTTAGGGTAAATATGTATTTTTTAAAAAAAAATAGTTTACCATATTACTGGAATAAGAAATCTACTTTTTTTTTTGAAAATGAACAACAAGAAGGGTATCTTTAAAAAGTGTTAATCTGAAAGTGGTATTTCTCAAAATACTTGGATTTTCAGAATCTATATTAAGATCGTAATGCTTATAACTTTGTTTGATCTTCATATGTTTCCGATTTTTTTTTGTTTTAAACTAGATTTAGAAAGAGATACTCTGTACTTTTCCCCATATTTGTTATTAAAGTTCTTTTTGGTTCAAAATAATTGAAAGATAACGTTTGTATGATTAGCGATCTTTGGAATACAAAATTTGCTATATATGTAGCTGACATGAATAGCAGAACTCATTCTTCTTCTTTTTCACGAAATTAAGCAATATATTTATAAAGTCTAAGACTTAAAAGAATCAGTACACATGATTGGGGTCTTCCAAAGGAAAATATAAACCCTTCACACCTTGAAATAGTTGTTATCACATCCAAAAACTCGACCGTACTCAATACTAGCCCATAGATGAACTGAACCGCCAGCCATTTGAGGATGAGACACCCCATCGTATTAGTGTATGACTGCCAAAGCTTTCCATGAAGCATACTTTTAGCAATCAGCAAAGCTCCTCTAGTAGCTTCCTTAGGTTTCAACACCAGCCTCCATTCTTCAAAATTTTTAAGTCTAAAGAGACAATTACCTGACCACACCTTGAAATTGGGCCACGCATTTGGTTTCTTGATTATACCAGCAAGATCTTTGTCATCAATAGCAAAAACGACCGAGGTGATCCTTAGATCAACCATGGTATGTAAAGCCCATAGAAAGCCCTCTTAGCTGCCTCTTTAGATGATTGAGTCACAGCCAAGGAGTTCCTTCCATGCATTTTAACCATTCTTGAGTCGTCCCTAAGCATCCATGCCAGTCTCGTGACCTTAGAGGACTTATCCCAAAAATACCCAATGTTACATTTCAACCAATTCTCCGGAGGAAGCTCCCATTGCTTAAGATTAACCACCGACGCAATTTCAACCTCTTGGATCACAACCTGAGCCTCCTCTTTAGCTTTGCTCACCACTTCCATCGGAGAGAGGTATGTCCTCAAAATGAAATTTTTTCTTACAATTTCCAAATGAATCAGGGGATACTCTCCCGATCCCTTTGATGGAGAGACTTTTAGTAGAAGTCATTCATAGCCTTCATAATATTCTATTGAATAATTTTTGTATTTTAACCAAGAATAGAAGCCATATTTTTATATTGTAGCCCAGTTACATGATTGATTACATTTTTTTGTATATAAATAATTGTTTTGGTCCGGAACTTATATACCAAAATAATCCATATGGTCGATATTAACGGTGTCCAAGAACGACAGGTGTTCCCTATAGTGCCTATTTTTTGGTTAGAACATCTTTTCTTTCTTTTCTTGGGTAGGATATAAACTTTTTTAATGACCCAGTCTTCGCAACTTCTTTTGTTTGCCACTACAAAAGCACATTTTAATTAAGCTCCTTTTTAACTACTAAAAATTGAAATTTGATAACAGTTAAATTATGAAAAACAGGTTTGCAAAGACTTGGAAAGAGCTGCAGATTAAGGTGGCTTAATTATCTTAGGCCTGGAATTAAAAAAGGCAAATTCACTCCTCAAGAAGAACAAGATATCATCAAACTTCATGCTATTCTTGGAAACAGGTTAATTTCTTAATTAATAAGTACTACTACTACTTTGCCAAAAGTCAAAACCTAACTAATATATTGGCACAAATCAATACTTCCATATGTTCCGTAAAAAATGTTATATAAAAATTTTGTTCTTATTTTGTAATGAACATTACTTTATATTTTTAATGCAAAATTTGAATAAAAATCAAGTTTAACTCTATTGTTTTACTGTATTAATTAAAAAAAATAAAATAATTTAATGCATTAATAAGGATTAAATAAGAACTTTTAATGATTTTTTTAATTCGTATAAAAAATTGTAGAATAACATTTTTCATGAAACAAAGGGTGTATTAACTATTCTCTATAAAAATTGATTTTTGGAATTTTTATACACTTTTAATTAATTGATGTGTCATATAATTTAAAAACTCATCGGTTTTATTTTAGATGATGTTTAAAGACTTCACACATCAATTAAGACTTCATTTTTTTCTCTTTTGTTTAATAATAATTACTGTCTAATTTTAAACAATACACCTAATAATAAAAAATTGCAATATACAAAATGATAAAAAGAGTAAAAAGGACTTTTAGTTTGCATATAAAAATGTAAAACATCCTTAAAAATGAAACATTTTTTTAGTCAAAACATCACTTATATAGTAAAACAGTAATAATTCTTTCTTTTTATAAAAAGTAAGAAAATAAATTCTTAATTCTTAATGTTGTTATTGTTGAAAATTGAAGGTGGGCAGCCATAGCGAAACAGATGGACAATCGAACAGACAACGACATCAAGAATCATTGGAAATCTTGTCTCAAGAAAAGACTCAAGAGAAAAGGAATCGATCCGATGACACACGAGCCCATCAATAACCTCACCGTCAAGTCCACTAACAAAGAATGTGGTAGCTTTTTCAGTGCGACGTCGTCGTCATCAATGGCGAGCCCTTCCTCATCCTTATCCTCCGGCTTTGCTCGTCTCCTGAACAAGCTCGCAGCGGGTATCTCATCTAAACAACACGATCTCGACATGATCAAGAATATCATTTCCGACCCGAGAATCACAAGCAGTGATCCGAAGATTGTTGGTGGTAAAGAAGATGATTTTCTGTTGTGGGACGATGAGGAAGTTAGGCGTTATATAGAGATTGACGAAATGGAGTACGAGATGACGTCGTACGACTCAGTCTTGTACGAGAGTACCCAGATACTTGATCATCTCTTCTGACTCCAATTCCAGTGCTAGTGTATACGTTAACGTATGGTTTATTGTTGCAACAAAGAATATTAATTTGGACTACTTTGACCAGAGAGCGATTTCCTAAAGTGCAAGTCTTTTAGCATATGGTTTTTTATGAAGTATATTTGTAGAAAGAAGTTTAAATGAAATACTAGGAACCTCATGAGCTTGCGATGTTCATGCAATAATGGTTTAGAATTTATTGTGACGAGCAGGCACTTTTTTCTAATGTATGCTTATTAAAAATTATTTAATTTATGCAATTTTTTAGATCAAAAAATTGTTATGACCCCCCTAGGGCACGTAGACGTAGTGTCTACCACAATGCCAGATCATGCATATGGGCTCTTAATATTACCTACAGTGGTTAATGGGTTTTTGGCTTAAAATAATGAAATTACATGGTCTTGACATTAAAGCCCGCCTCGGCCGAAACTTCTTGATGCATGCAATCTTGGGTATTCAACTCCAACCGAATTGAAGTATGCGTACCATTTTGTTCTATAAGACTATACTAAATATCTATATATATAGTTCACTAGAGTTAATTAATTATTTATTTCATCCTATGCCAAACTCAAATTTTACCTCAATCGAAAGCAATTTGTTTTTTCTTCTGAATTTTACCTAATATACCAAAACACCACAATTTCTTAACCAAATAAAATGTTTGAATACCAAAGATATAAACGTCTATGAAATACTATCCCAGTGGTATTTCATTTTTCGATTTAAAGGGACTGACTTAACTATGCAATTGATTTCTCAAAACTATAACTTGAGGAAGTAGAATTATAACGACTAATGAGACATTTACTACTAAGTGCTTATATAAGAGCTTATTTTAGTTTTTCTTTCCTCCGATGCTAATTGCTAAATTATAGAGGAAGATCACTTTCACACACATTGAAAGCCGTATTTAGAAAAAGTTTAAATCCTAAGACTCCCTACTAACTCGTCGTCCTCCTCAAAATAGATCATCTATGATCATAGTCGCCTCTAGGATTGCTCATACTCTTTAAAAACGATGATATTTGTTATAACCCTCACCAAACAACAAATTATGCCTTAAATAACTCTAAGCAAAGCCCAGAAATAAGCAACCATTTTGTTTCGTAAATTGACTCACTATCTAGTCGTGTTGACCTACTTTGACTTGATTGCAAGAGGATTTTCTTGAAAAATATTTCAATTTTTTTCATTCACGCCTAGTTCTGACTTTTTTTTTTTTTTTGTAAGAATATGTAAAATTGATTATAAAAAAACCGTTTCTACAATAGCTTCATTTTTTATTCTAAAAATTTAAAAAACATAAACTAACTTAAAAGAAAACATGAATACATAAGATGTCATCTTGAACCAAGCCAAGTCTCCATAAGAGAAGCATATTTTCCCTTTCCATCTTCTTGAATTGTCGAAATTCGATTGCGGATGCATTTCTCAATTGTGGTCGCAAGAGTGAGAGATGGGATGTTTGGTTCACCATGTCTCCGTCCATTTCGCTGCCTCCAAATCGTATGCGTCGCCACCTGAAAAGCATAACGTACCAAAAACAGTACGGACATCGATAAAGAGTCGTCAACAATAAGCTTCATCACATCACCCCAAGTTAATGTGAATTTCACTCCGACGAGTCTCTTGATAAGCACTTCCCACACTTCCGTTGAATAAGAACATTCAAAAAAGAGATGGTTTCGACTTTCCCCCTGACTATGACAGAGTACACACATCGGATTAATGCCCAAATTCCAGTTCATCATTCAATCGCCGGTGCTTAAACGGTTTTTGATTGCGAGCCGAACAGATTGAGTATTTTGGCGTGGCCTTAGGGAACCAGACGCCATTATACCAGTCCTTGCAAGGTTGCTCCTCTTGTATAGCTTTCCATGTTTCATGCGATCGAAACCATGGTCGAAATTTACCCTCATTACCCTTCCAAAGAACAACATCACTTTGTCCCAAAACCCTTGTAGCACAGAAACCATCGAGTTGGTCTTCGATGTTGTTTAGAATGTCAAGTCGGTGTCGTCTTCTTCGTCGAGTTGCAGCATCAGCCACCGTGGCATTTTATCGGAATACCTAAGTCGATACAACCCCGGATCCCCGTAATGTTCAGCAACCTTCCCAACGGCGACCATGTATCGTGCCAAAACAGAGTATTATGGCCGTCACGTATGTCCACTTTAACAAAACCATCAGCCAGCTCTCTATACTTAAGAAGCTTCTTCCACATTCAAGAACCAAGAGAGCTTGTTGCCTTGAAAGACCAGAAAGAACCCTTTCCAAGAAAAGATATAAGAATATAGGAAAATAGTAAATCTTTCCAAGATTTTATGAGTTAGATACAAATTCTCTCTACAACAAACCGATCTCTAACTCTACGGTCATTAAAAATGCAACTAAAGTAAATATTATCCACGACGAAACAAATTCTATTGTCTAGAGTATACAAAATTTCACCAAAACATACATTAATGAAAATGAAAACAAACAAGAAATTAAAGTTGTTGTTGTCAATTAATAATTTATAGTAATTGTTTTTTACATTTATTAATTTAATACAACGCCGTGCCACCCATCTAATAAAAAAAAAAAGCAATTGCCTCATGTATTTTAGTTTAGATTTTTAACCGTCTATTATTAACTTGTGTGATTATATTTTTTTTCATATTATACATATATATTTTTTTCAAACCAACTATCATAATTCTCTACATATAATATATTCATTTAATAGCATTTTTTTTATATATATATGCTATTAAGATATTACGGATTTATAATTTTCATAAAATTATAACTAAATAAGTTACTCGGTTGTAAAATCATATTTTCTTAGAAATTAAATCTTTTAGTGATTACTAAAATTTACAAAGTAAAAACATGTTTAAATAAAATAAAAAATTATAGCGAAAAAATATAAAAATGTCCATATCTTTTTATACAATTCGACTCAAGCCTTTCTAAATCTAGGTATGGCAATGATTTAATATATTAATTAATTTAATATATTAATAAATTTTTACATTTAATATTAGTTATTTTAAGAAGTTAATACTAGAATATAACTCCATGCATAATGCATATTGTTAGTCTGATAGAAATTGTCAACATAAATTAGACAAAATATAAATTTTAATATATAGCTAAACTATTTTATGTCAACCGCTAGGTTTTATGTTTCCTATATTAGAAATGAATATAAATGAGGAAAAATAGTTAAACATAAATTATAAAAGAGAAATTATTGCGTTGGATTGGGATCCCCAATTATCACCCTCTCGTGGAGGACAATACACGATGAGACAGCGAACAGCTTGTCTTCCCAGAGATATGCTTTTTCAATCATCCATTGCGAGATTATTTATACGCAAAAATAATTCACAACTAATAGTGATTTTTTATTTTTCACTTTTGTATCAATATTTTTTTTTTCATTTTGGCAGAAATTAGTTGGTTTTCCTATAAAAATGTTACCGCAGAAATTTTGAATTTAAATTAATTAACAGTTATTTTAACTTTTATATCAATGTTTTTCTTGAAAAGCATATATTTCAGAAAATCTCTCGAATTCTAAAAATATCATAAAAAGAATTTCATTAATAATATTTTAGAAATTACAAAACTCAATGTGATATTATTGTCAAATATAATTTTTAGTGCTATTTAAATTTATTTCTAAAAAAATACCACATAAATTTGTATTTAAAATAATGGCTGGATTTTTTTGAAAAATAAAGTCATAGATTCAGATAACTTAATAAGAAAAAAAAAGTAAAACTTTTAAAATATGATCACTAAAAATTAAATTTCCTTATTTAAAAAAAAAAACAAAACCCCAATCATCCCCACTAGTTGTAAAATTAATTAAATAAATATATAGTATGACAGAAGGAAAAAGAAAAAAAAAAAATGAACAAAAAAAGAGAAGAAATAGAAGGTGTGGGGCAAAGGATTCCACAACCACCGCCGAAATATTTTGCAATTTTCCTAAAATAAGAATATCATAAAGTCAGATCCAAGATATATGCATTTAATAATTATAATATTGGGTCCACCTTATCTTATACGATTATTTTATTCATATTACTATATTAGTATTGTTTTCTCATTATTATATAGCCATGTCGCAATCAAACATCATTTTCGTCATCATTTTCTTCTGTCAACTATTTCCATAATTATTTCTACTTGTAAATTTTGTTATCAAACATTTTCCTTGTAATTTAATTCAGTATTTACTTGTCTATGTGATTTGTTTGTTAAGAAAATATTCAACCTATTCTTTCATTCACATCCTCGTATCTTGTGCCTCTACTAACTCGAATTGAGTTTAAGGGGATGTATTGAACTACCAAGTTCACTCTAAATATCAAGTTCAATACATATTCCTTTAACATTTTCCAACGTTTCTATTGATCACTGAGTTTAAGGTAGAGAATGAGTATTTCTACGTCTTCACTTATTTATCTTTGTCCAAAAAATGGACCACATTTTGAAAAACATATCGAAACACAAAGATATTCTTTTCATCATATGTTGCATCATCTACTAGCTTTTTTTTTATCTCATGCGAGCTTGTTTTGAAAGAATCATAAAGAATTCCACGGGTCAATCCATTCCAAATTTTCATAGAATAGCTACAAGAAATGAAGAGTTGGTCTCCCGTCTCCATCGGATCTTGGAAAAACATGCAGTAAGTGTTTTCATTAGTGTTCCGGTTCTTCATCTTGTCACATGTGGATAATCGATTTTGTATTACCAACCAAAGAAGGAAAAGTTATTTCGGAGTTTCGTATGGGAACCAAACCCCTTTATATTAATCTTTCAATGGTTTAGCCAATAAGAAATTGATTCTAATTAGCTCGAGAAGATAAATTTTTTTTTGAAATTATATGTTTTGTATCTCCACAAAACGATATCATCTCAAACATCTCGTGTTCTACTCTTCTTAGTTAGTTTTTCTTCAACACAATTCATAAAATTTTATCTTGTTCATAGCATCACTCACCGTTGAGTGCTTTGGAATAGCCATATCGATAAATCTCCTTTCTCCAAATTCATAAAAAGTTTGGTCTGCTGAACTCCAAGAGGCGAACAAAACAAAAAAGCCGAGTTTCGGTATTTACATCCACCATATGAAAATTTTAGCTACTTCTCGATACTTCAGTAGCTTCTTCCACGTCCAAGATGCAATTAATGTTATCCTTTATAATCCAAAAGGATCCATGTCGTATCAAATGTCTCTTGACCAAATACCCCATAGTGTGTTTTTGGTAGAACGTAATCGCAAAAATCAACTTTAATCAGCTCACTTTTTTAGCCTCATCTATCAACTCAACCCTAAACTGCCTTCCCGTTTTAGAATACAAACATCTGACCACGCAACTTTAGCTTTCTTTGCATTCAAACCAGGACCCGACTATAAGAATGTTAAACGTGATTTTTCAATCTCTCGAATGCAAGCTTTAAGTAATCTAAACGTTAAGATTCACAAATTTGCCAAGCTGAATATCACAAAGCTTATAAGATGCAACCTCACTGTTAAAGAAATAAATTTATTCTTCCATGAAATGATCCATGAGAGAATCCTCTCTTTCAATGGTAAATAGTCCACCGATTTCATCTTGTTGTCCTCAAATGCAGAACAAGTATCTAACTGGAAAAACTCCATATTAAAAGACGAAGGGTCTCTTCCTTTGAAACCTTAGAAAACCGCGCCATTTATAATGTGTACTTCTAAAGGATGATCTTAAAACCCAAAGTTTCTTACAAACTCTTGAAAAACCGTAAACAACCCTTCAATTAATCTCTTGTTTCCGTTAATAAAATAAAATATCAAATCGCCTGCAAAACATAAGTGAGTAAGCTTCATACTCTCAAAATATATTTGGTAGATAATATCTCGAACCATTACTACCTTGTCAAGTCTTCTTGATAGCACATTTATACATATGAAAAAGAGGTATGGAGAGATCATCTTTGTCTTATACTTCTTTCACTCCTAAAATAACTTACAACATTCACCTTCACTGAAAGACCTAGAGATGTACAATCTTATCTAATGAATAAATTATTTTAGAAATGAAGAGCTTTTAGAGTATTCAACAAAAACATTCATTGAATTGAATCGAAAGCTTAAGATATATCGATCTTTATCACACATCAAAACATAATGAATAATTGTACTATTAGTTTATTGACTTCGTGACAAGGAATATGTTGTCTATTTGTAATCTATTTCTAACAAAAACAGATTGATTTTGATAATTCCGTGAAACTATTTCACATCAGAAATTGAGACTAGACCTAGACTAAATAAAATACATGAGTCGATCCATTATTTTTAGTTGAAAACCCATGAAACTTAACTTAAAAAATTCATGAGTTTTTTTTCATTGGTATGGATCTAGCTGTAGGCCATTTTTTTTTTTGCCCTGGTTAAGAAAAAAGACATAAATTTATTGTAAAAATTATTTTTGTTGCAATCAAGTTTTTTCATTGACAAACAAATAATGTTACTGACATGCTTAATCTTGATAAGCGTTGCATATTATACGTGCTCTATTGGAGAAAGTTTGTTATTGATAATTAGTACTCCATAAACTAATCTTAAAACGTGTGACCTTAGCGTATCATTAGTGCGTGATTATCTGAAACAACATTAGTAATGCGAATATTTATTACTATTATTGTCATCGTTTCCTTAAACCCAACACGATAATTAAATATTCAACTAATCATATTTGTTGCTAATGCAATCTTTAACTTTAAAAATAAGTTACTGATAGATGAATAGATTATCAATATATATTAATAATAGTAGTTTCTTAAAAACCACTCACGTGATATCACTTTCATGTTCACCTAAACTTTAGCCTCTCTCTTTAGTTGCAAACATAATAATTTAATATAGAGAATTACATATTTGCATCCAAAAAGCATACGTAATATAATATATTACGTAAATGAACAAGTCTCTCGACCAAATCTAACAATTTATCAATAATATTATGCTTAATTTTAATTAGAACCAGTCTTTGATTTTTTTTTCCCCATTTGGTTAATACATTTACTATTGCAAATGATGATTGATAATACTGAGAATATTGATTTTTTTTGGGATAAAGTATTGAGTTTCTTTTTAGTTTTTATATATAAATATTTAGACATACAAAAAAAAACGTTTTCTACGTTTGAAAAATTAAATATTAATTCATTTTGCTATATAGTTTGACTCATGGATTCTTAGCAAATTAGATAACCAGTTTTATAATTAATGTAAAACAAAGGTTTATTATATTGGAGAAAAAAGGTTAATTCATTTATGAGTTATAATCATCTGTTAAAATATGTATCTCTGAACTATAATAATTAGTTAATTTAACCAATTCTTACAAAATTTTCACCAACATTGTAGAATCTAAGTTCAATTAGGTTAATCATTAAATCTCGATTTATCACAATTTGTCCCACCATGCTTCTATAAACCAGTAAAAAAAAAAAAAAGATATTTTTGAAAAAAAATTGTTAGTGAAGTTGAAAGGACATTTTAGTTTCTACTTTTTTGAATAGTTTAAAATGCGGTTTAAAACCTTTTTCTATTTTATTAGTTTACCGTTTGCATATGTTTTGGAAAAAATATATACTTATATACAGTACTGTTAGTAAAACTTTTAAGAAAATTAAAACAATGTTATTTTGTTTTTATTATTAATTTAGACGGATTGAGTAACAATGGTAGACTCAATTTGTTAAAACCCAATTCCTTACCTAAGAATAAGTTAGTTAGATTAACTATAAATTATAGAGTTTATTAGTTTAAATATGTAGTCTAACCGATAGTCATAGTTGATGGATATATTGGTGGTTTTCCCCATTACTCAGATAAATATTAATCAGATAAGTTTTTTTTTAACACTATTCACTTATCACATAAACCATTGATTTTTCCCAATTCCCATAGAAACTCAACTTGTGTCATACTACTTGCCCCCACTAAGGTGAGTCCACATATATATCTCCGACCTCTGTTCTGTTTCTTTCCCCTCTCTGTTTGCATGTATATATATCTCAAGTAATAAGCTAACTCTTATGGTTTTCTAAAGATTAATCTTCTAAAGTTTTAAGACAAATTGAAAATAACTAATTTTAATAAACATGCACTATTTTCATAATAATTTAGTTTATTTAAATATTCTTTATCAATAGTTCTTTAAATCCTATTAATTTTTTATTATTATATAGTTTTAAATTTATTAACATCAATTAATAATTATTATATAGTTTTAAATTTATTAACATCAATTAATATAAAACATACAGAATAACAAAAAAAAAAAAATCTTAATGAAATAATAGTTCATTTGTGTTTCTATTTCATGAGATATAGGTAGAGAGTTCTATTCTTAAACAATTCGATTAATAAAAATGAATGGATTAAAATTTTCAAGAAATTTATAACGTTATACAAGTAAAACTGTTAGGTGTGATACACGAGTTTTCTGTTGTCGAATCGCCTTGTAATTGTTATCATAATTTGTAGTAGATATAATATATCCCGTAAAAAATAGAGAAAATTATTAGAATATCATAAATAACATCACTTATTATTAGATTACTATACTTTAATTTTTGTTTACTTTAAAACATGGATTTACATCACTAATTAACAGAAATGCCATTATAATTAATTTATTAATTATTATTATTTTGCTTTAAAATAAAAATTCAAAACTATACAATTCATAAATAAAATAAATAAATAAAAATAAAAATAATAAGAAAAATCGAAAATTTAAAATAAAAATTTTAAAATTAATCTTACAAACTAAAAATAATAAGAAAAATCGAAAAGTAAAAATAAAAATTTCAAAATTAAAAATAAAATGAAAAAGTGAAAATATTCGAAAATGAAAAACAAAAAATTAAAAAACTTAATCCTACAAACTAAATTTTTTTTAAAAAAATTTTAAAAAAATTAAAATTAAAATTAAAAAATTTAAATCAAATTGGTTTTTTATAACTTTAATGTGAGATTTTTTCAATTAAATTAACTAAATATTTTAGTTTCATTTTTATATATTTTATTTACTTAATTGAAAACAAAATCTTATATTTTTAGATAATTTCCTCAACCAAATAGATAATACAAAAATAATAAGTCAGCCACTAATTATGTTAACTCGGCCACCACTTATATCACAATAAAATAATTATTTCTGAGCCGACTTATAAAACACGTCCAGGCCGAGTTACTTACTATTATGCCGAAAATAAAAATCGGCCGCCAATCTATATAAACTCGGTTGGAATAATTTAAATCGGTCAGATAAGTAGGCCGAAAATTACATAAATCGGCTAAGTTTTATAAATCAACTGTCAATAACCGAAAACTCAGCTTCAAAATTGTAAACTCGGCCTTGCATAAATAAAACTCGGCCTAGGATAAATAACTCAGCCGTCACACAAAATTGGAAACTCGGCCACGAACATAATAAATCGTTCATTCTCCTAACTCAGCCTAGAAACATATAAATCAGCCGTAACTATTTAGGCCGACTTATCTTGGCCGAGTTTCCTAAATCAGTGGCATTTTTCGTAAATTTTTTAAAAATTTGCTGATGTGGAAATGACATTTTTGTAATAAGATTTTTTATAATACATGTTTTTAAGGGTATTATGAATATGAAAAATAGTCTAATAATTAAAAAAAATTTCATATTATTACAATGTAATATATGATATTCTAATAAACTTCCCTAAACAATAATTGCTTTATTAGTTTAAAAGGCCGAATTGGTTTCTGGTTAAAACCAATGTTTAATAGTAAATGTTGGGAATGAGTTTTAACTAGAATCAAAATCATTGTGCGTGGATCATTTGACTCTAGGCTACCACATAGATGGATAAATGGATGATTTGAATATTCATATAATTAATAGGGTTCGTTTAAATCATACATCATTGTGAAAAAAAAGAAGTTCAAGAGTAAGTCGATGTACTAGTTTGGTAAATACCAAATGTACATGGTTTCCACAATTTCTGCGATGTACTTACTAAATCCCAAAACAATGAGTTGCTTGAAGTTTCTAGAGAACACCTTCAGTACGGATTAAAGGAAGGAGGAGGTGGCTAGTTATTATTTCTCTTTGCGTCATTGCTTGTGATCTCACACAATTTTGTTTTATTTATTTCTTGTTTTTATTTTCTCATTAGATTATTACAAGTTTCTATTTGCATACATAAGCATCCTCCCCACACGAAATTGTGCTGGGTTCTTGGATACATAGTAGTAATAACGAGATTGTGTAGTTGACATCACCGAAGAGGCAAAACACAGAGAGACATAAAAGACAAAATAGCCATAATAAAAAAAAAACTTATCACATTCTGTAAAACAAGAATAGGTTCAGAAACCAAAAATACCCCCAGAAATAAAGGCTATAACTCTTTTATTTTATTTTAATAATTAAACCTCCTGCTTCAAAAGCTCTATCCAAAGGCCACCAGTCTTTTTCAAATTTGGGTACGTTTCTTCGCAGATTAGCAAAGTTTAAGAATATGTTTATCGGTGGATTTTAGTTAAAAGTTTTTAATATTTTTTAATAATTTTTTTTGTAAAACCTGCATATTTCTCTGAAACAAAAAAAACCAAAAAAAAACAAATCAATATGTTTGCACTTCTAAAATAAAGATTTTAAGATCCGGATCTTAACTATTACGTGAAATCCGCTTAATATTTAATTAACTTTTTTTTTTAGAATCTGTGCAAAATCCACCAATAAATATGTTAGTAACGAGGAGGCTTCATTGGTTTGGTTATTATAACTTGTCATCTAATACATATTTTTTTTTCTATTGCTTTCATAGGTTTAAGATGTCGGCATAAGTTTTTAAGGGATCAGTTGACTCTCGTCGTCAAACCAAATGTTTAACATGATGTGCTTGGTTTAGGCCTTGAATGTGCAGCATGGTTGTAAATAAACACCATGTGATTAACAATTATGTCACCATTCACAATTAATATTTGATACACTTGTTGTTACAAAAAATAAAAAAATCAGGTAGAGTGGTTTCAAATTTTGGTCATAAACCACACAAGAGTTAGACATCTCCACTTTTGGTGTGGTGCAAGTTATTATAGTGGTTTGACACTTTTTTTTTTCTTTTGAAGAAAATTTTGTAAATACACCCAATATGATAATAATATTTATTTCTTATTTCTATATAAAAATGTATTAATGTTTTTTTTGATTAAACGCTTTGAAGAATAATTTTATAGTATCTTCAAATTTAAATTCTATTTTGAATAAATTTCTATTTATTACTTAAAATACTTATTCAATAATGTAACACAAAATTAATAATTTTAGTATATGATTTTATTGGTATTATTAATCTATTTTAGTTTATAAAAAAATTCAATATGTATCATAAACCAATTTTCTCAATTTTCACCATTCATACATTTACCTTGAATCACAAACTGTTTTTTTCACCTTTCAAACATTGTCTCGCATCATCTGTTTTACAATAACCGCACTTATTCTGCATGGTATTTCATCAACCGCACCACAATAAAATCGCACCGTACCTCCAAAAAGACATTTTTCGAATCACTCAAACCATTATCACCATTCGAAACCTTAATATGTTGGTTTGGTTAAGTTGGTTTCATTATTTGCCTATTCTCATATTACTAAGTCTTGTATATATATACTACAGTAATACACTTCATTTCAATAGGAAGTGGATGTACTATATTTTGTTCACTAAAATGTACATGATCATCATATAATCCCAAAACTATGAGTTGCTTAAAGTTTTTAGAGACCGTTTGTCATCCTCATTAGTCAGTATAGATTAAGAAAGTAGGAGGTGGTTTGGTTATACAGTAAAACCTCTATAAATTAATAATATTGGGATTACATTATTTTTAAAATATTTTATTAATTTATAGAGTTATTAATTTATCGACATATTAATTAGTTCAAAAACTAATTTTAAACCTAAAAAAGTATTAATTTATAGAAATATTAATTAATCGAGTATTAATTTATATAAGAACTGTAAATTCTTTTGCATCATTACTTGTAATCTCACTCATATATATATATATATATATATATTTGTTTTTATTTATTTATTGGTTTTTTCTATAAAATATCAGCACAGATTTATATTCGCACACATTTAAAATCCTCCATGCACTAATATGTGCCGGCTTGGCGGATACATCCCGATACACTTAATCTACTAAGTTAGTAGTCATGATAGCAAGATTGGTTAGTTGACATCACCCAAGAGGCAAAACACAGAGAGAGTAGTCACATAAAAGACAAAATACAAAATACAAAATAACAAAAATAAACAAAACTTAGAGATATGAAGCTTATCACATTTCTCTATTAAAGCAAAAATAGATTCAGAAACCCAAAAGATCCCCAGAAATAAAGGCAATAAAACTCTTATTTTATTCTTATATTGATTTTAATAATTTCGAAATTCCACCTCCTGCTTCAAATCCCTATACAGGCCACCACTCTAGGTTAGTTTTAGGTATATGTTTCTCCGCAGATTAGTAATCTCTAGGTCGTATAGTACACTTGGTTTAGTACTATCTCTCTTTTGGAGTTTTCTAGGATTTTGGATTACAAAAGCAAATATCACAGAAACAAAATTTGTGTATTTAACGGTTTTTTCATTTTCTTGAAAAAAAATCGTTTCTTCAATAAGAAGATGAATCATTTCGTACCTGACTTCGATACCGATGATGATTATGTTCACGCTAATCCAAACTCAATGAATCTTTCCAGAAAATCAATCATGTAAGTTCTGCTTTATAATCTTTCTCTCTACTGAATTTTTCATTTTCTTAAATTTTTGAATCTGAATTTTTTTTTGGTTTGGAATTTTTAGGGGTGGAGAAGATGATCTCATGGAGCTTCTATGGCACAACGGTCAAGTTGTTATCCATAATCAGAGACCCAACAACAACAACAACAATAGGAAACCTTCTTCTCCGGTTAAGCTTCAGGCTGCTCCGCCGCCTCCGATGCATCACCAGCAGCAGCCGTTAGATCAGAACATTTTTATCCAGGAAGACGAAATGACGTCATGGCTTCATTATCCTCTCCGTGATGATGATTTCTGTTCAGACCTTCTCTTCTCCTCCGGCGTCGCCTCTGCTTCAGCGTCTCAGCCTCAGAGCGTTTCGAGAGCAGTGGCAGCAGCTACGATTAGTCCGTTCTCCGCCGCGACGGAGAGACAGACGATGAGTCAGGCTGCCGCCGCGGCGCTGGAGAGACAGACGATGAGTCAGGTTACCGCCTCGACGCCGGAGAGACAAACGATTAGTCAGGTTACCGCCGCGAGACCTCCAGTACCGTCGCCGTCTGTTAGGCCGCCCGTACCGTCGTCTGCGAGGCCACCGGTGCGGAATTTTATGAACTTCTCGAGGCTGAGAGGGGATTACACCGGCGGTAGCGGTACAGTGGAACCTGGACCGTCGATTTCGAAGGCGGTTGTGAGAGAATCGACGCTGGTAAACCCTAGCGCGCCACAGTCGTCGTCGGCGAGCGTATCCGATTTAACACGACGGACGGTTTGCATTGACAGTCAAGAGACGGTCAATTGCAGATCCAATTCCGCCGTAGCTGAAGGCGGCGCGTATCCTTTCGCAGTTTCAGGACACAATCGGAAGGGAAAAGCAGTGGCGGCGCCGGAGAGTGAGATTCCCGGTACGTCCTCTTCTCTTGCGTCAAAATCCGAAATTGAGCTGGTATACGAACAACCGGAGACGAAGAAGACGGTCGTCGATGACAGGAAACGAAAGGAGAGAGACGTCATCGACGAAACTGAGTGTCGCAACGAGGTGAGTCGAAAAGCCCGAGTCGTTGTTGATAATTTCATAATTGCCACTGTGTTCATTTTAACTATCGTGCGCTGCTGCTATGGCTGTGTCCATTTCAGCGCATATATAATTTTGGCGCATTTTAGTTTGGCATTTAGGATTCAGCGCATTTTAGCACATCGAGGTATATTTAGCCGTATATGTAAAAAAATTTGTTTTCGTTTTGGTGTGTCTCTGGTTTTTTCTTTTGGTTAAATATTTTGAGTGTTTTTTTGAGTTGCAGGAAACGAAACAAGGACGCGGAGCAACATCAATGAAGAGATCTCGAGCTGCAGAAGTTCATAACCTCTCAGAAAGGGTTTGTATTTTCATTGTTCTAAATAAAAATATTTCAGTTTTCTCTTAAGATTTCATTTGACATTCGAATCTTAACTTTTCTTTTTTGTAAATTTGTCAACAGAAACGAAGAGATAGAATCAACGAGAGGATGAAAGCTCTACAAGAACTCATTCCTCGCTGCAATAAGGTCTATTTTCTGTGTAACTTTCTGCTCAAGTCATCCAACATTTTGTCTCTGATTCAAACTATTTTGTTATTGATTTTTCAGTCAGATAAAGCTTCAATGCTTGATGAAGCTATTGAATACATGAAATCTCTACAGCTTCAAGTACAGGTAAATCTTTTAGCTTTAATTAAAAGTTTCTGTAGATTTCTTCTTCTCGGAAGGATTATGAAGTTTAAGTTAAAAGTTTTTAGGTTTATCATGTTCAGATGATGTCAATGGGATGTGGTATGATGCCGATGGTGTATCCGGGTATGCAACCATACATGGCCATGGGTATGGGTATGAACCAGCCTCCGTCTCATCCTCCTCCTGCGTTCATGCCATTCCCAAACATGTTAGGAGCTCAAAGACCTTTGTCTACACAACAAGCTCATTTAGGCGGATCAGTGTTCCCAGGACCACACTACCCTGTTCAGTCTGATCCAACCTTGAACCAGCCTCAGTATCCGGGTTACATGGATCCGTATCAACAGTTCCGTGGTCTTAACCCGACTCAACCACCTCAGTTTCAGGTACTTTAACTTTTCTCATTCATCTGTTTATCTCATCTGAATGAAAAATTCACAAGATGTTATCTATGATTCTTGTAGAGTCAAGCGACATCGTACCCGAGTTCGAGTAGGGTAAGTAGTAGCAAGGATTCAGAGGAACAAGGAAACAACACAACAGGTTAATGCCTCCGTAGGAGCCAGAGGTTCTGTTTTTTCAACAAGCAAAAGACACACAGTTTTGGAGAATTTGACAGCGTGTGCTAACATGTAAATCGTAATCTCTCAGATCAGAAATGTTGCTTGTTTTTTGTTTTGTTTGGTCTTCTCTTTTGGTTTGTATACTTAGAAATGCTGTACATGTTAAAAAAAAAACCTAGAGATCTAGGAATCAATATAGCATACAGGCACTACAGAGATTTAGTGAAGAGAATAGACGAGAGACTTAGTTTTCATACATATACAGAATCTCATTAGTCTTTGTCGTCTCCTGTAACTTCTAATGGAAGCTAGTCTTGATAAGAAACTTCTGAATTCTGAGTAGTGTATCATCAAAGTAACTGATACAATGAGTCAACCATGAAACAGAAAACGAAACTAGCTAGGAAGACCTTTTGATGACCAAAGTGAAAAGCAAACCGAGCGCAAACATTATTGGCCAAACCGAGAACTTGATGGGACTATCAGCTCCATGTGTGATGAATGAATAGTTAATAGCAGTAAGAATTGTTTGACACAAAGCGCAAACCAATCCAATCATATCCAGAAAACTACCAAATATGTTTGGCCTCTGTGTTGGATAGTGAAACCAAGGGATAGGCCAAGTCCACTTCCATAAGACTCTCTCAACTCTTCCTTTGTGTAAGAGATCTACGAGGCAAAGTAGACAAGACAAAAATGACATTGACATTGCAGCCAATGCATATAAAGGTTTATTCGTAGAAGAGATCTGGTCAAAAACCGAGGAAGGTATTTCCAACAAGAGGTTGGTCATGACCAGAGACCACTCAATTAGAACCTGTTTAAAGACAAAACAAAAAACTTGCTTAGAATTCTCACATCTGAAGTAAAAATTGACCCAAAACAATATATTAGAGACATACGTCAATTCACTCATTATCGATTGGTTTTGAGTTGTATAGCCATGAAATTTAATTCGAACCATAAATTTTTTAAAAGCATTGTTCTTGAGTAAAACAACCTTTGTTTTTGAAGCTCTTAGTAGCTTGCTCTCAATTTCACTAGCTATTTCATTCACCAACATCTCCTCATCTCTAGCAAAAGAATCACATATATAATAGTAATATGCACTATAATCGAAACTATGAAATTGGAGTTATTATATATATATATATATATATACCTCAAGTGGGAAGTACTCCATCCAGGGAGGTTAATAGCTTCCATAAAACCATCTCTCCATTCTTGAAGCTGCTCAGCTTTATCATGTCGCTTAGCAAAAGCATCTCCGAAACTTCCTGTTTGATTTTCGATATCAAGAGGATCAACATGGTAAAAGACAGGTATCACAATCTGACCAAACCTCTCTTTGCATTTCAAGATTGCTACAACTTCATCTAAACACCATTTTGAATCCGCGAAATTTTCTGAGAACACAATCACTGAAACTCTTGATACTTCGATTGCTTTTAACGACTCTTCATATCTCTCTTCGCTTGGTAGTTCGTCATATAAATAGGTTTTGATCCGTTTCCTACGTAGACAGCCACAAAGATGGCTTACGAAATTGTCACGAGTGTCTTTGTTCCTGAAACTTAAGAACACATCGTGTTTCATTTTAGGATTTGACTTCATTGTTTTCGTTTTCTTTTCAGACCCATCGTTCTGCTTTTGCAACCATCTTTATAATATTATTTTGTTTTTTTTCGCCGACCAACCACCACTTTTTACTTTTCTAATCCATCTTTGGACTTCCTTTGCAAGTTCCTAGAAATTATAATACTATTTAATTACGCAATACATCAGCATTTTCAAACTTTCTTTTCTTTATGATTGTAATATTTGATTTATCAGTGTGTCGACAAACAAAGACAGCTAATTGTGTTGACATTTTTGTACATTTTTTCCTTCAAAGTCGTCGAATATTAATGCAATCATCTGTTTTTCTATTGGATTGAGTTTTGCGAACCTCACTTTGATTTGATATGGCACGTTATGGCCCAATATCGTATATGCTAGGAACACTGTGTGTCCCAATTCAGAAATTTAGACAGCTATACTATGCATAAAACAAGAAGATGAAACTAACTAGCTCGATCTTTTGATAACCAAAGTAAAAAGTAAACCAAGCGCAAACATGATTGGCCATACCGAGAACTTGATGGGATTATCAGCTCTATGTGTGATGAATGAATAGTTAACGGCAGTGAGAGTTGTTTGACACAAGGCGCAAACCAATCCAATCATCTCCGGAAAACTACCAAATCTGTTTGATCTCTGCGTTGGATAGTGAAACCAAGGAATAGGCCAAGTCCACTTCCACGCAACTCTCTCAACTACGCCTTTGTGTAAAAGATCCACGAGGCAGAGTAGATAAGATAAAAATGACATTGACATTGCAGCCAACGCGTATAAAGGTTTATGAGTAGAAGAGATCTGGTCGAAAATTGAGGAAGGTATTTCCAGCATGAGGTTGGTGATGACCAGAGACCACTCAATGACCTGTTTGAAACAAGAAAACGGATTTGTTAGCATTCCCACATCAGAAGTGAGAAAGAATCTTAAGTAACTTATAGGAAACATACATATGCAATTCACTCATTATTGATTGGTTTTGAATTAGAAGTCGATGAAACTTAACAAAAAATTTTAAATCGTTTTTGTTAGCAAAGTATGAGTTATAAACCCTTAAAACTTTAAAAGGCCGGTTCTTGATGTAAATAACCTTCTTTCTTGAAGCTCTTAGCAGTTTGCTCTCGATGTCACGAGCTATCTCATTCACCAACATCTCCTCATCTGAAAAAGGAAACCTATATATAATACGCATTATAATGAGAAAGTATGAAATTAATTGAAGTTATACCTCATGTGGGAAGTACTCCAACCAGGGAGATTGATGGCTTCCATAAAACCATCTTTCCATTCTTGAAGCTGCTCAGTTTTTTCCCGTCGCTTAGCAAAGCCATCTCCAAAGCTTCCTGTTTGATTTTCGATATCGAGAACATGGTAAAGAACAGATATAACAATCTGACCAAATCTCTCTTTGCATTTCAAGATAGCTACAACTTCATCTAAACAATACTTTGAATCCCCAAAGTTCTCTGAGAACACAATGACTGAAACTCTTGATACTTCAATTGCTCTTAGCGACTCACCATATCTCTCTTTGCTTGGTAGTTCGTCATATAAATAGGTTTTGATCCGTTTCCTACGTAAACAGCCACACAGATGGCTTACAAAATTGTCACGAGTGTCTTTGCTCCTGAAACCTAAGAACACATCATGTTTCATTTTAGGATTTGAATTCATTATTTTCTTTTTTCTTGACTTACATACCAGTCGTTCTTCTTCTTTATGATTCTCTTCTTTTGATGACCAACCACCTTTTTTTTTGTTTTTCTAATCCATCTTTCAACTTTCTTTGCACAGTCCTCGAAATTATATACTTTTTAAGTACACAAAAGATCAGCATTTTCAAAAAACAATTTGGAGTTTCTTGGAGGTTTATGATTTTAATATCTGACAATGTGTCAGTGTCTCGACAAACAAAGACAGCTAATTAAGTTGACTCTCTTGTACACATTCCTCCAATCAAATCTGTGTTTGTTGTATTGGATTGAGTTTTCGAGTGATCACTTAACTATATTTCGTACCACATCACCTCTTTTTGCTTTATCAATCTGTTTTTGTTGGATTGGATCGAGTTTTGAAGCTCACTTGATTATGTCTAGGCTGGTTTAGTCAACCTGAGTTGTCCATCAACTCATTACAAAACAGCCATCACATAGTCGATATTATATAATAGAATACTAGTGTGGTGAATTCAATCCACTTCATAATCCATCATATCGGCATAATATGTTTTAAAATTGAGTTCTAACAATTGTCTCCAACTCTGGTTTGCTCTTCCGTCGTTTCTGAGAAGATGAGCACACCCTCGAGTAATTGAGCCTCATGCCTCTTCTAATTGATACTAAGTGTTTCATTTATAGCTTTCATAATTGAGATTTTTTTTTTCAATATAATCTAGAGTGTGTTTTTACCAAAACAATTTGGCTTCTTTTGAGATCTATTTCAAATTTTTAATTTAACCGAAAGTTTTATGTTAAAACATTAAATATTAATTCCACTTATCGTGACCAAAATAAAAATAAACTAATCCCACTTATAAAATTGCTTGCTTATGTTTTCTCATTTAGAAGATGGTTATATGGATCATGTGGTTACAAAGGAATAACAAAATTAAATCACATTTAGATGTTAGGAAAAAGCTAGAATTTTTTTTTTTTAATTTTTTCTTTTGAAAAAAGTATGTAAAATTAATAAAAAAGTCTTTTTACATCCTACTGTAGCGTTCTTGTTCTTCTAATTCTACAATAGAAAGAAAAGACAAAAAAATTTCAAAAGAAAACAAAAGCAACAATCATGATCTAGTGTCGAACCAAATCTCCATGCAAAGATTCAAACTTCGATTGCCCATAGCTTGTACCAATGAGATCTTGTTACGGACTCCTTTACCAATAAATGAAACCATATTGTTTGACGGTATTGCAAATTCACCATGCCTCCTCCGGTTCCGTTATAAGGTATGAATTGAGATTTGAAACGCATACCTAGCCAGAAATAGTGTGTGCTTGTTCAGCCTGTCATCCACCAACAGAGTCAAAATATCATTCCATACCGTTGTAAACCGTTGCCCTAACAGTTTACACACTAATTTGGTCCTTTACACACTAATCGTGACCAAACATTCGTAGAGTAGCGACAGTCAAATAAGCTAGGATTTTCAATATAAACGAATCGTTATTGTTTTGCTAGACGCCAAAAAAAATATAAAAATGAAGTTAACAAATGGAGACAATATGTTAATAACTTACTGTTCGAACAGCCAAAAAACAACAAAAAGCCAACCCAACTACTTTAAAAAAATATTTATTCTAAAATTAGATAAAACTGCTTTTACTATATAAACCACATAAGACAAAACCAAATTTTATCATCTTATTACACAATTGTAAACACAAATAAAATCTAATTCGAGTTTCAAACTGTATATGATGGCTCAAAAATTGAACAAGATATGCAGCATTTTGATGATTGTAGTTTTATTCACGATGATGGTCTCAACACGAGTCTCACATGCAAATACGAATGATGTATGTGTTAAGCATTGTGTCTATAACCAATGTATGAAAATTGCTAAAAAAGACAACTATTCCCTTGTGTCAGACTCCTTGCAAAAAAACTTTGCAACGGAAAAAAAGTGTATCAACAGACATGGGTCGTTACTCGAAACAAAGGCTACTGTGACGCATTATTTGGTTTATTATGTTAATTATTTTTTTTTTGTAAATATATTTAAAATTAATACAAAACACCTTTCTTACAAAGATGCATCGTTTTTGAATCCAAGAACTAAAAAGAACAAGAAACTATTATGCCTTCTTTTTTCTAAACACAAACCACAATTCCATGAGAAATGCATATCTCTCATTTTCATTGTTTAGAATCGGTGAAATTTGATTCTGAACGCCCTTTTCGATCGTTGCGCCAATCTTATAGGCAGTCCTCCCGTTTCGCTGTTGCCTTTTACAATTTCTCTCGCACAAAATTGTATGAATTGAGAGTTGGAAAGTGTATATCACCATGAAACAAGTATGTTTGTCCAGCGAGTCATCAGATATGATCTCCAACATATTATTCCAAGACGTTGTGAATCTCTGCCCCATAAGGTTCTTTGCTTGAGCTTTCCATACTTCATGACCGTATGCACAATAGAAAAAGAAGTGACTCCGACTTTAAACCTGGTACTTACATAAAACACAAGAGACCTCAATTCCAAGATTCCAATTCATCATATGGTCACCCATTGGAAGATGGTTAAGAATTGCAAGCCAAACTTGAAAAGATTATTTGGGAGTGGCTTTAGAGAACCATATTCCCTTGTACCAATTTCGGGGTTTCTATTACGTTAATGATTAAAGATTATGAAAACTAAATTTGTGATAGTTTCCGTAAAAATAATAGACATGCATGCTCTATATTACTGTACTAATTAATATCGTAAGTATTTAAAATTCTTATATATTACTAGTGGGTGACTCGTCTTACGGGCGGAATTGAACTCTTTTGAGAAGGTCTCTGTGGTCTCAACCTTGTTGTCAAAGTACAAATGAGTTCTGAATGTCGCATTCAGATAAATTTTACCTACGACAGTTTAATGCGTGAAAAAATCTCGAAGATTGCAAAACTATAATTAAATGTTGTATTATATTGTCTATATCCTAAAACCTATAATTGTCATTTATAAATACTAAGATTTATAACTATAAATTCAACCACTCATGTACAAAAGTGACGATCAACTCGTTTTTCTTCTAACGTAAAGACTTAATATCTGATAAAATTTTAAAATGTTAAAACTGATTCTAGAAGTAGTACATTCAAAATGTTGAATTCTACAATTAAAATCTCCTATAATCAAGTACACAAATCATGACTTGCGGTAATTTATCTACTACAAAAAAAGACTAAACCATTAGAGACATGTGGACACTTGATCAACAAAACTTGGTATAAAAAGATTTTAAAAGTAAGTTTTTATAGCAGAATATACTTACAATAAAGTGTTTGAGTGCCTAAATGGACAAAAGAATTTTGGGAGGACCTGGCACAATATCATATTTGAATACCTCCAATAGGATTTATAATTCCTTCTGATTCGATATCTGAGAGCCTTTATCCCAAAATTTCATTACCTCCATCCTTTAATTAAAATGTATATGGTTTCCAAAAACGATATTTACTATGAAAAACAATTAATACTACATTGGAAACGCTACTACCATTCTTTTGCACCGATCTTGCAATTTTTGCAATTTAAATACTGTAATTGGCCAAATACAACAATAATAGAAATATACTAAGAACAATATCAAAATTATAGAGAAATATACTAGCTAGTAAACTAAGCCATGAATTACTATAAGCATGTTCATTACTGGTAAAAGGTTGGGTGGTAGTGGGAAAGTGTACTAAAAAATCATTACATGAAGTGTATCTCTAAAAAAAAAATCGAATATTAGCGAGTAAGGGTCGGATAGGTTATTTTGGGTTAGCTAAATTCACAATTCGGTCGGTAATCCAAATAATTAAAAGCATTACCCAAACATATAACTATATATACTTTTGAATAATATTAATAAACTTTGGATATCTTTTAAAAAAATTTGAATACTTATTAAGAAACTGTGAATAATTTTTTAAAAATGATGGATAATTTAAAGAACTTATAAATAATTTAGAATTCACAAATAGTCTTATAAAATTTCTAAAATTTTAATTTTCCAAAAGGGTATAATAGGGTACCATGGGTAATTACACGACACTTACTCTTATCCGTTATATCACTATCCAAACATGTAATTTCAATTACCCTTACCTGAAAGAGCTAGGTAATTCAGATCGGGATATCTAACATGTAATGCACAAGAAAAATTCAGTATAGAAAAACTTTTTTAAATAACTTTGATCAAGAGAAATACCCTAAAGTACTAATTTTTTGTTCTTTTCCAAAGAAAATTCCATTATCTAACAAATAGTAACTATTTTATCCAAATTATATACATAATTAAAATATAATGTTTCTAATTTAGGGTTTAGACTTCCCTTATAAAAAAAGATTAATTTAAGTTATTTTGTTATTAAACTTGTGGTATAATAATTTTGAGAAAATAGTCAACCATGAAACAAGAAGATGAAACTAACTATCTCTTTGATAACCAAAGTACAAAGTAAACCAAGCGCAAACATGATTGGCCAAACCAAAAAACATGATGGGAGTATCATCACTCTTTGTGATGAATGAATAGTTTACGGCAGTGATGATGGCTTGACACACGGAACAAACTAATCCGGTCATCTTCGAAAAGCTACCAAATCTGTTTGATCTTTGAGTTGGATAGTGAAATCAAGGAATAGGCCAAGTCCACTTCCAAACAACTCTAGGCTAAGTCCACTTCCAAACAACTCTCTCAACTCTGCCTTTGTGTATGAGATCTACGAAGCATAATAGACAAGATAGCAATGGAATTAACATTGGGCGCAGCCAACGCGTATAAAGGTTTACGAGTAGAAGTGACCTGGTGGAAAACCAAAGAAGGTATCTCCAACATGAGGTTGGTGATGGCTAGAGACCACTCAATTATAACCTGTTTAAAAACAAGACAAAGAAGTGCGGTTAGGATTTCCACATATGAACTAATAAATGACTTAAAAGTATATATATATAAAAGAGATATAAATGAGTAAGTCTGTTAAAGTTAAAGTTTTCCTTCAAACTCGTCGAACATTATGCTAAGTTAATGCAATCAAATCTCTTTTTCCATTGGATTGAGTTTTGCCAACCTCTCACTTTGATTATGTTTTGTACCCGATATAACCTAAATATTGCCCGTTATAGCCCAATATTCTGATATGACTTGATATGGCCAATTATGCCCTGGTATTAACCAATATCCTCCCTTCCCAGCTAGAGTGTGAAGGTTTGAAATAACCAGATTGAGAAGAAACTCGTTAAACTCCCAGAGATCTAGGATTCAATATATCATACAAGCTACATATGTTTAGTGAAGAGAATATATGATGAGAGAGTAAGTCTTAATATAATACACATCCAATCATTATTCTATCTTGCTTCTCATAACTTTGATGGAAACATAGCTAGCTGGATCTTTTGATAACTAAAGTGCAAAGTAAACCAAGCGCGAACATGATAGGCCAAACCGAGAACTTGATGGGAGTATCAGCTCTATGTGTGATGAATGAATAGTTGACAGCAGTGATGATGGTTTGACACAAAGCACAAACCAATCCAATCATATCCGGAAAACTACCAAATCTGTTTGGACTCTGAGTTGGATAGTAAAACCAAGGAATAGGCCAAGTCCACTTCCACAAAACTCTCTCAACTCTGCCTTTGTGTAAGAGATCGACGAGGCAAAGTAGACAAGAAAAAAATGACATTGACATTGCAGCCAACGCATATAAAGGTTTATTTGTAGAAGAGATCTGGTCAAAAACCGAAGAAGGTATTTCCATCAAGAGGTTGGTCATGACCAGAGACCACTCAATTATGACCTGTTTAAAGACAACACCAAAAAAAATTGGTTCACATCTCAAGTAACAAATGACCCAAAATAATATATAAGAGACATAGATATGCCACTTCAATCATTATTGATTGGTTTTGAATTAGATTTCCATTAAAACTTATAGAAGTTTCATTTTCGCCAACAAATGAGAGCTATAAAACCCTAAAATTTAAAAGCCCGGTTCTTGATTTTAACAACCTTCGTTCTTGAAGCTCTCAGCAGCTTGCTCTCGATTTCATGAGCTATTTCATTCACCAACATATCCTCATCTCTGGCAAAAGAAACATATATATGTATAATAATACACATTATAATGAGAAAATATGAAAATAGAGTTATACCTCAAGTGGGCAGTACTCCATCCAGGGAGGTTAATGGCTTCTGTAAAACCATCTCTCCATTGTTGAAGCTTCTCCGCATTATCTTGTTGTTTAGCAAAGGCGTCTCCAAAGCTTCCTGTCTGATTTTCAATGTCGAGAGGATCAACATGGTAAAGGACAGGTATCACAATCTGACCAAACCTCTCTTTGCATTTCAAGATTGCTACAACTTCATCTAAACACCATTTCGAATCCGCGAAATTTTCAGAGAACACAATCACTGAAACTCTTGATACTTCGATTGCTTTTAACGACTCTGCATATCTCACATCGTTTGGTAGTTCGTCGTATACGAAGGTTTTGATCCGTTTCCTACGTAGACAGCCACAGAGGTGGCTTACGAAACTGTCACGAGTATCTTTGCTCCTGAAACTTAAGAACACATCGTGTTTCTTCTTAAGATTTGAACTCATTATGTTTTTTGTTCTTTACATACAAATCGTTCTTCTTCTCAACTATATCTATAACTAATTCTCTTTTTTTTTTTGCTGACCAACCTTTTGTCTTTTTCTTTTCGGTCTTTTTCTAATCCATCTTTCGACTTTGTTTGCTCTTTCCTCGAAATTTCATACTATTTAATTACAGAAAACACCAGCATTTTTAAACTTTCTTTTGTAGTTTTTTTGGACGTTCATGATTTTAAAATTGGATAATGTCAGTATCGACCAAGAAAGACAGCTAAACTAGTTATGTTGACTTTCATGTACAATCACCTCTCTATTTTTATCCAATAAGTAAAAATAAATTTTGTAATTGTTTGGCTTATGCTTGTTTAATTGAATACTTAATTAGAATTTTACACATTGTAAAAAAAAAAATCTAAATGTATAAAGTATCCAATATAAACTAAATGAACTTTGATTAGCAAATTAGACTATTAGTAACTACAAAGTTAATTCTCCCTCCGATTATGCTATTGATATAACCTTTTTATCTAACAATCACAAACACGTTCACATGTTAATCTCTTATCCTTTTTATCTTAGCTATATTTAAAACGGGTAATAGGGTGTTATGGGTAATTACCGGATCCTTACTCTTATTCGTTGGAATAAATTATCGTTATTCGAATGGGTAATTTCAATTATTCTTACCTAAAAAAATCGGGTAAGGGTAGGATCAGGAAAAGTCCGCCCGAAATGCACAAGCCAAATTATGTATATATAATTTTTTTAAAACAATTTTGATCAAAAGAAATACCCTAAAATACTAAAATTTTTGTTTTTGTTTTTGTTGCAAGGAATTCTATTTCTCTCAAATATAGCACATCTTATTTTGTAAAACATCTTTTTACCCAAAATAAATTACATAGCAAATTAAAATATAATTTTGGATTAATTTTTTTGTAATTTAGGGTTTATATTTTCCCTATTAGAAATCTTTTTAAAGTCATTTTGTATTAAATTTGTGGTATTATTGGGAAAAAAGTATTAGTTGTGCTTTTTGAACAAAACATTAAAATGTGGTATTTTTTTTATAATTGTCCTTTGATCAATTGTTTTGGGATTAATGTCAATTGAAAGAGCTATCAAGTAGTCAACCATGAACCAAAGAACTAACTAGCTCAATCTTTTGATAACCAAAGTACAAAGTAAACCAAGTGCAAACATGATTGGCCAAATCGTAAACTTGATGGGAGTATCATCTCTCTGTCTCATGAATGAATAGTTTACAGCAGTGATGATGGTTTGACACACGGCGCAAACCAATCCGATCATATCCGAAAAGCTACCAAATCTGTTTGATCTTTGAGTTGGATAATGAAACCAAGGAATAGGCCAAGTCCACTTCCACACAACTCTCTCAACTCTGCCCTTGTGTAAGATATCTATGAGGCATAATAGACAAGATAACAATGAAATTGACATTGCAGCCAATGCGTATAAAGGTTTATTCGGAGAAGAGATCTGATCGAAAACCGACGAAGGTATCTCCAACATGAGGTTGGTGATGACTAGAGACCACTCAATTATAACCTGTTTTAAAAGAAGAAAAAGAAGTCTGGTTAAGATTTCCACATCTGAGGTATTAAATAACCTTGAAAGTAACATATAAGAGATATAAATAAGTATGGTCGCTGTCAATTAATTTTGAATTGGAAGTCAATGAAATTTTCGATCTATTCATTTTCACCCACAATGATATGAACTACAAAACATTAAAAAATTTAAAAGTACAGTTCTTGATTTAAACAAACCTTCGTTCTTGAAGATCTCAGCAGTTTGCTCTCGATTTCACGAGCTATTTCATTCACCAACATCTCCTCATCGCTGGAAAAAGAAGCATATCTATAATAAGCAAAAATGCATTATAATCAAACGTATGAATTGGTGTTTTATATATATACATCAAGTGACCAGTGCTCCATGCAGGGAGGTTAATGGCTTCCGTTAAACCATCTTTCCATTCTTTGAGCTGCTCGGCTTTATCCCGACGCTTAGCAAACGCATCTCCGAAGCTTCCGGTTTGATTTTCAATATCGAGAGGATCAACATGGTAAAGGACAGGTATCACAATCTGACCAAAATTTTTTTTGCATTTCAAGATGGCTACAACTTCATGTAAACACCATTTCGAATCCCCAAAGTTTTCCGAGAACACAATCACTGAAACCCTAGATTTCTCGATTGCTTTTAATGATTCTTCATATCTCACATTGCTTGGTCGTTCGCCGTATATGAAGGTTTTGATCCGTTTCCTACGTAGACAGCCAGAGAGATGACTTACGAAATTGTCACGAGTGTCTTTGCTCCTGAAACTGATGAACACATCATGTTTCATTTTTAGTATTTGAATTCTTTTCTTTTTTTGTTAATCAACTACTACTCTTTCTTCTTCTGTAAATCATCTATATAATCATTTTCAACACTTACTTTCTTTGCAGTTTCCTATATTATCTACTACAGAAAGGAACAAAAAAAACATGACTATACTTTTTCTTGGACTTTCTTTTGTAGTAGTTTCTTGGAAAATATGTTTTCAATATTTGATTTAGAGTTAGACTTCGATGTGTTAGTGTGTCACCATCACATAAGAATAATTACGTGGCGTTTCGTGTACGTTAGGGTATTCGTACAATATCTTCGAATTGTGAACACGATCAAATTTGTTTTCAAGTTATCTCGGAACCTCCGTTGATTATGTTTTGTACTTTTCTTTTCTTTCTGTCCAAATAAATATACGTCTGTATTACTTCGCTTATGTGTAAAAAGAGGTAATTAGTCCTCGTAAAATACACATTATTATCAAAAACTCGTCTTTTTTTGGTTGAATCAAACGAAAATTTACGAGGTTACTTTTACTAAACATTGATTTTCTTAACTAAAAACTGAAAATAATTGAAATTTTGAAACCAATGAAGGGCCAATTTAGAAACAAACCAGATAAGGCAACGATTTTACCTAAGCAGAGAGTGAAACAGTAAATGGAGAAACAAAGTAAACTCGGTGAAACAATTATTTGTTGTGGTCTTTTACATGTAAAGACCTTCAGGAACTCCTTCTTTCTTCTTGAACATAACCTTCTCTTTCGCCTTCTTGAAGTCTGGATGCGTCACCTAAAACCATAATATACACCAAAACAATAAAACACAATAGTTTTACCATAGATAGTGAAAAACAGAGAAAAATCTTTTAATTTACCTTCATTCGACGCTCTCTGAGAGCAAGAAGACCAGCTTCTGTGCAAATCGCCTTAATATCAGCTCCTGAAAACTCGTCTTTCGTCATTACGAACTCTTCTAGGTTCACATCGTCCGACAATGTCATCTTTGATGTGTGTATCTGGAAGATACGTCTTCTTGTTTTGATATCTGGTAGAGGAAACTCGATCTTCCTGTCGATTCTTCCCGGTCTAAGTAGTGCCGGGTCTAGACTTTCGATTCTGTTTGTTGCGAGGATGACTTTAACATCTCCTCTTGAATCAAATCCGTCAAGCTGGTTTAGTAACTCCAACATAGTTCTTTGGATTTCACGTTCACCACCTGAGTTCGCATCATACCTGTTTTTTACAACAAAGAGTCGGATTTAGATTACCAAAGTCACGATCATTGTTTGTTAATTAATGGATCATGATTAGACTTACCGCTTGGTTCCAACAGCATCGATCTCGTCTATGAAAACGATAGATGGTGAAAGGTCATCAGCAACCCTGAAAAGCTCCCTCACAAGCTTTGGACCATCTCCTAAATACTTCTGAATCAGTTCACTACCAACAACACGCAAGAAAGTCGCTGATGTCGAATTCGCCACTGCCTAAAAGAATACAAAAAATATAATATTAGCATAAGACACATCTAAAAGAGTTCACTCGGCAATGATCCAAGCTTGAAACGTAGAAAAAATAATAATAAAGACAGTAGACAAATCCAAGTGACTCTTGAGTCTTGACAAACTTCATCCATCTGAAAACATCCTTGAGATTTACGCTATAATATCTCAAATCTAGAAGATCAAACCAAAGAAGCCACTACCGTGACAAATTTATCTATCTTTCTAAGTACATAAGCTTAGCCTAACCGGACGGTTTCAGCTAACTCTCTTAGTGAAAACTGATGTAGAATTTCACAACTGCCTGAAAGAATATTAAGTAATTATCCTTGCTTATACCCACAACTCCAAAATTTATCGTAAAACGACACACTAAAAAGAAACCACACTGCAACAGTCCAAGTTTGAGATGCAGAGTCGCAGACCATAATGAAGAAGACATTAGATAAACACAAATCCAAGCGACTCTGACAGACTTCCCCCATCCTAGATATCCTTCAGTCTATTATCTAACATCTCAAATCTAGATGATCAAACCAAAGAAGCCACTGCCCTGACTACTTTATCTTTCTAGGGACAGAAAATCTCAGACTAGCCGGGCATTTTCAGCTAGATAAAGTGAAGAACTCATATTAACCTCAAGGATGATATAAGAATAGATTAAGCATCAAGTGAGTTACTGAAAGAGATGTCTAACTAGGAAGCTTTTGATACTTGTGACACTATAGGGTAAAAGACTAACCTTAGCAAGCAGTGTCTTCCCAGTGCCTGGCTCACCATACAAGATCACACCTTTTGGTGGTTTAATACCAATATCTTCATACAACTCGGGATGAGTTAAAGGAAGCTCAACTGCTTCCTTGATCTCTTGAATCTGAGCTTCTAATCCTCCAATGTCAGCATATGACTCTAGAGGAGCCTTCTCTACTTTCATCACAGACACCATTGGGTCTACTTCATCTTGTAGAATCCCAACAACAGAGAGTACCTATCACAAAACAAACATCTTTAACATTTCAACAATGTCTCAGACGAATTGGTTCAAAGTTGCCATGGAGCATTGTTAAATTGAGAAACAAGATAATTCCTATTTTCGAATCTAAGAATCCTTTGCACAAAATCGGAGCCAGAAAAAGAAACCTAAGTGTATCAAGATGAAACCCTAATGACAAAAAAAGCCGAATTCGTTTACAATCAATCGAGAAAAGAGTGAAATTAACCCTAATTGACATACCTTGTTATGCATCAAAATCGAGCAGCCAGGCTCGAGCTGATCCTTGTCGACGAAAGACAATATCCCAACGTAGTACTCAGGGCCAACAGAAGAAGAAACAATCGCGTGGTTCTCATCAATAAGCTCTTCCAGATTTCCAACACTCATAGGTGTACCACGAAGATCATCAACCTTAGATCTATCTTCCTCAGCTTTCTCTTCCTGAGGCTTCAGTCTTTCCTGATTCGCCACGAATTCTTCCTCCATCAACAGATAGTCCTTGATCCGCTCCAATTTCAGCAATCGAAGCTTGCACTTAGTAGAAGGAGTAACCGTCGGCAGTCGCGCCGCCGCCTCGGGTCCTTTCTGCTTCCGTTGCTTCCTTCCGACACGAGCAGGTGGTGCGGCGGGCTCGAACTTCTTCTCCTTCTTGTCCCCACCATCTGGTTTACGATCTCCCTGCCGATTCAATCCACCCGATGGTCCTTGACCCATGGCTCGAGTTTTTGTTTCTCTCTTGCTTCGTTCCTCTGAGATTTCTCGCTTTAGGAGAAAGAAATCTTGATGCGTACAAGATCACGGAGAGAATCTAAGTGGGCCGATTATTTATATTCGGCCCATAATTTTACGTTTGAGAGACTTGGTTGGGCTTCAGTTACCTTAGCCTAATTGAATTATTTATTTACTTTGTCGACAACCTATTTCATTTGTAAACTAAACAAAGTACAAGGCATCCAAGTGAGTTATTGGCCATTTTCATACTGAAGAACTCTCCACCTTTCTCATACTATATGATTTTTTTTTTTTTTTTTGGTCATCATACTATATGATTTTAAAATAAGAAAAAGTAAATACATTACTTTTATAATAATGGTCGTGAAATCATAAATAATTTCGCATTAATATAAATCTAAATAACTACTTTAATTTATAAATTTTAAATAAATTCTTACATGCACTTACTGCGAACGAGTCATACGACATTTTTTTGGGTCAACATGTGCATTTTAAATTAGGATAGAAACAAAATGATAACACTAAGCTACATATGTCCACTGAAAATATACTAAAATATCTTAAAATAGTACCACAAGTAATCACAATTTTCTTATTAATTTTTCATTAAACTTAACATTTGTAATTATATAGTTTTACATCACCATAAAAGCTTAATATTAATACATAGTTTTACATCACTATATAAAGCCGTTTATTCAATAGTTCAGGTGATTTCACTCATGAGATTAGCCTCTTTCAGCTCATCCTATACCATGAGCAACATTAATACAAACAAATAAGTTACATACTGCAATTGTAATAGTAAAATATTTTATAGAATTTTATAAATTTTGAGGTTACATGTAGCTAACCACGATAAATACACATATGTAATTGGGGAAAACATAGAAGAAAAGATACATAATTAAAGATAAAATATACCATTACCATACTAAAGTGAACTGAAACAAACCAACGTTGATAAGTCCGACTTTGTTAAGGTTTTATGATATTTTCTACCAAATCAAATTTAAATCAAAATACCAAATCGAAATGCTTCGGTTTGTTGGGGAAAAAGGGTTTGTATTCTTTAGTTACTTGTGGATCAAGTAAGATGCTTTTTCCTGAATAACCTTCCACGCCTCCTTCACGTGCTTCTCCTCTGTCAATGGCGCTCCTATGGCGCAACGTAGCACAAATTTTCCTGACAAAACCTATAGCAAAGATACATTATATATAAAGACATGTCTTAATTCAAAACATATAATCGAACAAGAAGAAAATCACTTACAGTGTGACTCATGAAGAGTTTCCCTGAAGAATTCACTGCGTCTAGAAGGTACCGGTTTCGGCTATTACACTTCTTCTCGTCGTTTTTCGTAGCCACGAGGCGGAAACAGACGAGAGAAAAGATTCGAGGAGTGACAATCTGCAAACGTGAATAATCAGATTCTTCTCAATCAAGAATCTTTTTATTTTCCAATTTTTTTTGAGATTTATTTATAGAGTTACCTCAAATTTAGGATCTTGAGAGATAAGTTGTTCGAGATCTTTAGCTAGTTTAATATGGTTTCTTATATAACTCCTCAAGTTCTCAGATCCATACATTCTTAAAACCATCCATAGTTTCAATGATCTGCAAAAATAAAACAAAATAAAAGAACTCAGATTGTATGAAAAAATGTTTTTATTAGTTATCTGTGTACGTAAAGCAAATAGAACCTGAATCTTCTTCCGAGAGGGATTTCCCAATCCTTGTAATCAACAACCAAGTTTTCCCTAGAGACCTGGCATTAAAAGAAGACAAAGTATATCTATATTATAGGTTCAAAATCTTTGTTTGTTTTTTTTGGTGTGAAGAAGAAACTAAATCGTTGTCACCTTGTTTTTAAGATACTCTGGATTTGTTGAAAGAGCTTGAGTGAGAGAATCCTGATCCTGTTTTTCCAAATATATCACAACCATTTCTTTTAAATAATTGAGGATAAAAATTACGTACCTTAACCCAAAGTAGGGAACAGTCGAAGTTAGTGAGGAACCATTTATGAGCATTCATGTTAAAAGAATCTGCGGTTTCTACGCCGTCAATGTATTTTCGAAACTCAGGACATATACAAGCACTTCCAGCGTAAGCCGCATCCACGTGAAACCACATCTCATTGCTCTGAGAAAAGAAGAAATTAGCATTAGACCTCTCTTCTGTTCACAGTTTCTCTATCAAGTTCTTGGAAAATAACCTTAGCGATCTTTCCTAGTGCGACCAATGGATCAACTGCAGCTGAAGAAGTGGTTCCAACCTGGAAATGAAAAAACGAAAATTTTGTAATTTAAGCTCATGCTTTTTCAAGAAGGTAAGTAACTAAACATGTTACTTTACTTACAGTACCACATAAGAAGAATGGAATCAATCCAGCTTCAAGATCCTTAGAAACAGCTTCTTGAAGCAATTCTGGACGTAAAGCGTAGTTTGTAGAAGAATCTACTTTCAGAACCCTAATATTCTCTGGATGGATTCCAATTATCTTCAAAACAGTAGAAGATGAAATTAGCTTCTTATTTTTTTCGCAAAGTTTCTTTGATTCAACAAAACTTTTTTCAACCTTGCAAGTCTTGTGTAAGAAACAATGTGTCTGGTCAGAAGAGTAGACAACAAGCTTCTCAAGCGCTTTTTTACCAACGCTTCTTAAGACTTTATGGCGTGCAGCAATGAGAACAACAAGAATAGCTTCACTAGCTGTCCCTTGTATAATTCCACCTCCATTTCCTACAAATTACAAAAACTTAATCCCATAGTAAGAGGTCTTTACTGACAAAACTATAACTATATGATTTATTACCTTTAGAAAGAAACTGATCAGGTAGATTGAGCAACTTGGCAAGCCAATCAAGAACAATGATTTCGAGTTCTGTAGCAGCAGGAGAAGCTATCCAACTAAAACTAACAATGCCAAGGCCAGCACTTAACATCTCACCTAAGAACCCGGCAACGCTGCTGTTACAAGGGTAATAAGCAAAGAAACTCGGGCTTTGCCAATGCGTCACTCCAGGCAATATCTTCGTCTTAACATCTACATAAACAAAAACAGATCAAGTTTTTAGTATTATCTAATCTCAAACCAAAAATTGAGTATCAAGAAATGCTCTAAAATTCACCATCAAGAACTTGTTCCAGTGATTCAGGGTGGTCTGGTGCAGAATCAGGCAAAAGGTCATGAAGATAACCAGGCTGCATTAAAGAAAACAAGTGACAAAATTCAAACATTTGTGATTTAATGTGACGATTAATTAAGCTAATAGAAACGCCGATTTGGTTAAACCCTAGACCTCAACTTGGCTAAGAACAGGGAAATCTTCGATGGTTTTGTAGTAATCGGCAATGAAATCCACCATTCGATGTCCATACTCCCTCAGCTGCTCAGAATCCATCGGCTTCAACACGTTCCTCTTACCATTTTCCCTGTTCCGTAAGAAACAAGAAACAAAAAAAAAACTCAGAGAAGATTCGTCTCAAATCATGACAAATAGGATTTTAAATTCTTCAATAACTCTTACATTTTTGATCTTTTGAATTCGTGATTGTATATCTCAGTAGCTTTCTAAATAGTTTGGGCTCCAAGTTGGAGTAGATTAGCTCTTATTTATATTTGTTTTTTCTAACTGATTGGGGTCAGAAAGATGTCAGCAAAGACGTGGCAGATTTCTTTGCTGAAATCTTTTTAAATATTTTTAAATAAGAGGCTTAAAAGATTTTAGTTTAAGAATCTGAAGCTTCTTGTTGTTGTTGAGTTATGCATTGCGATCATAGCTACAAAATTTATTGTGGAGAGCAATGATTGATGATGGGAAATGCAGTACCATTAAATTGAATTTTTGATCAAAAAACCAACCACGTAGATCTGCAACTCTAGAATTTGCATTATTACATACCTTCTATTATTTCATTTAAGAAATAATTTTTTTTCCTGATTTGTCAAATAATATGTATACTAATGTCCCCATCAATAACTCCGGATTAAAGATCTTTTCAATCTCAACCATATATATCAGTGTATGTCTGATCGATTCTAATCATACATTTCTCTTCCCACCAATTCATCATTAATGTGGTTATAAGACAAGATCTATACTCATTAATTCTTTTGTCTCTCAACTTAAATGTGTTCTCTAAACGAATGGAGAAACAATGACATGGCTCATAATTGTTCAGAACATTGCGAGTAAGAGAGTTACTAACCTCTTGTTTCCTTATGCTCATAGCCACTCATGAATAAATCCAAGCTTGAGAGGGCAGAAACTTAAATGGTATCCAATCAAGAGACCTAAAACTATCGCTTTGAGTAAGACTTGACGATTCCAGCAAATTTGAATTGCTCAAATGATGCGTATTGGTAATAAAGGATTGGACTATGCAGGTTTGAATACAAAGGAAACCACCTCGAACCTCACATCTGGAACGGATATTCTGCAAGAGGACAAACCTCGGAGAAACAAATCGGAAGAGCTGAGGATTAGTATTGTATTAGGGTTTTAACATTTCAATCCGTCTAATAAAGGAATGTAAAGCTCGAAGAACAATTTAAGAGATTAAGAAATGTCCCTTTTGCTCGCTTGTACTCGTAAAACATTTTAAAATGGAGAATCCATGGTGATGAGATGTCTCTCTTATGTCCATTTTGCTCGTTTGTACTCGTAAAACATTTGATCCCAAAGCATTGCCTACTTTTGCGGTTGCTTCACAAAAAAGTAATCCGAGAAAAGCTTGTTGGTTTAGTTTGATGTTTGCACGGATTTGATACATAGTGAGAGTAATATTCCCCGCTAACTGTTAAAAGTTACGGTATTTATATGTTTTTTCATCCTTTTTTTTGGTCTCCTTTTATTTTAGACGGCGAATGATGTTCTACTTGGAGTAGTACAAGTTTGTCTTTCACGTTATTTGACTCAAATATATGGTAAATTACTAACTAACCCTTATTTAATTATCACAAAAAATGCATTCGGTTAATGTTTCTTATTAAGTTCTATGAATTTTCAACTCAAAACCAATTAGCAATGAGTAGATTAGGCCATATTTTTTATATACTAGTTAGGTTCTATCTAAATTCATGATACGAGGTATTCTCACATTTCTTATATTTGTTGTGGATTGGTAAATAAATCTTGAAACAACTTCAAAGTCAAGAAAATCTCTAAAAACACTCTCTTCATGGTGCTGTCTTTTTTAATCTAAGGCCAAATAAAAACATTGAGGTCCAAAAAATGATATAATTCACTGATTATGTTTGATTCTCTTTTTTATTCTATAAAAACAACAAAGACTTTTTCCGAAGAATTCAATGCATCTAGAGGAGTTCACGGTGTCAGTTATTACACTTTTTCTCGTCGTTTTCCGTAATCAGAGACGGGGGCCATATTTGAGGGGAGCGAGATAAAACATTCATTGCGACCTCTAAAATTCCACATACTAATTTATATACATAAATTACCCTTAATTTATATGAAAAAGTTATATATGGCTCAATTGGTCCCAAATTCAAAATGGTCTGCAGTCTCATAATTGTCAGAGCTGGTCATGTCCGTAGCCACGAGGCATGATTTTGTTGGTTTTTAAAGTTACGTAAATATAGTTATAAATATTTTATACCATTTACTTTTTACGTTTATAGTTTTTTTTTTTTAACGGATTTTCATTTTTATAGATTTTTTTCTCTTCATATGCCAAACACAAACTAGATAATAAAACAGAAATCGGAAACAAACATAATAAACCAAAGCAAAGGTAAATTGGACCAAATAGCAAGAACCGGCAAGGGATAAATTATATTCTTTTAGAAATTATATTCACTTTTTTTTATCCTCACATATTTGAACACATTATTTTTTCAGAAACCTAGAGCTTGTTATCCTCACATTATTTTTTTATCCTCACATATTTGAACACATTTCAAACGCATTTGTTTTAACGTTTTACTTGACAATAGGGAAATTTGTTATATCGTTTGGCTTGATAATAGGAAAATTTTAAAAATGAACGTTGTGAAACGGTAACATTTTCTGCACGGTTTGAATTTTTAATTCCTTTTATCTGAAAAAATAATCAGATCATCACTATAAATACTCATTGTCTTCTGTCAAAATTCTGAATCCTCCACTCACTCAGTTTATCTTATTTACAAATGTTGAAAAACACTCTATTCCATTCTTTTAGTTTTGTTCAACTACTTGAGCTCTCACTCATCTTACAAGGTACGTAAATAATTTGGTCTAACTATTTTAATTTCTTTACCATTAAGAGATTAGTCACTGTTTTTTTTTGTTAAAGGTTTTGCTGAGATTAGTCACTGTTAATTACTGTATTTTGTCATCTTTCAAACATTTTTAATGGAGTTTCAACAAATATTTCAGATGTTTTTCTATAAAAATATATTTAAGAAAATATCTTGTTCTTTTCGAATGGTGTCTTAGTATATACACTGATTTTGTAGCTATATATATGTTATGATTGAACATAAGAAAATATGATGAGATCCGTTATATATATCTATGGTGTTTTGAACTGTATATAATGTTTTTTTTGGAAAGTCTGTATATAATGTTCTGATTTGAAAATATACAAATAAATGTTCTGATTTTTTTTTTTTAATATTTTGTTCTATAAAATGGTTTTTTTTCCGTAAAAAGAAAAAGCAAAGAAAAATGTATAGGATGAATATAGATGTATGTATAGGGTGTGGATAAAAATGGATGATGTATGTGCATAGATCTTGTGTAAGATGATCTTTGAAAAATGCTACAAACTAAACGACCGCTAGAGGAAACACACAAAAAAACGAACGGCTAAAATGCAAAACTAATATAAAATGCTACAAGCACCAACTTTAAGACAAAAATGCTAGTTTAAATACGCACATATTCTTTGGCAATTTAGTATTTTTTTTTTCACGGCCATTTTACTTGACATGATTTATTAGTTTTAAGGTTGAAAAACTTAGTTTTCAAACAAGTAGGTTTAAAATTGTGTGTTTAGAAAGTCTTAGGTGTCGAATTACGGAACTATTATAACAAACCGAGCATAGTATCCTGTCCATTTTCTGGTCTGTTAGCAGTGTTATGTTCAACCTGTTTTTACGTTTCGGAGGCACTCTCACTAGTTTGAAGGTAAAATGTTTTCAACTATTTCGTTTTCAAATTAAATAAAAAGTTTTAAAATTGTCTGATTAGTTAGGAATATTTAGTATAATAAACCGAGCATAATATTCCGTTCAGTTTTCTAATTCGTAAACGGTATCATTTCAACCTGTTTTTATGTCCCGAAAATTTGTTACTTAAACTTCTCATCAAGTTGACAAATCAATGAAAGGTTTTTCAACTACGTTTTGAAATTAAATAAGTAGGTTGACAATTTGTACTGTTCAAAAAACTTAAGGTGTGGTATTTTATAAAATTTCTCTTTATTTTTATTTTTAGTACGTAAATTCAATGTTATTGGTTTGAGTTTTAAATTCTATTAAAATCTAAAGACATCAGGATATATTAGAATCAAAAATGATTTATTGACATTGCAAGCTACCTGCAGTCGCTTAATTAGAACCACCATAAATTAGAATTTTCTTGAACTTCTTCATATTATTGCATTTTTGTGTAGTTGGGAAATTAAGAAATACCCTTTTGATTCTTGGTTAACAACAACTTTTTTCTTTTTCTTAATTTTAAAATTTACAATAGTTAAATTCTTGAACTCGTTAGAAAACTTCATTTCACATTTTGGATTGGAAAAACGAGTTTAGCCACAAAATTTTAATATTATTTTAGAATTATGTTTTTTTTTAGTAAAAAAATGTCAAATTTATGGAACGTGAACATAGTTGACAATGAAAAAGTAGACAAAATGAACAAAAGCACGAAACCCTCATAAAAAGCCTCTCTCTTCATAAAAATATAAATGTCTTATGAGGAAACCAACACCAAGCCGGGGAACGCGGTTTTTGGCCATACAATTTAGGAAGCCTTACGTTCTCTTCCTAAATCTTCATAAATTGTAGATGTACTACTTGTAAAGCAAGACGCAGAAGGATAAAAGCAATTTTGTCCCGATCACGACATAGAATCTCTAGTGACTAGTGTGGTGCTCCAATATGGGTTTGGATAGATTCCCAGTAAATTTTCACATATGTCAATCTAAAGCGTAAATGAATATGGAAAAGCAAAGAAGAGGATCACAAGTTTCATTCCGCTCTTCACATAGGATACAATGTTGTTCCGCTCCCCATACCGTCATTCTCTCACCAGTGGAAAGCCGGTCAAAAAAGCGAGCCAAGTGATGAATCATCTCGAACAGTTTGAGCAAACCACACCAATACGGTATAGTGTATCTCGTCTGGACAAAAGAGAAAAGGAAATAAAAAAATAAAAAAAACACACAACAAAGACTTTCAATCTCTCGGAAGTTTACACACAAATACCAAACACGGAAAAGATGTAATACTGGAAATCACAGAGCTAATTAGCTGAAGTCGGCCCGCGTATGATGATAGGCATTGAGAGGACCAACTCGTTAGCCGCGAGCGAACCTTATCGATTAGTGGTTCATAATCCACTTTGAGCATACTTCTAATCGTTAATGGTAATCCAGAACAATGAATTGAGAGCTCCTCCATTCGTAAACCCAAATTAACAACATAAACATCAGTCCGGTTTTGATCCATACCAACCGAAATAATTGAAGCTTTGGAAAGTATTTATCGCAAGCTCCGAAACTGCTTCAAATTACGCAAAAACCTTAAGTACTCCCTTAATAGAATCTTTCTCACCATCTGTAAACTCCAGAATCATCAACAAAGCTTATGATAAATTCTTGAAAGCAGTTAATGGTACATTCTTAGGATCTTTGCATTTATTAATATATCCACATGACATAGAACCTATATTATATAACGTGTAATTCTATAAGCATATGTCCGGACGAGGTAGTCCAAGTAGAAGGACGGGCCTGTGGTGGCAACCACCATCCGGGTTCGATTCCCCCCCCCACGCGAAACTACCCTGCCTCCTCTGGACACCTAACGCGGGCACTAGGCCAAAGACCCAGAGAAAATCCTCCCAAGTGAAACTGGCATACGACCTAACTGGACCCATGAGATTAGTTTGGACTGTGGTGGTCTAAGATCTACCCCTGAATTAACAAAAAATAAAAAATAAAAAATAAATTCTGTAGGCATCTCTTCTAAAAGCAACTATAATTCTATTTCTCCATTTAGAAAAAAAATGTTATATCATCAAGGAAGCATTTGTTTTAATCTAACAAATTATTATCTTATTTTTATTTTTTTAAAAATTAGACTAATCCAACTCGAAAATAGAGAGATTTATTAGTTTATTGATTTATTGAATATTAATTTATAAAATTTCTAGTTACTTTCGTTTGAAAATATATTTTATATAAATAAAAAACGTTATTCATTAAAAATCCCTTGATCACCTGTGGAACCCACAAACTCAACTAAGCATATGCTTCTTGCGAAGTTGTTTAAAACCCGGGGCCTAACGCAAATTTATATGGCACGCAAATTTAAGTGAACCAGCCAACATAGGTGTCAGGAACATACGCTTCGTTGTTTTTCACCAGAACTTTCTACCTATGGGACTATGTACATACTACTGAATATAGAATGATCTGATCGGATCAGGTGAATAATATATTCAATCCAAACATACAATTACGTTTCTAGCAATAATAGAGGAGTAAATGTTTTTTTTTCAACTATCCAACTACCCTCATTTATGTTGTTCCCTCTATGTGAAAGCTAACTATGAGTTTATATAAACTCATGCACATATATTCAATTGGACAAATTAAAAGAAAATGGAGGTAGAGACGCAAGTGATGATACGAGACGAACCGCTCAGCCCAATGTCGCGGTTGTTCAGCTCGCCTGGTCATGACTGCGTCAATATCATAACCATCGGAAGCAAAAATGAAGCCAATCCATTACTCATTGTTGAAGGCTTAAAGAACACATTGATTAACCATCCACGCTTCTCTAGTATTCTGGTAACTAAGTTAATCATTTTTCTATATTTATATAAGTACTGAATGAGATTAGCGCGTATGATGACTTGTTAAGTTTTATGGATTTTCAATTCACAATTAATAAGTAATGTGTGGATTGGTTCGTGTCCCTTATATATTATTACTTAGTCTCATCTTAACTTTTCATGTTGGATTCCTAACATGAGTCAGAAATATTTATGTAGAAATCAAGTCATGGTAAACACAAACTAAGTAAACCAAAATGGATTCGTACACAAGTGAAAGTGGAAGAACATGTAACCGTTCCAGAAATAGATCCCAACATTGAAAACCCTGATCAATTTCTAGAGGACTATATATCAAATATGGCTATTACTCCAATGGACAAGTCAAAGCCTTTATGGGAGTTTCATCTACTTAAGTTGAAGACATCACATGCGGAATCTGTGGCTGTCGGGAGATTCCATCATGCTTTGGGTGATGGGATGTCTCTTATGTCCCTTTTGCTCGCTTGTACTCGGAAAGTATCTGATTCGGAAGCATTGCCTACTTTCATAGTTGAAAGTAAATCGATCACATCGAAAAATGGTTGTTGGTTTTGGTCGATGGTTGCTTGGTTTTGGTACATAGTAAGAGTAATATTCCACACTTGTGTTGAAGTATTTAAATCTATGATTTTTGTATGTTTTGGTGGGGACAATGTGACTCTTCTTATGGGTAAATCTGGTGCTACACTTTCCCCTAACAAATTTATTCATCGAATCATTAGTTTGGAAGATGTCAAATTCGTAAAGAACGCAATGAATGTGGTACGTTTTTTTTGTTTGCTAATCTCCTTTTAATTTTCATGAATATATAACATATCCATTCATGATGATTTTATCAATTTCTTTTCCTCCTATTTATTAGACGGTGAATGATGTTCTACTTGGAGTGGTGCAAGCTGGTCTTTCACGGTATTTGATTCAAAGATATGGTAAATCACTAACTAGCCCTTGTTTAATTATCATAATATAAAATGTATTTTTTTAATGTTTCTTACATTTGTATTGGATCTGTAAACAGATCTTGAAACTATTTCAAAGTCGAGAAGATCTCTGGAAAGACTATCTCTTCATGGTGCTGTTTTTTTTAATCTAAGGCCAAATAGAAACATAGAGGTGGAAACAATCATATAATCCACTGATTATTTTTTATTTTTTTTTATCCTAGTAAACAAAATATTGATTAGAATCTAACAATATATCCATAACACACAGGATTTGGCTAATATGATGGCAAAAGGTTCAAAATTTAGATGGGGGAACTCGATAGGTTATGTTATGATTCCATTATGGATGAAACCCGAAAATAACATATTTGAATATGTTCGTCAAGCCAAAGCTACAATGGATCGAAAAAAACTCTCACTTGAACCTTTGTTTTCGTATGCTTTGCTCAAGTTAATCATAGATGTTTTCGGATTCGAGGTGGTATTCTATTTCATCATATGAATTATCTTTGATATATGTATATATAAATAAAAATGCTGGATCTAACTACATAAGTTATGATTGAAAACAGGCAGTCAATAGTTTTATAGAGAAGATTTTTGGTCGCACAACAATGATATTCTCAAATGTAATCGGTCCAACGGAAGAAATAAGCTTCTTTGGCCATCAAATATCTTATATTGCTGCAACTTCAATTGGTATACCACAGGTACTATGCACTACCCAATCTCCCTTTTATTTTCTTTGTCCAGATAATATTTTTATCTTTGTCCAAATAATTGTGATAAGCAGAAAAAGATGCAAATAATTGGAAAATATAGAAAGAAATATTAATTACTCATTGTTAATACTTAATATATAAGATAAAATAGATTTTATCTCATGTAAAAAAAAAGTCTCTGAAATATTTTTCTGCAACACGTCATCGGAAAGGGTACTTTTGCAGTTAAGAACTACACAAATTGATGGCAAAAAGTGACAAAAACTATACAAAAGTAGGGATAACATTCTAATCATATTTCTTTCTCTTTTTTTTTAGGAATTAGATTTTTTATAATTTTTTCTTTAATATAAAATTGAAATTTAATTGAAACTAGTAACATTTTGAATTCTGCATTGTATAGGTAATTAGATTTCGTTCGTTTTATTTAATTTGAATTTAAAATGGCTCCACACCATATTAAACGAAACTAACAAATATGTTATTTATTGGACAAGGCACTCATTATCACCATTCAAAGTTATGTAGACAAGGTTATCCTCAATTTTGGAGTTGATGAAGCCGTGATTCCAGATCCTCATCACCTTTGTGATCTCATCGTCGAGGCTCTATGCATGATGAAAACTGCTGCGGAAGAAAAGATTTTACATGATTTATATGTTTAAATGAAATGGTTGGTGAAGAAAATGAAGATAAGAACACCTTTCTTATCAAATAAATCAAGACAACTTATTCTCACGATATTTTTTTATTGATTATTTTGTTTCTAAAACATTGCGTGACACAAAATATTTATCTGTTATCCATTTTAAAAATCTAGTGTATGAATATAATATTTGAATTCAGTTTTATTATATATTTATTACGTTCAAATTTACCATTTTGTATTTTTAATATAATATATATATATATATATTATATTTTAAAACTTAACCACCACAAGCACAAGCGTGGTTTAGTGGTAGACATCAATCATGGTTATTTATCAGCTTCCATATGACTCTGAGATTAGCTAGTCGGATCTCATGATCCTGAGATTAGTCGGATCATGACCCGTTGACCTGATAACTATCTAGGGTATTGAGGTCCGGTGACTTAACTCAGAGTTTATGGTGTCCGTTCAACTGGATCACCTGGTTATAAAAATTAAATTAAATTTAAATGTATATATATATATAATAAATTTTAAAATTTAAATAAGAAATTGTTATTCTAACATGATTTAAATTACTTCAAACATATTATTCTAGAATCCACGGCCCGAACAAACATACATATGGAAGTACTAAAGGCTTTGAGTAACGTCTTGACCACCGACACCGTATGTGGCCCCATGTACTCTCTCTCTTCATGCAGCACCATTTTCCAGAAACCAGAAGTTATAATCACCCCCACTAACATAGTGCAACGTCCTCATTGCATACGAAGATCATCATCTCGACAATGTAAACCCAAATGACTCCACACTCATATGGGTTCGGCTATAAAATACCACTTGTCACGCATCGCTACCACAGTTCAAGAGCCCTTACTTCCTCTCTCGGTATGTGGGTTTCACCTTCATCATATACATAACTTATTCTTGTAGTGTTAGCCCCAATTCGTTCTCATTTATTTTTTCTTTGACGAGTTCTTCTAATCTTTTACTCAATATATTACAACTACTAGTTTAGAGCATTGAGTTCGATGACGGAATAAAGTTACCTGAGGTTTAAGGTTCATCGTTTCGTTGGGGAGGCAAATTTTGTCGTCTGGAAACGACGAGTAAAAGATATGTTCATGCAAAAGGGATGAAGGAGAATTTATTAGAAACCAAGCCAAAATCGATGAAGCATGATGACTGGATCTCAAACTATGAAAGTTATTTGGGATAAGTTAGAGAACATGTACATTCTAAAGTAGTTTTCTAGTAAATTGTATTTGAACAAGAGGTTGTACAAGCTGAAGATGTCTGATGGAGGAGATCTTATCCATCATGTCAATACCGTTAATAAAATAATATGTGATATAGTTTATGTGTGTTGGGATACAAACAATGTTACACATCGAAAGTTTAAGCTGAGATTATCTAGTATATAAGTCATGTCCAACTCCATCTAATATGAGGCCTTTTGGGAAGAAGAACCCAATAACAAATCCGTGCGGACTGATAACCCTAGACCTAAAGCGGACAATATCATACTATTGGAGAATAAGACATGGGCTTGGTGGCCCATGAATTAGTATCAGAGCCACGGTTAAAGTGGATCAGGCCATGGGTTAAAAAGTAGACCGGGTGATGGACATGCATGTTCGTTGCGAGAGATCAAAAACCCTCATGGTGGTTTTCGGGAAACAAAGGAGTCATGGTTCACCATAAAGGAGTATCGGTGCCTTCTGTCGAAAGTCTCCCTAACTGAGCAATTGGGGTTAGATGAAGAGTTTCGTCGGTGATTACGGCGACACAAAAAGGGTACAAAGCAAGAGAGGACAATAGGTTTATGTCGTCCTTGGTTGTGGGGGGGGGGGAATTGTTGCGATAAAAAAAATGTTCCACATTGGAAGTTTAGATTGGGATTGTCTAGTATCATGTATAACTCCGACTAGTATGAGGCGTTCTGAGAAGAACCCAATAACAAATCCGTACGGACTGATAATCCTGGTTCAAAACGAACAATATCGTACTATTGTAGAATTGGACATGGACTTGGTGGCCACGTTTATAATGTGGATGTGCATATTGAGAGAAAATAACGACATGGTACTGGTGTGCTTTATGCGCCCCTTAGTATGAAACCTACTTGAAATCACTTACATGTAACAAATATACAATAACATTATAGATGGCTACTGCATCGTTGTTGTCTCATCATGAGCGACGACAAAATATCGGTGGTGATATTTTTAAGTGTCATGGGTTGTATTCTAATTACCAAATTGGTCTACTAGGATTTACATAATATGAGAGGTGATATATTATATCAACGTTTTACAAAAAGAATTGGCTTAGCTAATTTAAATAAGTGCAAGTCGTTTTATGTCCTTACCATAGGATAAAATAAAACATCAAAGTCCATAGGATAAAAGTAGATCAAATATCTTAAATGCCTTATTAGATGAGCTTGTTACTGATCGTCATTCATATTTCTGGAAGTTGTATTCATATTTCATGTGGTTAGCGTTATGATACAATATTGCTAACTCGCAAAACTATATCAAAACTAAATATGTTGCAATTTGATCACATTTTGCTAAGTGCTAACTCACATTTCTGCTACAAAATTAAATCAAACGGGAGTTTATAATAAACCATAAGTTATTATATGAAAATATCCAAAAGGAAAACTGTAGAGAACATAAAACAAGAAACCACATAATCGTTGATAATCAAACCGAGACGGATAGACAGGTCAAATACGTATATGGCATATCGGGGACTCTAGGCACAACAATATTGCACCGTTCAATCACTCCCCAAATCTCTAGTCCAAAAGAACTCCAACGCTTCTCTAACCTGATCACTGCAAACCAAACACGACTCCCTTGATTTAGAGTCTTGATCCACTCAACCCATATAATGCCCAGCTTCCCACCATAGTTAAGTAAATCATACGTACAGTAAGCGCGACTAGGCTTACTACGCTTCATGTCCAGATCTTCCAAACCATTAACATTTAACCACTTTCCACTCCCTGAGTCATACCACTTAAGCTTACAGTCACCTTCTTCAATAAACACTACATTATCTATAACGCACCAACGTCCAGTCATATTACGTTCTAGACCAACAAACCCTTCCTCAAATACCCATTTTCTTTCTTTCGGATCATATGAGTATTTATCATCCTTGGTTATAATGTAAAGCTTTCCTTCTAAAAATAGAGCTTTGTGATCTGGATCGATTCCATCTTGATCTTCCCTAGGGCTAGGCAATGGTTTCCAGTTCTGAGTCGTTAGATCGAAAACCTCGCCCCAATTCATGGATTTCTGGCTCTTTCTACATCCTCCTGTTACATATATCTTCCCGTCTAAAAACCAAGACTTGGCGTATACCCTTTCCACTGTCATGCTTGGAGCATCACGCCACGTGTGACTCAGACAATCAAACACATGAACGGTTGAAGAATACTTGCCGTTGACGGTTCCTCCGATTTGGTATATTTCGGAACCGACAGCTACAGCGGTTGACTTTACTATAGCTAGATAATTTGAGGGAGAGCATTTTATTGGTACTAAAGTTAACTCATCCTTAATCTCACCGCCGTCTGTGATTAGCGTTTGATTAAGAGTGTACCAGCGATGATGAGTGGGCCATCGAAGGCATACGTAGAGGCAAGGCTCTGTGGCTCCGATTTGAGATCGAGCCGCGTAGAGGTCCGGAGAAGAGATTAGAGAGCGGAATCTCTTGGAGACTAGGGATAGTGAAAGGTAGTTAGATCTCGAGATCCGAGCTAAACAATTCACAATGATTTCATCTGGAAGTGATGAAAACGTTGGAGATAATGGCGGATGGAGCTGAGGACGATTCTTCATCGCCTGTGGTTCAACTTTGGCGTCCATAGTAACAAGTGCGGTTACTAGGGCTTTAGGTCTTCAAATTACCATCAATATATATTTATATCCTAAGGATAGGCCCTACTCCGGTGGGCGGGTTGTGCCTAGCGCCTACTCCGATGGGCGAGTTGGGCCTAGCGCCTAAAAAAATTGGCAAACTAATATTTTGGTCTCTTTTTTTTGACATCACTTATATATATTCAGAGGCAGGATCCTAAGATCAATATATAAACTCCATTGTAAAGGAATAGTGACCCAAAGAAATAGCATTTTCAACTTTTCTTACTACCCCATCACTATATTCCTAGTACCTATGGAATCTACTTGCACAAGTCTAGATAATATGAGTTATGATTTACCTCAAATTTTTCGAATAATTTGGATTTAACTCAAAATTAAACTTACATCAATAGTAGTTAGGGTTCAGATTCGAGCTCAGTGCATCTAATATCTTGGATAGCATCATCAAGTATACATAATTAAGAAACAAAGCAAAATAGCTAATTTCGGATGGGCTCTATCCGTTCGATGAATGAAAATACTAATTCAGGGTCTTGGATGTGGCGTAAAGTCCTGAAATATAGAGATGTGGCGCGGGAATTTCATCGTGTTGAGGCACATAATGGCTTGACTACCTCTATTTGGCATGATAGGTTGTGTTCGTTGGACTCTATTTACAGTTCCTTGGGAAGTTGAGGCTTTATATTTCATTATGTTATTCCATATGTTATAATGATATTCCATTTGAAAACAACCTAAAGAGTAAAACATAACAAAGGAACAAAAGAAAGTGATGAGAGAAAACAAAAAAGAAACAAAACCCCCACTACATTGGCGATAGACTTAAACCATCATTTTGAGCAACCAAAAAGCATAAAAAAGAGAAGCCTTCCACTTCAATCATGAAGAGAAGGAGGCGATTTGTTTGGCAATCTCCGGCCAAGCACAAAGCTGTTGAACAAATGCAGAGCTCGTGAAGGCTGCGCGTATGGCACCATATGAGCAGCTCCTCTCACTGTTGCGAATGTCAATAGATTCCCATACTCTATCATCCATCCGCCGACCTACATCATGTCAAAATATTTAATATTAAAACCGAACCAAACATTTCTTAAAACAGGACGGTAGTAATTTTCATACATCACACACACACACAAAAAAAAAAAAAACCGAGCTTAGAACAAAGACGATAAATGTGTAAGTCATTACAATGTATACCAAAAATACAATTTACTATATCTAAAATATATGATTTAGTGCAAATTACCTATTCAATTTTATTTTGATACTTTGATACATAAAACCGAACCAAACAAAACCAAGCCGTGTTTTCACAAAATTAAATTGAAAGCCAAAAAACCGAACCAAGGTAAAAAAACAAATGTTCTGTAGAACAAACCTGTCCTTTGTGGAACCAAGCTCCATAGGGAACTGTGGTGTTGAAGTTGAGATCTTGGGCAAGTTCTCGTACCAGAGTTCTTGAACCCATAAGTGGAATCACAGAATCTTCATCCCCACTACATTTTTTCGATTTGAAAAATGAACATAACTGTGTGTTTAGAAATTTAACCAAAAACTACAAAAGTAAAGAAAGGTCTAAATAACGGAATCAACCGCTTTACCTGAAGACCCAAACAGTGATTTTGCTCTTCACAATTCTCTTAAGAATCGGAAGCATGTTGGTGTTTCCGTCATCATTATTGTAATTCAAGAGGCTGTGATGGTGAAAACATTAAACACGAGTTAGAAAGTAAATTATGAGATTATTGAGATAAGAGATGGCTCAAGGTTGTATACCTGCTGCACATAGACCATGAATATGGAAGTTGAGTTCGGTTAGCATGAAGAGCCTTTTGAACCTCCGGAAGAGTCAAATACAACTGCTCTTCGTAGCTCATGCACACATCCACTCCGACACTCATCTTTGTGCCCTAAAAACCATTTTTTAAAGCGTTATTTTGTCAACATTATTATTCGTTTTCATGTGAAAAACATTTTTTATAAAACTGGGAAACATTCTGGGCCGACTAGTCACCTTCGGATAAGTGTAGTCTTCGAGTATTTTACGTTTTGGATGACACCATTTCGAGTAGTCAAGCAAAAATGAGTAAGTTTCGAGTGGTTAACTCTAAACCACACTATAGCGTTTGGTTAATTCTAAGCAAAGATATTTTTCAAGTAAATTTAGATATGGTTGCAAACGCAAATTTTCGTGTTCTTTTTTATATGCTAAATTATTTTTCTTACGTTCAAAAGAAAAAGAAACCAAATTTTTTTATAAAATATTTTTGCTTGGTAAAAACGCAAACACCGTACAGAGTTACTCCTTGCGTTTATAGTTAGCTTAATAAGTGTTTTTAAGATACGCAACACTGTGGTTTGAGTTAGAAATACAAAATAACATGTAACTTGTGCATGCAAATAATATAAGCAAACAATATTCGTTTTTTTGTTCTTACCATTTTCTTGAGCCTAAGCTCTTGCTCGACGAGGGTAGGGTAGCAGATATCAAGGAGGATGTCGTAGTAATTGACGTATTGAGTGATGATGGTTCCGGCTTCATTCATTGCGGCTTCGCAAGATTTGCTAATGTTGTGTGAACTTGAAAATGAGTAGTGTTCGAAGTCACATTGTTTCATGACAGTGAGTCCAAGTTCATCAGAAATCATCCCGTGTGACCAAAAGAACTCAAACATGGCTGGAACATCCCGGTCAAGCTTCAGAAGCGGATTCCCGATCTGATCAAAACAGAGGAATCAATCAAAAACAGAGTTTCAAAGAAAGCTTTTATTGTCTAGTATATGTTTTATTGCTTACGGCAATGCCCTTGAGCTTGAACTTGAATCTATTTGAGCGTCGTTTGTTGTATTTGAGTATTACATCAGCTAGTTGAGGTATATAGTGTCCTGCGTAGCTTTCCCCAGCGAGAAAGAGGTTTCGTGTCTTGAATTCTGGAAACTTCTTAAACCATCTTAACATGAACACTAGCATATCCTTGGCTATTATTAAAAAACATCATTAAAGAACAAACTTTATTAAGCATAATTGATAATGACTAATTAAAGATGATTTTAATCATTTGAAAAGTTATATATCATACCAGTGGCTTCATCACCAGTGGTGTAATCGGAAGTTCTGTTCGAATAAGACCATCCTACTCCAGCCGGTGAATCCACAAACAACAAATTTGAGGCTACATCACAATATTTAAGTTAACAAAACTTTGTCATTGGTGAAAGATATAGAAAAAAACACTTGGGATAAAAAGGACGAACTTCGACGAAGAAGAACCTCCTAATAAATAAAAATATATGTTTAAGAAGGGAGAGACCTTTGTTCCAAGATTTGGAATTTCTGCGGAGGCCAAGACCATCTCCAGTGGGGTAAAATGGACCCAACTCTGTGAAAGCTCCTCCTCCAATGGAAGAACAGCCTGGTCCTCCATTGAGCCAAAGGGTTAATGGTTTAGTGTGTGGTTGCTTCTCAGCTTCGACAAAGTAATAGAAGAGACTCCGACCGGCTTTAACGTCAACATCTACATAACCAGCGAATTGTTTGAATGCCACTTCCGGTTGTCCAGGAAGCTTAGTCACCAAATCTTCTTGGGGATATCCCTCTACTAAATTACGATTATACCCCCACCACACCATCACCACTACTGCCATTTTCAGAAACCGCCACTTAGTACCGCCCGCCATTTCTCTCTCTCTTTCTTTGGTCTCGTTCTGTGTGTGTTATTAACGTCAGCTCTTGTTTTTGTGCCAAGTGCACATGTCTCTCAGTTACGTATATATACACAAACAATTCTTCTCCACTAAGTCATTCACTCTTCTTTTTTTTACCCCATAGTTTTTCATATTTATTTTTATAAATGAGAAAACAAAATTTTACCTATCTAATAATTTTCTAATAATTTTTTTAAGACCTCTAAAAATGATAAAATAAAATAGTTACAAAGCCGGCGGAGCATAGTATATTTTTGTTTTTAAATAATTTCTAGTATAAAATGTACAAACATGGTGAAAATGTTGAAACTCTCCAGCCAAATAAATTTTCAAGATCAAATGACATGGAAACAATATATGACAAACATCTAAACAAAATATTGCATATATGTTTATGGAAAAATCAAACTAATCAATAGCTTTGATTTATATTTTTTCTATATTAACTTGGTATTAATTATCTACAAAAAATATGTTAAACTTGGTTTAATCTGCTTTTCACCATTCAAAACCAAATTTACTTTATTGATCTAGCTCATCCAATTTTATCGACTCTATATTTTTATCTGGAACCTAGCATTCAAATTGTTGCTTCGCCGGATCTGTTCACTCTTGATTTACCACTAAAAACCATAATCAAAGATTCTAGTATGGCTTTTCAGTTAGATAAGGGTTGCTTGTGGAAGATTTTATAGTATTTATTCTTCTTTTTAACTGTGATTTTTATCCAAATGGTTGCTTTTCTATTGGATGGGTCGTTGGCGGTCTTGGTAGTATAAAAATCTGTTTGACTTACATTGTGTAAAATACACACATATATTAATATATACATACAAATCGACATGATGTGTGCTTACAAGAAAAATCCAGTACAATATATATATAGGGGGTGATTGGCTAAACGAGTTGCAGAGCTGCAAGTGATAGACCTTAGAGATGTTTCTAGGCTCCCTTGGGAAACAAAACGCCTGTGGACGTTATGATATATTTTGCATTTTGATACATTAGGATATTTATTTACTGCAGGTTCATGTTGGTATTTACACTTTTACCTTTTTCCTCTTGTCCACATCGACAGCATGTGTAACACTTGACGAATCACTTTCCACAGGAACATATGTATCTTCGGTGCCACTTGTCTTTTATAAATAGTAGAGTTCCATTCATACTTAGGCACCACTGATTCGTTTTCTTCTTCCTTTTTTGATTCCTTTAAACTCGCATAGTATCCTGATGATGTGTCCGAGTTTCATCTTCAGCAAGTCCCTTCCAATGAGGACAACTCCTCCAGCCATGGGAGGCAGATTTCCAACATTCAACTTCCAAATCCGATAGGACCGATACAAATTGAAAATAGGATAATAATGTAACGTTTCTATTTTATACGATGCATAGGATCTTGCAAAACTCACAAAGATTTTTTAGTCATTTTGAGAAACATTGTTCTACTTCTATGTACAAGTCGAATATGATTAATTCATATATGTAAAATTTATTAATTCGCCTTTCAATTTCTTTTAAACGAGTGAGATATTAGTATAATGGTTTCCTATTAATATCATATATATTAAAAGAATACATCTTTCGCCACGTGGCGTCACCATAGTCCTCTAGAGAATTGATTTATTAAAACCTTATTAAAAACCTTATTAATATTTAAAACGGTATAATTATATATGGAAATCATACATAATTTTAATAAAAACCTTATTAAACCGTATAATTATATATAGAAATCATACATAAATTACAAAAATTATTAATGAATCAACTTAATTACATTCATATTTCATTGGTAAATAAATTATAAAAATATTTTTGTTTCCTAAACATTAAAACCATAATAAATCACATATCTAAATAATATTCAGTCTCTATATTAAACAACATAAAACCAATCAAATTATTAACTACTAAAATCTGAATAACTGAAGTTTTTCACTTTCATTTTAGTTATTGTCTTAATCTAATTTTTTATAGAAATCAAACACAATCTATTAAACACTTGGACTTTAACTTAGTTACGTATGGTCCAATAGCCTTATACCTTCTTTAGAGACTTCATCAAACCGTCTTATCATAAAACGTTTTCTTTATTCCTTTGAAAACACACTAAATTGGTAAGCTATTTCTTAAAAAAAAAACATTAAAACCATTTTTCAAAAAATTGTTTCTTAAATTTTTTAACTAGAATTTTCATGTATAAGCATTTTTAGGTCAAGAGTATCACAACTCTGATAGCATTGATACTTCGGACACTAACAGTGCTGATGAAATGGTTTATACTCATGAATTTCTTTATAGTGTCAAAGTATCAGGATAGTCGAATCATTGTTTATAGTTGAAAGTCGTGATCATGTTGCTCTAAAATATCGATACAAGAAATAATTTTGTGCACAAGACTAAAAGTGGCTCAGTTGGCCAATCACGTGATAAATGACAAAAAATATTAATGGATACTAAAGTAAGCGATTTGATTTTTACTAACTAGGAAGTTTGTGTCTCCGGCGGAAACAAAGTTCCCTTTTAAAATACGGTGTAATCAATTTCCGGTGACAATTGCATTTGCTATGAAAATAAATAATAACCAAGGTCAAACCATGGAGATAGTTGGTTTGTTTCTATCCAAACCCGTGTTTTCTCATGGACAATTTTACATAGCTATATATAGGGTGGCGTGGAGATCATGCTTAAAAATCTTCATCGTAGATGAATAAATAAAATGGCAACGCAAGGCAATGAATATTTTCTATACAGAGGTCTTCGCAGACCTTGAATCCAAATAAAATATTTAGGTCATTAGTTGTTGATATCTTGGAATGTATATGAATGTGTTTTGGTTCCCAAAGAAAGGTCTAGGGTTTAGATTCCCTATATAAGCGTATCGTAGATATCGTGGATTAAATAAGAATGTTCTTAGATTTCCAAAGGAAGGTAGATGGTTTAGATTCCCCAGAAAAATGTAACGTAGATATCGTGGACTGTATATGAATGTGCATGGGTTTCCAAAGGAGGTTATAGGGTCTAAATTCCCTAGAAAAATGCATTATAGATATCGTGGACTTTATATGAATGTGCTTGGGTTCCCAAAGGAGGGTCTAGGGTTTAGATCCTCAGAGAAACGTATCATAGATATCGTGGACTGTATATGAATGTGTTTTGTTTTCCAAAGGAGGTTGAAAGGGGTAGATTCCCTAGAGAAATGTATTGTATATATTATGAACTGTATATGAGTGTGTTTGAGTTCCAAAATAAGGGTCTAGGGTATAGAGTCCCAAGAGAAACACATCGTACATATAATGAATTGTATATGAATGTACTTAGGTTTCCAAAGGAGGGTCTAGTGTGTAAATTCCCCTGAGAAACGTATCGTACATATCGTGGACTATGAATGTGTTTGGGTTCCCAAAGGAGGGTCTAGGGTATAAATTTCCCAGAGAAACGTATCGTTGACTGTATATGAATGTGCTTGGGTTTTCAAAGGAGGATTTGGGGTTTAGATTCCTCAGAGAAACGTATCATAGAAATCATGGACTGTATATAAATGTGCTTTGGTTTCCAAAGGAGGTTGAAGGGTCTAGATTCCCTAGAGAAATGTATCGTAGATATTGTGGACTGTATATGAGTGTGCTTGGGTTCCCAAAGGAGGGTCTAGGATATAGAGTCCATAGAGAAACACATCGTACATATAATTGATTGTATATGACTGTACTTGGGTTCCCAAAAGAGGATTTAGGATCTAGATTCCTAGATAAATGTATTGTAGATGTCATGGATTATATATGAATGTGTTTGGGTTTATAAAGGAGGGTCTAAGGTATATATTACTAGAGAAACGTATTGTAGATATCGTGGACTGTATATGAAAGTGTTTGGGGTTCCCTAAGGAGGCTCTAAGGTTTAGATTTCCCAGAGAAATGTATCGTAGATATTGTGGTTTGTATATGAATGTGTTTTGGTTACCAAAGGAGGGATGTAAGTTTAGATTCCTCCACAAGTAAGCATTTATAAGATATTATGATCTCTTAAACCTAATTTACGATACGTTTATACGTATATTCAGATAGTAAACACTGATTTGAGAATCTCGATAAGAGTATACGGGATATAATATATATATATATATATATATATATGTATTAAATTTTACTTTCTTACACCACTTCTCCGCACAATCGCGCAGGAAAGTCCCTAGTTTTTGTTATATTTGGAGATTTCAAATTCACAAAATAAATAAATATTCTTCTTGATTCACATTAGTAAAGAAACTTTTTATTTTGATTCTTCTGAAAAAGAAAAATTTTAATAACAAAGCAAAAAAAATGTACTTTTATAGAATTAAGAAATCACAGCCACTTATTTTTATTTATAAAAATACTAATAAATAAGAATCATTAATAAAATACCCTTTTTAGATAATTTCCTATTTTTATCATCTTAAAAATTTTTTAGTTCTTTATATATACATATGAATTTACACAAAGAAACTCATGATTTTAGAACACAAAAAAAAATCCAAAAAAATGAAGAAAACCATTGTTTTGTTCATAACTTTGATTTTTCTTTTGTTTTCTGGATCATCTTCGTCAAACAGACTTTTCGATCAAGTACCATACAATCACAAATCACTCACAATAAGTAAGTTTTAACTTATGATCAAATACTCATCATTACTCGCTAATTATGAATTAATAATAGCATAATATAATATATATATATATATAAGAATATATAATGAAACGGATGAGTAGTAATCTTTGCAAATCTTACATTTTGCAAAGACGACATCATCATCTTTGCAAATCTTACATTTTGCAAAGACGACATCATCATCGCCAAACAAAACTATCATTTTTCTCATATTGATTTTTTTAACTTAATAAAACAAATGAAATGTTTTGTTTTTATCAAAACGAAACAGGAGAAGAGGTTTCGAATCAAAGACCGAGCAAAGAGACAAAAATTCGAGCATGTCATAGTGATACAGGACATGCCGGTGAAGGCGGACTCAGTCCCAAAGTTTGGAATCAAAGACCGAGCAAAGAGACCAAAATTCGAGCAGGTCATAGTGATACAGGACATGCCGGTGAAGGCGGACTCGGTCCCAAAGTTTGGAATCAAAGACCGAGCAAAGAGACAAAAATTCGAGCAGGTCATAGTGATACAGGACATGACGGTGAAGGCGGACTCAGTCCCAAAGTTTGGAATCAAAGACCGAGCAAAGAGACCAAAATTCGAGCATGTCATAGTGATACAGGACATGCCGGTGAAGGCGGACTCGGTCCCAAAGTTTGGAATCAAAGACCGAGCAAAGAGACCAAAACTCGAGCATGTCATAGTGATACAGGACATGCCGGTGAAGGCGGACTCGGTCCCAAAGTTTGGAATCAAAGACCGAGCAAAGATACCAAAATTCGAGCAGGTCATAGTGATACAGGACATGCCAGTGAAGGCGGACTCGGTCCCAAAGTTTGGAATCAAAGACCAAGCAAAGAGACCAAAATTCGAGCAGGTCATAGTGATACAGGACATGCCGGTGAAGGCGGACTCGGTCCCAATATTCGGAATCAAAGACCGAACAAAGAGACAAAAATTCGAGCAGGTCATAGTGATACAAGACATGCCGGTGAAGACGAACTCGGTCCCAAAGTCTAGTTGAAAGATAATTTTCTTTAAAAAACAACGTAGTCACGATTCAAGGCGTTTTTGTTATATAAACAAATAATCAATTGAAATTTTGGTTTTTAGTTCTTTCATACATAAATATTGTATTGATTTTTACATTTTAATACAATATTGTTTTTTACATTTTAATACAACCATGATCTTTAATACTTTCTTCTTATCATATTAAGTGATGTTTTAGCCAAAAAGATTTACATATATTAAATGATATTTTATATTTTCAATGTAAAAATATTAGTAATTATTCTCCAAAATTAACCTTATATTAAATGACTATATTTTATTTTGTTATGATGATTAATATAAATTAAGGATATATTAATATTATGCAATTTATCATTATTGTGTGTATGTCCAAATCCAAAACATCACTTTTAATGATCCATATAAAATATTAAATATTACTAGTTGAATACCTATCTTCTAATATTTGTTGTTTAGTCTCACCATTTAGTGATTTCAATAGTTCGTTTGGGAAAATATATTCATAGTTCCCAGTGAGTCGGCCACAATATCACCATTCTCCTTCTCAAGTTTCATTGAGGAAGGTAATTTCCGTATTAGATTGATTTCCAGCTTTATGTGTGTTTATCTAATATTCTTGAGTTTAAGTGTTGGGTTTTAGTGATGAGAATCATTGAATTATAATATAGTATGTGACTTGGGTTAATCTTTCTTTTGAGCTACAATTTGGTTTAAACCGTCTTATATTTGTAATTGCCTTTAGTATATAAAGTTAAGTATGTGGTGGGATTAGGGTAACTTGTTAGATCTTTTCTTGTGTTTTAGAGAGATCTTGTGAGAAACTCTAATTACTTGTAGTATGTGGTGATAGTGAATTACTGGAAAGTTTCAGATAAAGATGTAGGATCACACTATATTCTGCATTCATTATATTCTCTGTGTCTTTTACTTTATTGTTCAAAAAAACCTATATTATGTGATTTTGAGAAGGATCAAGTCTCTTCATTACGAGTGTGGTTCCAACCTTTGGGCTCACTAATATATTTTGGATTTTCGGGTTTTATAACCCATATCTTTGTTAGTTTTGGAGTCTATTGTAGGTTTATATATTATATTATAGTTGTTTTGAGCATTTGGGATGAAATGGAGAAAGTGGAACTAAAAGGAGTAAAATCGATAAATAGGAGAGCCAGTCTCAGATATGACTTTTATAAGTTTGGCATTCGTTGAAGGTCGTCCCGGTACTCAAATTTTACCAAACTGGTGCCAACAAAAGATATCGAAGTGAGCTTTTATATCCAAGTGGTTTGAAGTGATTCTCATGTATGTAGCTTCTGATATGACCGTTTTATTAAAGACATGTTTGATCTGTCGCAAGCTGAATAAGACGTACACCTCTGGAGAGCCTGCCAATCGACAGGGTATCTTGTGTCGATCGACATGGCTTCTGCAGAACACGATTTTAAGAGTTAAAATTTCCATACTTTTTCCAAATAAACCCCTTATTGGAGAAGGAAACTTCTAGGACGTCTCATATGTTACAAATACATGCTTCATTTTTAGGTTTTTTAGAAAGATTGTTGGAGAGCTTTTGGAGAGACAAATCCCGCACTCTATCTACTTTCAGAGAAGATTACGAACTCCTATTTCTTAATATCAACCTCTTTTATGTTTTCTATTCTATTCATGATGTTTGTTTCATTCACCATATTTGAGTAGATTCATTGTTAGGTTTAGGGTTTTTTAAAGGGAATTGATGAATTGTTGAATTGGAATCAATATACTAGGGTTTATAAATTTGTTCTTCATCTAGATAACTTTCAATACTTAATTTTTGACTGCACACCTAGGGTTAAGCCTTTAGGTTAGTTAATAAACACGAAAGTGTTGATTAATTAGCTGGAACAAATCTAGGTGAGCAAATTTTCCTAATCACAAAAGAATTTGGGTTAGAGAATTTGTGAAGTTAGAAAGCCTATTTGAATGCATGTCTGGCTGTTAGGATTTACCAACTAATATGGTTTTCTATAGGTTTCAGTATAGTTAGATTTATCAGCGAAAGTTGGACTTCTATGACATTGTGTTTTGTGTTCTAGAATAGGTCAATAAATAAATCCCTGGTAGATTCTAAGATGCAATTTTGGTTTTCCGAGAATTTCCGAAGCCTAGCGTTTTTCCAATTAGTTTAACAACTAAAACTTCAACGTGTTTTTTTATTTACTGTCTTTCAATTAATAATCTTTTGCCTAGCTAAGCTTGAAACTGGAAACTGATGTGTTCTTAAGAGTCTATTTGGGATTCGACCCCTATATACTACATATGCATGCAGTTCTGTAGGGTAAAACTTTATCTACATCACTCACCTACATGTTTTCAAATAAGGCTCCAACTTTTAGGGTACATACGATAAAATGGAATGCTCTTTACGTGAGCCCACATAGGAATTCAGTAAAGGGAGGCAACAATAAAAGTATGATTCACAACCCACGGAACAACATGAAACATGGAGGTTTCCATATACCATATACATTCTTTTAACACAATTTTCCTTACAAATTCATTCAGTATTCTTACTAGGAAAGACCTTGTAATCAGGTTATGATGAATCTCTATTCTCAGACCTTTGCCTTAAACATAGTCAACAACACTCTGAATAGCACCTATTGGTGGCAATGTCCTAAGGAAAAAAAAACCACTACAAAGTCTTTGTGGGCCTCTGCTCCACTTTCGAACATAGAATATGAGATTTGTACTCGAGGGGAAGAAGATGTAGAAGTTGTAGTAGTTGATGAGGAATTAATCCTATGGAGGGTTCTAACCACGAAAATTTTGGGTTTATTTATAATGTTTCACGAAATATCTTATTTCTGGAGTTTTTAGTTATAGAGTAGTGAAAATGTTTAGAAGATATAAGAATTCATGCAGCTTTAGGTTGAGATACTCTTTGTATGGGATAGAGGGGTGGATCCCGTTTAAAGAAGAGTCTCAATTTTAGGAGGTAGCTTGAGAATTTGCAATGGTGACCTCGCAGATATGAAGAATCTATGAAGCTGCAAATGTAGGGTTTTGTTCATTTTGAATAGCAGGGGGAGGCTAAGGCTTAAAGGAAGCCTATATTATTGATAGTTTGAGAAAGGGGGATAGAAGGTAGAATAAAAATGCATATTCGATATGTTAGGTTTAGTAGTAGCAAGAGAAATTTGTAGGAAAGAAAATGAGATAAATGAGGGAAGTCGGTATGGTACGAGGATCAGGTGGGAAAAAAGAAGGATTGATGCCACTAGAGGTGGCAGGAGGTGGAGTCACGATGGAGGATAAATGACCTAAAGGATGAAGTAATTCACTTTCTCCCTCGTCATTTTTATTATATTTGTATTTTTTGTAAATTATCTTTAGTTATCAAAACTATGTGTTTATATTTATTTTTAGTGAATAAATGCATAGAAAGCGTTACACAAAGGAATTTTTTTTTTGTGAAATGTTAATCCACTTTCTGGCAATTAGAAGTTAGAGGATTTATCAAAGCAAAGTGACTTTAAGAATTTTAACCGAAATAAAATTTAACTTTAATAAGGGAAAAAAAAAGCTTGGATAATTATATATATCAAGTTTGTATCTACTTCCATGTGTCATGTTTACATTAGTGCAACATTAGTTATTAAAAAAGTCAAAGATAATCCCACTGTAATTAATTAGTCTTAACTCTTAAGACATATAGCATAAAGATTGTCTATATTTATACATACTACTACTCGAAGTGAGAAGCTACACAGAGACATTGTTGAATATTAAGGGAGAAATGGCTTCTTCACTCAAATGCTTCGCTTTTACATTTCTGTGTCTTGCTCTTCTTTTAATTCCAGGTATGTTTTTTTTCACCATTTTAGTAATCAATTACAATCTTAAGATATTTTTAACTTTTAAATTTTAAGTAATTAATTTTTAACAATAGTTTTGTATATTACGTTTAGAACATAAATCATTTCAAACCCCAAAATATTCTTAAAAATCTATGATATTTGAAAACGTCAAAATGATTACAAATAATCTTAAATTTATTTTTGTCGATAGACAACAAAATTTTTGTAAACCAATTATTATTTTGTAGCAGATACAATTTTTTGTTTTGTTTTTGGAACTTGAACAGATACAATTATTTCTTTACCAAAAATATGCAGTTATATCTTTAAATGTTTAATACTACTCTTTTACTAATTATTTAAATTAATTTTAAAATAATAGTCCAATTGAGTTTTTATATCTATAGCTAAACTGTACATATTCAACTGTATTTTATTTTGCTAACCATTCATACGAAAATGATTATCTTTCAATCTCCTTTTATTATTGAAGGTCTTGCGACAAGAGATATATCTTCCACAAAATACAAGAAATCTTTCGTGACGAAGAATAGTATTCCAGCCGATCCGTGTGGAGAGATTCAAGACTCCAACCAAAAATGTGTCGAACAAAATTTTCCTAAAGGGGGATTATGCTTGAGTTCAACACCTAATGATATATCTGGATTTATTTGCCTTTGTATATTTCAATAAGTTTTTGCTTACAACTTTTTGAAAGTTCTAAAGATGAAATTTGATAATAAAGATTGTGGATCCTTTTTTTTACTGTTAACCTAAACAATATAAATATAATATGTGGGTTTTGACATTTATAATTACCATAATAACAATGAAAAAAAAAACAGTAGGTTTCAGGTTAAAAATACCGGATTATCAAGCCCTTCAAAATCTGCATCTTAAATTAAAAAAAGGTCTTCTAAAAGATTTTTCTCTTTAGAAATGGGGTGGAGCCGTTTCAATCTAGTCTAAATTACTTATGAATTCACCTTAGGTTGTTCTCTAAGCATTTCGGAGTTGCAATTTTCAAAGGTTGGAGCCTCCTAGTGGTGGATATAGGTCATGCTGCAACAATTTTGAGAGCGGGGTTCGATACATTGGAGAAATGATCTCTTGTAAAAACAGTAAGTGCATAAAGTCTCTGAAAAACACTATGGGATGTGTTTCCACAATGATTATATGATGTCCACGTCAAAAAAGGGAGGAAAAACCACATTATCAAGGTCGAGAATGAGATTGAAATTTGGGAAACGGAAGGAAAATTGAAATAGTTAACTATGGGTCAGAAATAAAGGGTAATCCACATGTGGTCTTCATTTTTTGAGTGGTTTTTAGTGGAAGACAGTAACTAGTGAGGTTTGGTCAAGAGTGACTAGATAAGTGAGATATAAGGGTTGTCTCGATATGTGGTTTTCGACCGAAAACCGTGTAAAGACCAAATGTTTTATATAAAAGGTTGGACCTTTAAGGTATTTAGGGATGAAAGGTGAGAATTTTTAAGTATGTGTGGTGTAAGGAGAGAGAAAAAATTCATAGAAAGCTAAGAGAAATCGTGAAAATAAGTATGAAGTAAGAAAATATTCGAACATCTCTAGTAGTAAGAAAATGATATATTAATAGAAGTTACTTGAGACATGTTGGATTAGTACATGTTGGATTAGTACGAAGCACTCTTGTGATTTTCACATATTAGCCCCATAAAATAATTTGTTAAAAATTAACACACAAATTAATTCTTAGATGATAATTTTATATGACAATATAAAAACACAACACGATCTATAATAAATAAGTTATTATTTTCTATCTCCAAGAAAAATCTAAATTTAACTTTAATTAAAAAAGAAAATTTGATCTCAAAACTAAATTATTTAAAGTTAAAGATATATTTGATTAAAATTCAAGATTAAATCAAAGCCGAAACATACTATATACATTTCGGTTTTAAGAACATAGTTTAACCAAATATATCATTAACTTTAAATAATTTAGTTTTAAGATCAAATCATACTAAACTATATTTTTTTTTTTTTGGATACAATCTTATTATATAAAACGAAAATCCGTAAACCCCAAATCATAAAACGACCTTTTATAATATGTTTAGTAATCAAATTTTAAATATTATTGACGAAAAACACCTAATTTCTGATGTCTATCAGACTAGCTAATTGACTCTCAATCATTAATGGTTCTGTTATAAAATATAAAATATGAAAATGAAATAATATAATAATAAGCAAGAAAATAAATAATACGACTGATCGACAAGGAGCTTAACCACTTTTTTGTGCCCAGAAGAACAGTCGCCGGTCAAAGTCTCAACCTTTTTTGGGGATTTTTCCTCTCCGCCGGAGACCGCCGGCATTTCTTTCTTCTTCTTCTTCTCCGAGTAGATTTCCTTTATCGCCTGGGTTTCTTGAAGATACTAACGATGGGAGACGAGAAGGCGGCGATTGTGATGGCCAATCGAGAAAGAGATCGAGAGTTTCTGATTCCCGTTGCTGATTCCGGCGTAAAAGACGACGCTTCTGCTTCAAATCCGTCATCTTCGTCTTCCTCTTCATCTTCTTCGCATCAATCTAGCCAAGAGGTCTAGTTCTTTCACCTCACCTATTCCTGATCTAGAAATCTCTTTCAGCTAACGGTGTTCTTCGTTCGCTCATTTCAAGATTCATGCGAAATCAACCGTAGAATTCCATTGATTAATAACCACTGAGTTATAACTGATTCTGTTTGCCCTTAGTTCATAATCTGGGAATTTATTTACCCTAGATCCCATCTATCATAAGACACTTGAATAGTGTGTTGACTAGCCAAACTCTGATCTTTAGTGGCTCTTGAACTCTACAGATGTTTATATAAATGTATTGATTTTGACCCTTTCTAATTGAGTAGAGTATGAATTTTGCATTCTTGATGCTCTTAGCTACTTTCTGCAGACTTTAAGCTTGTTCATTAGAGGTTGGGCATCGAAGAAGTTCATGACAGGCTGGTAAACATTTTCTTGTCTCGGATCTTGTAAATAAGAATTGAAATTTAGCAGTTTGATGAAGTTGTGCTGATAGTTTCTCATTCTCAATTGATTTTTGCAGTGTGATCTTACTTCCTATTGCGATTACTTTCTATATCACATGGTGGTTTATTCACTTTGTTGATGGATTCTTCTCTCCAATATATGCACAACTTGGAATCAACATATTTGGTAAGCATTTCTGTGACCTTCTCTGTTTATTGAATCAATAGCTTAAGATCAGTTTCTCATATGAGTCTGATTTTGGCTTTTGTAGGTTTCGGTTTTTTGACTTCCATTGCATTCATCTTCTTGGTTGGTGTGTTCATGTCTTCTTGGTTGGGGGCTTCGGTTCTTAACCTCGGAGAGTGGTTTATCAAGCGAATGCCATTTGTTCGTCACATCTACAATGCCTCCAAGCAAATCAGCACTGCCATATCTCCTGGTCTCGCTTCCCTTATAAAAAATAAACTCACTTTTACATCTCAACATTATGTAACTTGTTCGAATTCTCCTTTCAGATCAAAACACACAAGCTTTCAAGGAAGTTGCTATCATCAGGCATCCACGTGTAGGCGAATACGCATTTGGCTTCATTACATCAACCGTTGTTCTCCAAGTGAGTCAAACAAAGAGCAAATTCATGGACTTGGTTAATCATGTGTTACAGAATGTAATAATTCTCTTTGTCCTTGCAGAATTACCCAACGGAGGAGGAACTTTGCTGTGTATACGTTCCCACGAACCACCTTTACATCGGAGACATACTACTTGTCAACAGTAATGACGTTATCAGACCAAACCTCTCAGTCAGAGAAGGAATAGGTAAGATCATCAAGCCTTTCCTTGTAAATGTATATATCATAGATACATGTTTTGGTGTATAACATTCAAGCTTGTTCTTCATCTGCAGAGATTGTTGTTTCTGGTGGAATGTCAATGCCACAGATTCTATCAACGATAGATAAGCCGGTGACGACGATAGATAGAACTACAAGCTTATAGTTTCACGCAGAGAAGACTTTATTGGTTTTGTTGGGATTTTGGTGTGTTGTTGTCTCTTCAATATTGTTGTAATGTTCAAATTTGTGTTTACAAAAAGTTGTATAATGTAAGGTTAGGTTAAGCATTGAGAGTTTTATATGAAAATACATATAAAGAAAACCAAAATTTCATTTAGTTTATTTTATTTCTAAAACATATCAGAGAATCAGAACAAGCATGTATGTTCTCCACAGTTAAACATCACTGTGAAGATAAGTAGCAATGTACACAAATAATTTTGACAAACCATCCATATAAAGAAACAAAGATTTTGAAGGAAAATCTAATAATAACACAATCAAATTTGTGTGAATTGTTGTATAATAATAATAATACTCTCTAGTGTTGGTGACATTACCTCATAAATTAGGCATGGCGAGGCTGATTCAGCTCTGTAAAGTTATTATTTTGTTGTCCTAAATATTGATTCAGTTGTCTTTCTTCTTTTCAGACAAAGCTTGAGGTTTATGAATATGAGTTTGTGAGGATGTGTTTGCTGTTGTCGCTGTGGTGGTGGTGGTGGTGGTGGTGGTGGTTAGTTGAGGAGGTGGTTGTTTTATGGTTTGTGAAACTCCATTCGAGACTGGTCCTTGCTGAACCACTGGTTCAATTTTGACAGTGGTGTGTACAGGTGTGTGTAGATCCATTCTTGACAAAGAACAATTCGATTCTGCAACAAAACAAACAAACAAAAGAAAATTTAGAATCTGAATCTTGTGTTTACGCATATATACTCAAATCTTTATACCTCTTAATTCTCCATAAGAGATTATTCGGTTAAGGCAATCACGGAACTTAGTCAATACAACTTTCTCCTGCTCTGCATAAACCTGATCTTGTCCATTTGTTAGCTGCGAATTTGGCTGAACCGAACAATTAGGCGAAGAAGCAACCATTAACATTGTATCCTGTTCATCACACATCAATGCCAAAGTGTCTGGAGACAAAGTCCTTCCTTTAGATCCATCTGAATTAGAATCCTCTTGACCAGCTTTCCCATCAGAACTCTCTTTATTATTATCATTGCCTTGTCCTTGATCTTGCACAGAAGAAGCTAAAAAAGTTTCTGTTTGATCTTCTAACCGTTTTTCAGTTAATTTTTTTACTGCTGCTTCACCAGCTACAGAGACTAGAACAGAACAAAGCGCTTTCACATCCTGTGGTTGTATTATATCTGCCAATAGCGACCTTTCAAAAGAGCAAAACTCAGTTTCTGCATCTTTAGATAAAAAATTTTAGCTTTGTATAACACATCAAGAGATTTTACCTATATGTAACCTTAGTTGACACATTGCCTCTACCACGAGAAAAAGTTTTCGGAGTTCTTCCACTATTTGCCTGATATTAACAAACTATACTATTAACATCTCATTTTCTTAATCAAGTTTAGGTGTTTGCGTAAATGATTTTTACCTGGCTAAGTCTATGAATAGATGAATCTTTAGTTCCTTGGTTAAAGTAAATCTCTTGAGCTTTCTTTCTCTTAGGACCAGGTGAAGAAGCAAAGCCAGAGGAACCAATAGCTCCAGTTATAGCAGCATTTGCATGTTGGAGATAAGCCGCGTTGTGAATATGTTCACCGTGAAAGAGAGCTTGTCTCTCTTCACTTCCTTCAAAGTTTTTGCAATCCAAACATTTACAATTCTCAGAACAAAGAATGTTTGCTTGAAAACACTCACAATACTTTTTCAGACATCCTGATTTCTTGCAGTGACATCCTTTGTTATGTTTCCCTAACATCACTACTTCACCTACCTCCTCCTGCAACAATCAAAAGTTTCAAATTTTCAAAATCTTGTCTAAGCTTGAAGCATCACACAATAACTAAAATCAACATACTCTATTATCTCGTGAACCGTGTGGACTGCTAGCGATTTTAGGCCTAAACGCATTTGGATTCCGTTCAAGAGTTGATTCAACCGCTTCTCGTCTCGCGGGTTCGTTTTCAACATTGTTGAAACAATTTACACAGTTGCATCCATCACAGTAGATTCCAGATGCAAAGCATTCACAATACCTAATCAAACAAACATTGTTCAATGTTCAATTCAAATGAAAGTAGAAAACCAAAACAAAGATTTGCAGACTTACAGCTTTAAGCACCGAGAGTGTTTACAGTTACACTGTTTTTTCTTCTGAGGAGTTCCATCTCTAGCTTCCACTACAGGCCTAATTGGTTTAGACTTCGGAGATTCGGGCTTCCTGAGATGTAAAAGAGAGAAAAATTTGATATGAAAATGACTCAAATCTGAATCCAGCAACATAGAACAATATATACACTGATGAATTTCAAATCTAAATCCTAAAGAGTTCAAATTTCTTCACTGAATCAGACAGAAACGAAAAAAGGGTTGGTTTTGAAACTTACGGAATCCTGAGTGGGGCGTGAAGGAGGTTTTGAGATTGTGACGGCGGAGTCGGAGTAACCACGGTTGATGTTGTCGGTCTTGGCTGACTGGTAATAGGTTGGGTAATCGTCGTTGCCGGTGAAGGTGTAGATGGAGTCGTCGTCGACGATGTGGCCAGGGCTTTATTAGACTGTAAATGCTCCACATCGGAACCACCAGTGAAGTCGAGTTGTCTCGCCGACTTCTTCGTCGGAATCTCAGACTCTTGAATCGGAGTATCCTTTTTTGGCGGGAATTCGCCTCCTTCTCCGCCTTCTCCCATCTTTAAGAATTCGAATTTCTTCAGAATCTGAAGAAACCCCAGAAATTTTCCCTAAACGAAATCTCCGAGAAAACACAATAAATTATACAAAATCAGCTTGAGAAACACGAAAATTTCAAGATCCGAAGGCGATATCAATCTCTTCCGTACGCGAATACCCACAAGTCGAATCGGTGTCGACTATTCTCTAAAACGGAAATTTGAATTTGAATTCAAAATTTTTGATCCAGACTTACGGGAGAGAAAAAAGAAATTAGGGTTTTGAAGGGTTTAAGTTGCAGAAGAAGAAGACGAGAGAAATTTGGTGAAACAGCGAAACACAAAAAAAAAAAAAAAAAACTGAGACTTTGGATTTGTTCGTCTTCTTCTTCGTCGGGGAGAGCTTTTTCTCCTCCCTCTCTTATACATGTTTTGAAATTTCAATTTTCTGGATTATATTAGACGGATAGATTTGCGAGGACAATCTGATCGTACGGTTGTTGTTGATATCGATGATCCAACGATTACTATTCATATAAGGTTTGAAGTGTAGTTGGCCGTTCACCGTTGGATCCCCGCAAAGTAGATAATTATTTTATTAACCCAAAAACCCTTCAAAAATGAATATTTGTATTAACCACTTGTAAACTGCCACGTTGGCAGTCAATCATGACTTCACAAAAATTGAGAAGAGTGCTTAAGAATAATAGATTCGGCCCAAAAGTTCGTTTATTAGGGAAGATGGCCCAGTAACTTCTAATATTCAGAAGCAAAAGAAAAAACCTCTACACAAACATAACCTGAAAGGGGGTATATTTTTTTGAAGGGAATAATATATGTTTTCTATTTTTATTTTTCCTTTCAAAGACACATTTAGTTACTTTATCTTTTAAAAAAAAAATTCAACTGTCTAAAAACTAGGAGTTTTTTTCTTTCATTTTTCCATATTTGAATTTCTGTAAAACTTAAACCATTTAAACCAAAAACTATATATTGGAGAAAACGTAAAAATGTTTTATCCAATTCCGAACAATAAAACTATATCTAAATCGATTTATGTTATTATGTATTTTACATATTATATCGCGCATGTCTTCTTTAGCAATATGATACCGTTTTTTTCATCCTCTTTCAATATAACTATCATAATGATTTTTCGAGACGGGTTATATTCCACCGCCTATCCGTCTATTTTATCTGTCAAGTAGGTAGTTAAAGCACATGACTAAGTGGTAGTCTTTTGTTGAAAGGTTTTCAGGGGTGTGGGGAGGTGTTGGCTCACGACGAGAAGCATGACTCTAATCTAGTGGTGGTATTTTGTATAGTGTTGATGTGTGCATAGGATTGGGAAAAATACTCAAATCTGAAGATCCGAACCGAACCCGAATTTGGAAATAAAAAACCCTAACGGGTCTTTAACTCTTATATCCGAAAATCCGGACCCAAAACGAACCGAGAATTGAGTGACTGTCTGAAATGCAATTATATACTCTCAAAGTATTACTTATATATAGACCGAATGTTTGTGATTTTCCTATTTAGAATATTGAAAGTGTTAAATGATGTAAGCTGATGATTAAAGGCTTGGGGATCAAGAGAATTCACCTAGAATCAAGAATAACAAATCATATAAAATTACCATGGATCTAATTAAGAATCGTTCTAAAATTCAAAAAAATTATTTATAATTGATCAAACTGTTGTTGCGTAAATTACTATGTCAAACTATCTAGAATTCAAAACCACGATAAAGATGACATATAGATCATTGTTTGAATCCAGGAATATAAACATGCATAATATTTCAAGCATGTTTGATATGTTCAAAAAACATTTAACCAAATCTCTTTATGTCAAGGCTGTTTTGCTCATATAAATTGTTTTAGGTAAATTAACGATGCTTTTGGCACCCTAATAATTATCTGAAAATCTTAAATCGGGATAGGTAAGCCAAATTAAGCATTAAGAACAACTTAGATGAAAAACTAAAGTAATTACACCCAATGTATATTTTTGATTTTAGAATAGCAGTGTTAGATCTTTTGTTGTGGGGTTGCGAATTTGCATCTTTTTCACTGTTCAAACCTGGTGAAAAATCGATTATACTCTTAGTAAAGGGATGATGCGTTCGGTGGATAGCAGGTGATTCACGGTCATGTGAGTTGGTGTCTACATGGACAACTATTCGTGGACACCTAATCCTTTCTTTTTAATCATTTCTCTCTTCTCTCTCCTCTCTCATATTTCTCTTTTTTTTTCCACCCCAAACGATTTCAAAGGCGGTCAGCATCGCGGTGGTGAGGTTATCGGCTACGGAGACCATCACAAAGGGGTTATAATTTGCCGATTAACCTGAATTCAAAAAAAAATCAAATCGGACTTGTTTCAGAAAACTCAGATGGTCAGTCTACACAAGGTATCCACACGGCCAGCTATTTGTGGAAACTATCACAGTCATGTCACATAAATAAATGCTTCTAGTGGACATCTATTTGTGGATAGTATAAGATCATGTCACATGCTAAGCTCTTTGGTAGATAGAAGAAAAAAAAGTATATTTTACTCTCCTAAGGCATTGTTGATCAACAAGACATGGCGAGTTTCAACTTTTAAATAGCTTAACGTTTCTTTGGGTCTCATCAGGTTTGTAGAATTGAGAAGTGAGGTTGTGAAAATGAAGCAAATGATATAAGGAAACACCTCTTGAAGATCAGGTGGAGGAAGGGTTTGAGGAAAAAGTATTGTATTATCGTCTTTTGAATTCGTTGACAGCTTAAGAAATAATGTTTTCTTAAATCTAATATAGTGTAATTTTGCTGTTTTTTTTTGGAAGATGACTCTCGAGTATGATAAAGTTTTCGAAGACAAGAAAGTTAAGCAAGAAACAAAGCTCGAGGTGGTTTTATTGGTTGCGAGATGAATCTCGGCTTATACCAGCGCGACGCTCAATCACGATATAAGTCGAGATTCATCTCGCGGCGCTCAATCACGATATAAGTCGAGATTCATCTCGCGGCCAATAAAACCACCCTTAAAGGGAAGGTTCAAGCCGAGCCCGACTCGCAAAAAAGCATCGCCCAGATGCAGTAGATTGAACACCTACGACCAGTTCGCTCGCGAACATTGTGGCCTAATCTATCCACATATCCGAATCGACCCGTCGATTTGGACCCACGACATAAGCCGAACACACGCTTCGCAGTCAAGTTTGAAAAAAGCCGAGCTAATCTCGCAAAAACACAAAAAGCCTCATCTCCAAACCATAAATTGTTTTTATTCATACTCAAATTTTTTCCGAGGCACATCTGGCATCGGTCGGAGTCAAAAAAAAAACAGGACAACCCTACCTAGATTTTTCTCCTGCCTCGGGAGTACTCCCAGCCGATCGCACAGAAGCAAGGTCGCTTTCCTCAAGAGTAACAAGCGACGCATGAACGATCTCCTTCCGAAGAGTAACTTCGGCCTGAAGCCTTTCTAGTTCATACTCAGCAGCATCCGCTCCATCACGAAGCGCCTTAATAGCTGCTAGCTCGCCCTGGACTCGCGAAAGCTCCGCGTCGAGCTTCCGGGCTCTCGGACGATCTGCGAGGTAACAACTTACCCGCTCAAGGGCCTCCCGATATCGAGCGAGTTCTCTCGCATGCTTCTCCCTCTCCTCCTCGACCTCCGTCCTCTTCGCCTTCCTAAAATGGGCCCTCGCCTTCTTGAGCTTGTCCTCCGCAACGATCCTCACGCCATTTTCTGCTCGAAACTCCTCGGAGAGTTTCTCGGAACGACCCCGTTCGCTGTCACGATCGGCCTCAAGAGCGGCAACCTTGTTTTCTTCAATCTGAAGCCTCAGGAGTGTCGCTTGCTTCGAAAGCTCAGAAGGCCTGGATGACGAAGCTAGCTTCGCCTTTATATCCAGGTACGCATTATGGAGAACCCTGACTCTCTCCTCGTACGCCAGGGTAAGCCGGTTTTGGTGCCCCATTAACTAAAAAAAAAAAAAAGAGAAAAAACAATCGGGTTAGCATCCCGAACCCAAACAGAGTAAGAAGCCAGACAAACTCACTTGAACGCTAGTCTGCGCGACATCTTTGTATATCGACTCAAACTCCAGCGAGGATATCTCTGGAAACGGCTGCAGCGTGAACGTGATCAACGATTGAAGTCGAGCACATTCCTCCGGGTTGTTCGCTAAGAGAGTGTAACCCGCATACTCGAACTTTACCCCCAAGTTCCTCGGGACGAACGCTCTCCCAGTCATCGTACCCTTCTCTCAGAGTCTCCTTCACGACCCGAGGCTCACCCTCATCAGTCTCCTCCGCGGCCCGAGCCTCGCCCTCATCAGTCTCCTTCGCGACCCAAGGCTCTCCCTCGTCAGTCTCCTCCGCGGCCCGAGCATCGCCCTCATCAGTCTCTTTGGCGACCCAAGCCTCGCCCTCCCCATCCTTTTCCTCGCCTCGAGACCCTTCCCCGAGATCCGCCGAGGCCTTTGCCGACTTGGAAGCAACATCCTCTGAGCACTGGACGATGGGAGACTCATCAGCAATCAAGGCCGATCGATCTTCCGCGCCCACAGCATCATCGTCTCCCACCTTCGTTTGTAGGGTCTCGACAGAGGGAGCAGTGTAAAGCGTGACCTGCTTGGTCACGAGGCTATCTTTCACCTCGGTCTCCGCGACCTTCGGGAGCACTTTCCCGACAGGAGCCTCGGAAGTTTCGGTGGCCACCTTGCGAAGCTTGGAACTCGCCTCACCAGAAGTTTTCTCTGCTCTCCTTTTTTATCGTCCCGAAGGTGGGATAGGAACCTTGGCGCGCCTGGCAACTGGAAGGTCATGCGAAGACATTTTTGAATCGAAAGTCACGACGGATCGATAAGCAAATTTTTTTCTTCAAATGAGATAAAGCAACTGAACACTTCGGAGAAATTTTTATAGCCAGAAGGCTGGGAAGCTCAAACGACTTGTGACGTCATCCAGGATTTTGCCTATTATATTAAATAGTCCAACGACGTCGCGACACGTCATCGGACCCGGGGGAGGGACTAACTGTTGGTGGTGGTCTTAGCACACCCCCTAGGCCCAAAATCGTTCAGGTCCATGACCAAACACGGCCCGGACCCATAAGAAGGAAAGCATATGATGGAATGCCCATCTGTTGACTGCGAGGCTCGATCAGTCTCAACAGTGAAAAGTTGAGACGGACGAGCCTCGACTTTCGAACAATGACGAGGGGTGACGTACCCCCACCTCCCCTGTCATTTCACAACTCGCCTACCACGTCATGGGCGGCAACGTCCAATCCGAGCCGACCCGCTCGACCAATAGGAAGCAAGCTTAGGAGACCTATAAAAGGATAAACACATTTACTGTAAAAGGGAGACACAAAAAATAGAACCAGATTAAAACTAAGATCAAAGAGATTTAGAGAGAACAGTTCGACTTTAGATCCAATTCAAACACCCACAGCGACCTTGTCCTGAGGTGTTACATTGTGATCTTCACGTTGCAATTCTTCTCGAAAAGTCTCTCCTTTTGTATTCGAGTTTCGTTCACACTGTAATCGAGCCTCGCTCGCACTCCTTAATCGAAGCGATCACTGCATCACTGATTCACACCTAACTTCATTTTCTGTTGATTTATTTAACGAGATCTTCGACCCTCACCTCCTCGCTCGAATCTCGACGAGACTAAAAGTCACCTCGCTCCAATCTCATAATCGACCCTATTTGCGACCCAGTCAACATCCAGTATGCGACTTGGTCATCAATTTCGGAATTCATCTCCGTGCGGACATACCTAGTACGTATTAAAAAATGGGATTAAAGTTAACCTTCTGTTGTACAAAGATGATTACGTTAATAATTTTTTTAAAATATAACCACCATTAAGTTACATTCACTAGGACAATTATAAGAAAAAAGGGTTCCTAGTTAAAGCAAGAACACATGATTCACTACGCCATCTCATACATATTCTTCTGCAAATTCTTCAAAAGCAAAACGCACAAAAAACAAACTTCAAAGTTTTAAACTGATTCGTATATCATCATGAACAATCAATCTTGGAAACTCGTTTCGTTGCTTTCTCAAAAGATTGGTTGCTCATGATGTTATAACATTTACTCTTTTTTTTCCATCTATCATTTTTCCCGACCAAAGAGCATAAAGCGAAAATAGTTCAACGGAAATTGATTCCGAACGCTGGAGCCCAATAGTCGGCGCTATTGTCACTGCCAACTTGGAGTGTGCATGAGATGGGGACAAGACAAAGTCCTCTACTTCTCAAATCTTTCTTTGATTCTTCGTTAGGGTTTGATTCTTGATTCTCCGTAGAGGACGACGACGGAGCTCCTTTTGATCTTTTCATATAATACTCATTCACAAGCTAATAGTCAAATTACAAAAGAAATCATCAGTACATATGAAGAGCATTATGTTAACTACAAGCTTTCGACATTTCACGTAAAAAAAAAACATATTTAGAAAAATATTGATTTTGTAGTGTATAGTATTCCTTTTTTTTTTTTTTTTGTTGGTCTGTAGTAAATAGTAATGACAAAAAAAAAGGATCAGTTACAAGTATTCTCAAATCAAGGAAAACTATATCCAAATGTCTAGAAATTTCTAATTATAAAAGATAATGAAAAACCGAAAGACAACAATTAACCAATAAATAACAGATATTCCTTGAAAATTTTAATAGAATCGAATTCATAAATTAGATTATTATCTTAATTAAATGATTAGTATAAGTAATTAATCAGTCCTTAAAAAACTTATATAACCAAAAATAATTTGATGAAGGGAAGTTATACAAAAAGATAATATTAAATAACCGAAAAGAAAATCATTCAAGTGGTTATTTTTGTCAACAATTTAAGGGCTTTTGCGGGTTTAATGAAAGGTTATAATATGAGGACTGAAAAGGAAAGGAAATGTAATAATGTCATCTTTTATTTTATTTTATTGACCATACTTTTTTTATCTTAGTCTTTTCACTTTAAAGAGAACAACAGTAAAGAGAAAAAGGGGATATTTAGAAACTAAAGCTGCCAACTTTATTTTTGAAGATTTGAGTTTTAATTGATCCAATAAAAAGTTTAAAACTTAAAAATAAAATACAATAAATATGTGCATACCTGACCAGGATCCTCAGGAAATATTCCATTCATATCTCCTTGTGCCTATACATGTAATTACCGAATTATTATAATTGACCAAACAAAGTAACTTACGTAAAATCAGAATACTATGCGCAAGTAAGTAGAAAGTTGCATGTAATTAACGTGTATATTAATTCAATGCTTACATGTTGCTGCGTCATTTTATTCCTTGAGGGAGTACCAAAGTATGGTAGACTTAAAGCCTGAAATAAAATAAAAATATTTATATTGAGAATAATAGCATTAATTATTTGCAATACACTAATTAAATCCCATAAAAATATACCTTAACTGTTTCATTAAAACAGAATTACTAATAATATATCGTTATATTCTTGTAATTTTTTAATAAGGAATCCGAATAAGCATGGGAAAAAAGACTCCACATAATCCAAATTTTTTGTTTAGTTGTGAGGGAAGATTCGAATAAATATTTTTATTTTCTTGAAATAAATGAAATAAGAAGCATGGTAGTTTGGAAAAGACAAGTCACCTCAACTTGACTGTGAAGGAATCTAATGTATCCAATAGCTTCCGACAAGACAGAGGCCGTGTCAGTCTAAAAAAAAGAAGAACAATTAACCAATAAATAACAGATTTTCCATGAAAATTATAATTCAACTTAATTAATAACTTAGACGAATATATCTTAATTAAGTGATTATAGGGAATGATTATACCTTGCCAAAGGGAGAAACTAGCTGGTGAAGAGCTGCGATTCTGCCTCCAAGTTTCTCTTTTCTCACCTTTTATAAGTGAAAAACCAAGAAATCATGTAAATTATATGTATTTTTAACATAAATGCACACAAATTTTGAGATTTCTATGATTTCTTATTTCACTGATACGCATTTTCATATCGAACAATCATAAGATTTGTTAAGAAGAAAAATAAAACAAAATTTGATTTAAATTTTGAGAATTTTCAAAATACCAAGATCAATATAGGCAATAAAGTGAATTCATTTCTAAATTTTGTATAGATCAAAGAGGAGACTATGTAGGGTAACCGTAAATGGATTGGGTTCTACGGTTGAATAATAAGGAAAAGTAAATATCTAGTTAGAGTTAGAAGAAGGAATCATAACTCGTTGAAAACGAAATCTGAACTAATTAAAACTGAATCAAACTATTACTTTGTCAGTAACTCCTAATTGTTGTATTTCTTTTAGATAACTCAAACTCTTGTATAAATACTTGACCTTAGAGTCTATAATACCATTCATAATTCTCTAATACTAAGTTTACCACAAACCGAAAACTTAGATTCAGCTTCTAATTTTCATTAAAAGAAAAACCCACAAAAAAAGGATTGGGTAACTACCGTTGAATCATAGAAAAGGAAAAAAAAGAAAGAATAATGAGACCAAGAAGAAGAAGACACATAAGAAAGACAAAAATGTTACAATCAAACACACATGCATTTTATTCTGTTCCCATTATCTTTTGTTTGTTTTCTTCTTCTCCTTTGTGTTTGTGCTTATTATAACTGTCAGTGAGAGAGATATAAACAGATTTTTCAGTTAATTAGTTTACCTTGAGAGTTGTTGATTGGGATGATGAAGAAAGAAGAGAAGATACTTGAAGCTTTGGTTTCTTGTTTGCATTACAGGAAGACCCACCAATATCTGATCTATTAGACTTCATAAACATACATATATAGCAAAAACAATTAGAACTTTTGAATTAATACAAAATCATATAGAATATATGTCTATTTTGACTCACCTCGGTAAAGTTAAGACCATTGTGATTGTTACTGTTGTTGTGGTCTTCATTGATGTTTTGAATTGTTGTTGTTGTAACACAAGACTTGTTTAGAGGTGAGTTTGGTGACGACATTATTACATAATTACCATTATTATTATTATTATTATTATTATTATTGTTATAATAATTACTTTCTTGTTTCATGGAGGCTTGGTGCCTCAAAACTTGTTCTTCCCAATCGTCTAGCTTCTTCTCTTGGTAACTTTGATGATTTTGATGATTCATCATCATCTCGATTCTCTCTTCCTCTCCCATCATCAATCCACTCCTTCAATTCAAATAAGTAGAAATCAAATCTTTATAAGATCGATTAGGTTACAAAAAAAAATCAAAGAACTTGAAACCATTTACTTATAAAAGATTAAAGATCCATAAGAGAAAAAGAGAGTTACAAGAGGAGTTGGCTAAGGCTCCAAGGCTGGTCAAGAGGCAGATCACGATTCTCAAACCAAGAAGAGACCAGATTAGGGTTACTAGGAGGCAGAGAAGGTGAAGCAGAAGAAGATGATGAAGACGAAGAATTCGAAGAAGGAATGAAGTTTGGAAGATAAGTGGCGGTAGGAGGCTGCGGCAAAGGAAACGGCGGTGGTGCCTTTAAGCCCGCGCTTACATTATTATACCACAAGTTAGAGTTTCCACTTGCCATGAGGTTTTCTACTTCCAACACTCCTCTATTCATCACCACATACACTCTCTCTATTCTACAAAAGGATTCAGAAAGACTTCGAGATTTGTTGCTTCTCTTATGCTTTACTTTAGCTCTAGTTTTTAGAGAAAAGAAAAGGAGGAGAGACAAATAAATTTAACATTAGATGTCAATGATGGGTTTTATGATGTATTTTAAAACCCTTTTGTCTTTTTCTCTTTTCTTTGTCTTTTTTTTTCGTTTTCTTTATAATTTTTATTAGTACAAGAATGTCCAAATTCGATGTAGAGATTAACTAATTTTGGACGAACGGACAAAGAATTAGTGTATAGAACTATTGGACCAAAATTTAGAATGAAGTAAAATCATTCTATGTTGTTTGCTTGTAGCCGCATCCTGGAAAATCATAATTATGATTAGACATTGCAAGTTATGGAACTTGTGGACATTTCTCTTATCATATTCTTTTAGTTAATGTTAAATTATATTAATGTTTTCACAATTTCTTGCAAACATTTTGAATAGAAACGACAAAATATATATATCCTTGATCCCTTCTAAGTTCTCAAACCATTCTTGTACTTCTTTTCTTCAATTTTCTAAACAGAGTTTTAATCGGTTTCAAACAATTTTATCAACTATTTTGATCATCTTGTGTAGTGTTAACATCTTCGTAAGGTTCTTCCAATTATTTTGTCCTCTCCACACCGCGTAACTACATTTTAAAATATATTCCTCATAAAAAAAAATTCGTTTAGTTGAAAGTATTGTAGTGAAAACTTCAAAAATCTTCCAAGTATGGATAAGCATTGTCCCTTCATCAGCCTCTTCTCAAGTTCCTCCCAATTCAACTTGTAAAGGAAAACGTAAAGAAAAAATGTTCCCAGAATCGATAGGATCCTGGAAAAATATAAAACAAGTATTTATATTTATCTAGTTTCTCATTTGATCTCCCACGGAAAATATTTTTTAATGGCTTGCCATACGATGAATGAGTACTTCGAAGTGCTATGTGGAACCAAATCCATTTGTACCATTGAAAATATAGTTAGGTATCATCATGTTGTTCTAGAATTTGAATATGATGAGATTTTTCCATAACCTATTCATCATATTGCAAATTTTTTTTGTCTAGGGTCACTTGTAAATGAAATTATTAAAGGTAAAAACCTTATGATTTTTACAGAGAAAACATAGTTCTTGAAAGATTTGACCTATGTTAGTATATTGGGTCGGATGAGTACTGTATACTCTTGTGCTTCCCACCTAATCTCTTTTTCCAGTTTGCTAGCTGGCATACAAATTAAATTGGGACGTCTAGAGGCTATTGTAGGAGGAGGGGAAGCGAAAATACCATTGTTGTCTGATGCACTATCATTGTGTTTGCAGTCTTCTCAAAGTCTTTGGCGTGCTTTTGGTGTTTTCGAGGTGCATAGGCTGTTAGCCATTTTTTTGATCTTATAAGTTCCTAAAACATGGAGGTGTTGAGAACATTAGCACCAATTTCATTTAGGTCGTAAAACTTAGAAAAATATATGATATAATACAAGAAAGCAATGCTATAAATAATCTTAAAATACCAAACATGGGTTATGACACTTAACTCGGGTAGGAAAAACCTCCACAAGGAGCTCCCCTAGTTGGATCGACTATGATATCCTTGTTGGGGCATATGGAAATATACCCAGTAGATAGTAAGAGGGATGCTCCTAATACTATTATTTTTAGCCCTTGTTGGGTTAGATCAAGAAGTCAAAACCACTCTACCATTAATGTTCTATGTCTGAATGGCGTACACGTGCCATCAGTGTCTGACTAATACACAATGGTCATTGTAGTCCTACCTATATGAATACAGTTTGTGTATGATGTGAAAAGCTTAGCCTAAAATAGATTACATGTTGCGTTAAGAGATTCACACATGGTGCTACGCGATTCGCCTTTACCAGGATAATGAATTTAACCCAAAATTTTTACCCCCAATGTCGAGCTTGTGGAGTGGATGTTTTCATTGTTAGAATATTACACAATCTTAGACATATTAAAAGTGTTAAAATGGAGTTCATATCCCTAACATGGTCTCCTATGTGCTTATCTTTAAATACAAAGATTTAAACATTATAGACGGGCTTTAGAGCCTACGACGTACTATGACCCCTTGAAGACCGGAGCCTAGGCCCTAGAGCTTTAGGGGCATTGAAACCCCTTAATGATAAGACATGGGTGCATAGTCCAGAGTATTGGAACATTAACCTATTGAAAAATGGATGCTGAAACCCTAAACATATATGATAAAAGGTATGATGCCTTAGAATTATGGAACCTCATTAAGATGGACTAAGAAAAAATTTCCCAGGGGTGTTGAACCCCTTAAATCGATTGGTACAATGGTTTGGAAGCCTCTTTAGATCCCCTTTCTCTAATGTCAAGATATGGGTTTTAACTCGAGGATATATGGCCAATGAAAAACGTAGCTTGGGACCCAAAGTATATTTCCTTTAAAGACCCACAATAGAGAGGGATGTATTGGACTTTGGATGGTGTTATGAAGAAGTTAATTGTTGATTTTACAGGACGTGCCTTGTTCTTGTGGACTCCATGGAGAGTATTGAATACCCATAGAGAGGCGTGTATTTATTTCGTTATGCTTAAGGTAATATTTTGTTGTGCAGTGTAAATGGTAGTTGAGAAGTGTTGGAGTGCAGCCATTGCGTGCCTGCTTTAAAATGCTTTAAGAAATAAAATTATGCGTCGAGGTGTGATTCTTCTATCTTGATATTTGTGATTTTTTTTTGGAACATGAAAGATGCGACCTTCTATATAACCTAATTAACCTATCGACTATCTTCATAAAAGGATTCAATTTTTCCCCAAACAATGTTTTTTCATGTTTTATCGACCATCCTTTGAGCCAATAAATCTTTTTCCACGCCACTGTAGAATTTTTGTCTTTTTTCGTAAATTTTTTGAAATGCTTATATCATGTAACGTCCATGGTTTTCTTATGATTTTATCTAAAGTTTCACTGGTCATACTACATCGGTCCAAGCTCTAGTTCATAGTGACTCACCGTCCCTTGACCTCTTGTTGGCACCGATCACTGAAGCCGAGTTTAGTTAGTCGAGTTGGGTGTCCCTATATATCGCTTTCTTCATATGGTGGTTGCTATTAGTCAAAAACATGTGGTTTGGTATCAAATGTGCAAGTTTATCGAGATCTTTATTTCAGCTGGAAGAATTTTTACGAGATGAGATTTTTAGATCGATTGGTCTATTTCCCTTTGTGCTTTTCAGATTCTAGCCACCTTGATTAGTAGTCACGAGAGTAAGCACACCTTCCTTAGTTTAATTTCCTATTTTTTCTTAAGACCCTAATTGATTCTCAACTAATGATTTAGTTTTTTTTTTTTTCAGCAGCGGGAAAAGGGGGTGGGGGGTTTCCCCAAGGGTTACCCCCTTCCTCCTCGATTCTTAGATGGGGAAATTCTAGGGTCTCTATAGGATCTTTTTTACTCGTTTTCCGATATGTGGTTTGGTGGCTCTCGCTTTTCGCCACTCTTCTCTTATTTGGCCCTTTCTCTTCTTGGATCGAGTATTCCTATTACTCAATCCAAAACTTAGGTGAGACACAAAGTTGGGGAAATGTATAGGAGTTTCTACATTCTCTTATCCTCGGTTCCAACTACTCTACTATGGCTCAAGACCTTATCATTGGCCCTTGTAACGGCTTTGATCATTGGACTTCAAATGCAATCTCGAGGCTGGGTCTTTCGAATCTTTAATGACTCTTTAGCTCAATTTTTTTTGCTTAATCCTTCCACCAACTCGCATTTCTTTGATTGATTCTCGAGTTTTTCTCTTACTATGGGTCTTTGTTTTCTGATGTTACCTAACATTCAAATATTTAAATTTACAATAAATACGTAAGGAAATGTTATGTATTTTTATATTTAAGATAATCCACTTTTAATTAGTGTGTGTGAGTAATTTTATTAGTAATTAATGAAATTTCGACTAAAGCAAGTCTTAGCAAAATAAATGTTATATATGATTAATCATAAAGAAATGGAAAATCTTAAAATAACTTATCCATAGCTTTATTGGAATTACAAGAACATTGTTCTACGAGGCTAATTTTCACTTTTCTTCGGTTTGGTATGATGTCCTTTGAGGGTTGGAGCCTCCAAAGGTGAATTGAGTAGTGTTGAAATATGTATAAAGGTGAGGTATAACCCATCAGGGGATTAATTAATCTCTCGTGAAATCAGAGAAAGCGTGAAGTATTCGTAACTCATAAGGAAGGTGCATCTTCTATAATTTCATTTACAGTCAATTCAAAAAATAAAAAATAAAGAGAGATCACATGACTGACGTTGAGAATCGGAAGACATGGAAGGAGAAAGGGTTTAGTGACTCTAAACTGGAAAGAAATGGTGCTCCGCAGAGTGTGGTATCGTTTTAAAGGTCTATCTGGTTTAGGGATAATGCTTATCCAAGAGTTGGTTCAAAAGAGTGAAGTCTGAGAGGGATCTCTGAGGAGAAAAAGAAAGATCACTAGAGAGATTGAAAAGAGCGGTCACCGGGAAAAGAAAGAAAAAAAAAAGTTGGAACTTAAGGGGTTCTAGCGAGAAAAAAAAATTATTGAAAGACATAATCATAATTTCATATCCTTCCTCATAGCAAGAAAAGCATATAAATTACCTTAGATGGGTTACTATACTGGGTTTGATGAGTATCCATTTAAAGGTGTAGGTTAGGTGAGTATAGAGCACTTTAGTGTTTTCCACCAAATTAATTTGTCTTTTCTGACAGCTGGAAGAAAAAGTATCATTAGGCATCCATATATGTTGTTGTAGGTGGAGGCGGGAAGCGCTCGCACCATATGTCGATTGGTCCACTTTACTTGCGTCTGCAGCTATCTTAGTGTCGCCGACGTGATTTCTGTGTGTTTGGGGCGTGGGCTGTCAACGAGTATATTGATTATATATGTCCCTTACATGTGGAGGTTTTGAGAACATTAGTGCAAAATTTTCTTGGGTCATACGATTTTAAAAAAATATCTTAATGAAATACAAGAAAATAATGTTAGAAATAAACTTAAAATACCCAGTCCAGATTATGATACTTAATTAGTCCAAACTATTAAGACCTTCGCAAGAAGCTCCACTAGTTAGACGTGTCGCTCCCAACGCTTCTTCTTGTTCGGGTACATGGTAATATATCTAAGTGAGGACATCGTAATATAGGAGATAACAATGTTGTGCACTTGGCCATTTGTTGACCATGAAATAAAGCCGTTTCTACATGATCACTAAATCTCTGGTGTTCTCATTCCAAATAGTATTGTCACGCCACTGGATATGAGACACATAAGTTATGGTGATCTCACATATAGAAAAAACGGAATTTTCACGTAATCATATTGAGAATTCGAAGAATATTGGTACATGGTGCTAAAATATTCACCTAAACTAGATTTCATATCACATGCGTAAACATACTAAATTTAATTCAAACCGTGAATACAAATTCTTATTTTTACAGAAAACAAGATAAACCTAAGTACCTAACTAAGTATGCTCATGTACAATCATGTATATAGTTTTGATATGTAGTTTTAAGAAAGAAAAAAAATCATTTTCGACCAAAAAGAAAATCATAGAAATCATTTTATATTAAACTTCATTTCTTCCCCATGCTTTAGCTTTATCTTTTTCTTAAAGTAGGGCAGAGAAAGGTGCTTTTATAATTTCATCGAATTATGAGCTGAGAACCACAAATGCATTTTTTATTTATAGAAGCAGAAAAGAGGGTTATTCGCATACTTTTATATAAGGTGTATATTTTAATCGAATATACATACTTTCTATGATATTTTCTGCATATTACAACCGTCTTACATATATGTATATCTCTTACATTAAATGTAAATTTAAGAAGTTAAAACAAAAATAAAAGAACATAATTACATTCACTTAAAGCTCACGAGTCTGTTTAATCCCCAAAGCATTCTCTAGAAGCCATTTAAACAATCTTTCTCTAATTAGAACTACTTAAAACTAAAACACATTTTCCATCTACACTAAACCAATTTTTTATCATTGGATTCACACGTTTTCGACTCAAATTCAAAAAAAATTAGTTAATTTGGTTCCTAATCTATAAACACAACTTAAGAATCAGTCAAGATTTACCACACTGACTCTTATTCAACCGAATAAACTTGCATTTGCCTAAAACCAAAACTTAGCAGTCCGTACTTATATTTAAACTCATGTAGAAAACATCTCTTTAGATTTAATTTACAGTTAAAGATATGAATGAATATATTGAATATTTCCTCTTTGTCTAAATGGTAGATTTTCTAGCATTTTTCTTTTGTTCCTAAAAGATAAATACTCTAAATTTTTTTATATACTTTCAATAAAAAATTGTAAACCTCTAGAAATATTAATTGTAGTAATTAAATTATTACTGGTTTAAATTAGGAAAATTGTTTATACTAAAAAATTTGATGCATCAATTGTTAGATATTTAAATTTTCTTAATCATATATATAAACTCTAGAAAATTTATCATCAAAAAACGAGAGAACAAATGGAGTATATGTTATAGTCTTATTCCGATACAAACTTTATGATCCTGGAACTTATATATGATTGTAAATCTTCTTTCTTATTTTCAATTGCTATGATCACTCATAATAATTTTAGTTTCCTGTATATTCCAGAAGACCTTTTCATATTCTAAGATAGTCTCTTTACCGACAGTACTTTCAAGATCCTTCTTAATTCCATTATCAGTACTAAATATTATCTTAGTTTTATCATCCATATACATTTTTCATTTCCGAAATCCGAATAAATAATATGTCGTATAGAAATAAAAGTTATGTTTGTTGCTTATTAAGATCCTACGAAAAAACTAACACCGATGTATCAAAAATATGCGAACCTCTCTAAGTTATTTTCAATTAGCTTTGACTTTTGAGTTAAGATCTGCAGGATTTCTCACATTGCTGACATATAAAAGGATCAACATATGTTGCGTAGGGTTTTGTACGTACCTGTTAAAAGGGAAATTAGATTTAACTAATCTAACTACGTAAAATTGAGTCAAAAAGATTACCTGAGTACGTAGTCATTACATCGGATCATCAAGTTGCTCAAAAACTTTTTAGAAAAACATTTTACTCTTTTTTTTGAAAGAAATAGTTATAAAAGATTCCCCCTTTATAATTTTTGTCCATGTCTTGACTCTTTCTTGATATCATCTCATCGTAGAATAAATTTCCCCTTTATTATTTAATTTTTTTTTTGTTAAAACCCTTTATTATTTAATTGCCCATGTATAATTTTCATTTTCATTTTCATTTTGTCAGCTATACAAAAGCTACAAAAAATAAATCAGATCAAAGACCCAAAAAAAAAAACACTAGATCATATATTATGTAATTAACCTACATACATTACCTTATAAACTGTTCTAGAATTTGTACTAGCTACTAGCTAGGTATATAATTGTCTACATGATTACTTCATATACGTACAGAAATATTTACGTACGAATACATATATATAATTATAACTTATTACTCTAATTTGAGCATGTTAGAGTGGGAAATAAACAACAAAAAAGTATTTAAATGTACCTATTATGCACCTCTGGTTTATATCGAGAAAAAAGATTTTATCGAAAAAAGTAATATGTCGTTTTAAATAATTTGTTGCCACTCACGCAGAATATGATTAAAGCATGATTTCACGGTGACGTATTTAAATTCAACATGAACGCGAAATGTGGAATATGCTTTCATTTATGAAAATGAATATACAGTATAAATAGTATAACATGATAATGTGATTTTTATTTACACCAAGAAGGCCACATTCAGTTATTAAAAAAAAAAAAGGAAAAGAGAAGAAGAAGGCCACATTTCTTGAAGGAGTCAATTTCTAGGCTCGGAGATCCCTGTGTCTCCCCAAAGAATGATTTCAATTTCCAAGAAATTCTATACCTACAAATGTTTTACAAATATTCCTTTTAAAATTATCCAGTGTTATACATATTCATATTATCTTTACTATTTATAAATGAATAATCTAAAAGCTAAGATGATTAAATAAATTTCTATCTAAACTACTCTTAATAATTAAATTACCTAACAAAACCATATATTTGATCCATCATACTTACATATATATATATAACTTTTTATAAACGTTATTATGATCGATGAACTAATATGTTGGATTTAAGTCTTAGTTAATGAAGAAAGACTAACGAGGTAGGGTTCAGTGATATGATCTCTCGCATTCATTTCTCGGATGTTGTAGTTTATATGGAATGTGCGGAACTAAAAAGTTTTTGATAGCGTGTGTGAATCACCATCCGATATACTTTGCCATGCTACACACAAGAAACATAAATGTGGAGGTTAACTAGTTTTAGGAGGGGTCTAGACATTTGAGGTAGCTGAGATAGAGCGTGAATAGTGTTACATAGGATCCAGCACATGCAAGGTGTCAAATTGATGTGTCATGGCATGTTTGGATCTAGCGTATGTTGTATCCGAACATATGGTTAGGCATCAAACATTCCCCAAGAAGCCTTCCTTCCACCACTTCATGTAGATTTGGATACACTATTACGGACGATGATGTTTGGCTTTTATACCCCATTTTCAACTCCTCATTAGTATATGATATTGTCCCCTTTGAGTTCATGTGTCAAAATCCACTTGGATTTGTTGTTTGATTCCGTCCCAAAATATCGCATACTAATTAGAGATGTGTTTGACTATATCTACTAGTCCGCATTTGTTTCCGGTCGCTTCATCCAAGAAAACGTCCTCATTACTCATGAGATTCCCCCATTATCTTTGCACCTCTAAAGCTAAAGTTTGTGGCTCAATGATAGTAAAAACATATATAAGTAAGGCTTATGACCGCATTGAATGGGGTTTCCTTCGAGCTGTTCTGGAAAAACTTGGTTTCCATCATATATGGATTGGTTGGATTATGCAATGTGTGATCTCAGTGTCATATTCTTTCCTAATTAATGGTGCGTCTCAAGGTCTGGTTGTTCCTTCTCGTGGTTTAAGAAAAGGAGACCCACTCTCGCCTTATCATTTAATCTTGTATACTGAAGTTCTTCGGGTCTTTTCCATTGATCATTGTGCCCAAGACACGGGTGAGATTTCTGGATTACGATTTTCGCTTCACGGCCCAAGAGTTAATCATCTTCTCTTTGCGGAAGACACATGTTATTCTGCAAAGTTGATGTCTCTAGTTGTACGGCCCTCTCGAATATTCTACAACAATACGAAGAAATCTCGGGACAAGTATCAACTTCGCCAAATATTTTATCACGTTCTCTTTGAAAACGCCTCACACTCAAAGGAATAGGGTTAAATTAAGCTTGAGAATTAGAAATGAAGGTGGCTTAGAAAAATACTTGGGTCTTCCAAAAAATTTTGGAAGGAAAAAAAAGAACATCTTTGTTTTGGTTATCGAAAAATCTCGTCAACAAGCTCATATCTAGTCCACTCAACTCCTGCATTAAACTCCTGCATGCAAGGAAGTCATTCTCAAAACTGTCCTCTTATTTTTGCCTTCACACTCCATGACCAGCTTTAAGCTTCCCCTCTCAGTTTGTAATAAGCTTTAATCCTTTATTTTGGTGGGATAATAATCCGAATTATCAAAAATATGTTGGGTTGGATGGGATAAGCTCACTCTACCAAAGAATGGCGGAGGCCTCGGATTTCAAAATTTGAGGTATTTAATGTCGCGTCCTCACTAAACTTGGTTGGCACATTCTTAAACCTCATATCTCCCTTTTTGCGAGAGTATTTTTAGGAAAATATTGTAACATTTCCTCTTTTATGGAGGGCAAAGTTCCATGAATGGTGGAGCATTCTCGTGGGTCGAGAGATTCTCAAATTGGGACTTCGCTGATGAATTGGAGATGGTGTGAAAATTCCGGTCTGAAATGACTCGTGGCTATCTTCTTCCTCTCCGTTAAAGCCTATTGTCCACCAACCCAAGAAAATGCGTCTTTAAAAGTGTATGATCTGTGTGACCCTATTACAAACCAATGGAACTGGCAAGTTATACGTCTTCACCTACCTTATGAGGATATGATTAGACTCATCTCCACGAACTCGACGAAACGGTAAGATAAACTAGCTTGGCTGCAAATAAAAATTTCATTTACTCAATGTGTTCCAGGCATGGACTTAGGTCCATGTTTGAGGTACATGATGTCGAAGCCTCGTTTAATTGGCAAAAGACGATTTGGAGAGTCGAGACACAACCTAAGATTTTGTAGCTTCTTATGAAAATTGGCAAAGAAATCTCTCCTTGTTGGCGTCTCGATCGCGGTTATGTGTACTATGTGGATGAAACTTGGAATAAAGGTTCTTAAAATAGAAGAATGACATGGACCATCTGTTCATCGCAATTGTCCTTGAATATTTCGAAGTCGTGTTCCCAACATAAGATTGTTTTGACGTTAGCTATGGAGACTATGGCTCTGTGTGAAGCTCTTGGGACTTTTCTTAAACAGAGGTTTGGTGATGTCCATGTTCTCTTGGATTGCCTCACCCTAGTTGAGCTCGTGACAAATGGATCGTCGTTAAACGAAATCCACACCATTCTAGAAGTCACTAAAGACATTCGTTCTCGCTTCTCTTCTATTGAGTTTTCTTTTATTCCACGTTCTAATAATGTTGATGATGCTACTCTCGATAAGCCGGTTTTTTTTTATTTTTTATCATTGAACGGTTAAAGCAATACAATTCTTTTATGACTACAAAAAATTGCACTTATAAATCTAAAAACCGTTTTAAATTTTTTAAAAATTTTTTTCATTTAGTTTCAGAATTTTTAAATTGTTTCTATTTAAATTCTTTTATTAAAAATCATAGTAAATTAAAAAGTTTTAAAAAGTTTTCTAAGACATATATAAAAAACCATAATAATTCAAAAACTTTTAGGAAAATTTATAGACCATGTTAACATATATATGCAGGGTCGTGTCTTATTTATGTTCAAAAAGATAATAGTCTGAGGTAACCAATCCCCTATATATTAATTGAGAAGACATTAAGATACGTGTCCCACTCAGAATAATTTGAGGGGAAGCTAAACAATGAGATAAATTTATTAAGATATGTCAATAAAAAACTAATACAATCATTAAAAATTTAAAATGTTACCCATTTCACAAACACTTTACTGCAGCCCATTCAATAATTTCATAAATCAACTCATATTATAATCAAAATATTTTAACTAATCTATTTTTAAATGAGTCATTAAATAAGTTTTCAAATATGTGTCATTAAATAAGTTTTCAAAGATGTGTATAAATTACTGTCTTATTATGTCGAATAAATTTAATAACTATGTGAATAAATTTAATAACTATGCAGCTTAAACAAAAAAATAAAACTATGTAATAACATGTTATATGCAAACATAAATATTTTTACTTTGCATAAAAATATTTTAAGAATGTTACATCATATATTAACTATTAGTTTTATACAAAATAAATTAATTTAAATATATTATAAAATGAATTTATGAATATATAATACTCGAGTTGGGTTCGGATTATAATCTAGTTTTTAAAGAAATATAAAACCACATTTCTTAACAAATTGTTTGTTATGAAATTATTAGTTATTTTAGTTTTGATTTGTAACCTTTATTATTAGCTTGTTTGGTTGCATTTTCTTTTTCATATTGTACATGTTTATGTTTTTCAAACCAAATTATCACAATTCTTTATATATATTATATGCATTTATGAGAACTTCTTTTGTTACATACACTAATATTACAGATTTATAACTTTTTTTGTCAGTAAAAAAATTATAACTAAAATAAGTAATTCAGTTGTAACATCATACTTTTTTATAGTTTAAATCTTTTAGTGATTACTAAATTTTATAAAATAAAAACATGTTTAAATAAAATAAAAGACTATTTAGAAAAAAAAAATGATCACATCTTTTTTACAATTCGTCTCATGTTTGCGTAAGCTTTGGCATGGCACTGTATATATGTTTTATATATGTCTGTAATTGTATCAAAAGTTCTTGCGGTCCAATGGAAAGTACATATTTTGTCTAAAATATCATGGGTTTAATCTTCACTTAGCTTCATCATTTCTTATGATTTAAAAAAACTTCTAAAGTGATGTCGCATTGTAGTAACAGCGAAATCAAACGGAATTTAACACAATTATCTAAAATAGTTTAGTTGGCAAAAAGTTTCGACTAAAATTAAAAGTCACTTGGATTCTAGGATTTATATGATCTAATTGAAGTCTAGTATTTATATGGGTTAGTTCTGAAAGTTGGAGATTTTATGTCTATTAATACCCTATACTATCTGATATCTACTTTTAACAGTAACCTAAACATCCTCGTTTTGGAAGGTAAAAATTAATTCTAAAGTAACTTAAGAAAAATAGATTCATTAGTTATAATTCCCAAAAAAAAGAGATAGACAATTAACCTCGTGAGATGAAACAATATTATATGACGAAACAATATTATTTGGGAGAAAAAAGGTTTTAACTTTTAAGGCCAAGGGGAATGATGAAGAATGAAGCATGCTTTGTCCGTACCGTCCAAAATCTTTGTCGGAGACGATGTGTCGTTTCTTCCAAAATTATATTCTTTACCTTATTATTATTATTATTTTGTTAAGAAAAGTTATAATTTAAAAATTTTATGAGTCATCTTATTTTCTTTACCTTTCAATGGCTTTAATACCTACAAGGCTACATATACAAACCACCTAATTTCTCTTGCTTGTCTTCCTCCTTAGTCCCATTAAAATTGTTACATAACAAGCCCTTGGTACAAATTTTTGTGTGATTGGTTTTTGAGGCATGTATTTTTTTTCTTCCTTTAGGGTATATAGTCTAGGATAAAACCAAACTGATTCATAATGAGTGATATCACCGACTAATTCATTCACCAAATCTCCAAATGAATCTAAAGTGTGGCATTATCTTTAACTGGCTAATCAGATGTGATTTTGTTTTAAAGGAGACCCAAACTCAAAAAAAACTATAACATTTGTGAGACGACAACTATTACACTATATAAGTTAGGTTAGTTTTGAAGCATGATATATTTTTGATTTTGATAAGGTGTAGAAACTGAAAAGAAAATAAATTTTAAGTGTTATGCTAGATTATCTAAAATGCAATTATACATTATTAAGTTGCTATTAAGTATTAACATACTTGTAGTAACTGGTACATGTAGAATTGGTATAAAATTGTTGTGGAATTAAATGATGTTACATTGTAATTTGAGGAATACTTGAGAAATTGAGGAACTTTGGGAAATTTTTCTTTAGAATAAAAAAAAATTGAAATTGATGAAATAAATAATTAAAAATTTATATTGTAGAACAAATGTAGAATAATTAGCCATGATTGTCATTTCTTTCCAAACAAACATTGCTGGTGAATTGGTTTTAAAAATCGGTTATTCGGTTCGGTAATATGGTTCAAGTATTTAAATATATTTAAATTTTGGCCTAATCTAATTCAGTTTGGTATAAATCAGTTTTAAAGAAAAATACGTGATCGTTTGGCTAAACTAAACTGATAACTGAACCAAAAAATCAAAACCGTTTGAGTAATCGAACTTGTGAACTGAACCAAATCAGAAACTAAAAATTTTGGTTTGGTTCGATTTTTAATCTCAGCTCTGTTTTACACCATCACGGCATCATCATATGACATAACAACAAGAAAAAAAGTTGCCAATTTTATTTTTTTGAAATTTTGTTTACATTTTTTGTTGAAAAATGTTAACTAGTTTTAATGAATTTTTATTTGTTTTATTATTTTTTTCTTATATAATTGATAATTTTTTATAAAACAAATTTCCTCGATTCAGCAAAATTCTAGATTATTTTACAAGATTCAGCAAAACACAAACTACAATTCAACAAAAATTCTACTGTTACCATTTAAACCCACTATAAAGTTGTATATACATATTTTTTCAGTCAAAGTTTTTTTCTTGAAAACAATATATAAATCAATTTAGGGTGATAAACAAGATAAAATGAGCCATGAGAAGTACAAAAGAGTATTGGCTATATAATATCTAAGATTTAACTGAAATATGGTGAGTGGATTTTAGGTTGATTTATGGTTGGGATTTTTAGGTTTCTTTTATGGATGAAAAAATATTTTGAAGCGAATTTTGTTACAAAAGATCAGATGAATTTGATAAACCAATAAAATAAGAATTAATCAGGACAAACAATTACAAATGATTCCATGGAGCTTATTAAAAGTAATATTCTAGTTTTAAGAAGATAGAATTTTACGTGTTAAGTCTTTTAGGTCTTCTCTTCTTCATCTAGCCTCTTAATCATGATATGTATAATGGACTTGTTCCAAATCTCTCCAGATCTCTTGGTCGAAGACCTACATCTTCAACATACTATATAATTCTAAGTCTCAGACAATGCTTTTGCTTCCATGTCACTTTATGATGGGATATTAATAAATATCAATGTATAAATATCAATGTGAATGTTCTTAACTCCATGGGAAATATTCTTTGGTGCAAATCCGCCTCTACTTACTCCCATACTCCCAGCATTTCGAGTGAGGATTTGACTTGATATGCAAAATAAAGGCTCGAGAGATAATGATTATCTCGAATTGAATGACATTAAATCTCGCCGAAAAAATATTTGATCATATCACGATGGACGGTATGTTTTGGCTTCGAGTTAGAAAAATTTCACATCCCTTCATTTAACTGCATACTCTTAATATTGTTCGAGGTAACTTCTTATATTCTCTCCATTATTTACTATATTTTTTACTTTTTTTTTTTTTTAACAATCTAGTCGAATTCTCTCTAAAATGGTTTAAGAAATTCTTAGCTCCACTCTTTTTCTTTAATTTCACCTTTTCATTTTAATCTCTACTTGCTTTCAGTTTGGTTACGCTACTAAATCAAGATTAAGATTAAAATCTTAGGAATTCTAGTAGTCTTTGCTTCTTTTTTTCAAGAATTAAGGTTTTTATTTCCGGTGGTTCGACAATTTTCAACTAGTTCTGTTATATGTATTGCCGAGTTTTTAGGCAATGACTCAAAGATTTCCGTAGATTTCCAAAGAATTTTTTAACATCTTATTCCATCAAAGACGAAAGGTAACGACAAACTCCATAAAAGTTCATCCATACTTAAAGTTAACCCTAATTTTCAAAGAGCTCAATATTCTAATTGTAGATGTCGATGTTCCAAAAGACGTGGAGTGCTTGCTTCCTAGGGAAATTGAATTGCTAAAGCTCTCTATGGACTTGCTGGACCGCTGACTCTCATAAAGCTTTGCCCCGTCGTGATCTGAATCATCACGGGGTTAATTATAGGAGACCTAGAAGCGAATGTTGTGTTCACGATCCTCGATCCGCTGAGGCTATATAAAATAAAGGGAGGCTACATTTGGACTCAAGGAGTACTCAAGATGATCAATTTGATTCTCATTAGGAAGAGCATTAAACTGGTTTCTTGAAGGGATTAGATGATTCATTAATTTTCATAAAATCTTGAAAATTTATCCTCTTTCTGATTCGAGGCATCCAGTCTCTCTTTTCACTACACTCATAAAAATTTCTTTGACTTGGAAACTCGTTTATGTTCTTCTTCATCCAAATTGCCACGAGATTGAAAACAATGCGAACCACACTTTCCCATATTATTTCTTTATTTTTACTGATTTAAGTGTCAGAATATTTTTGGAAAGCACACACCACCAGTTTTTCCAGACTTTCACTATTTTCTTATTTGTGTGGGAGACTTACCCCCTAAAAATAAATCAGAGATTTTTTTTCAAAACATAAAAATTTCTTTGACTATTGATGAAATAATTGCACCCAATGTATCTTTTTAAGTTTATAATAGCAAAACTATAATTTTAATTATTGAATAGAAATCATCACATTAACAGTTTTTTAATGTGGAAATCACTTTTGCGATACGGAACCACCATTCTAATGTTTTCTAGCCATCTTTGTCATTATCACAAAATAAAAACAAGATACACGATAACTTAACCATTAAAGATTAACAAGTGAATTCCATATTAAATGGAATATTAACCCACATTTATATTTTTTCTATGGTGAACTAAATAGTTTACCGTTATAAGAAAATTAAACTCATAATCGAACAAAATATCACATTCTTTGTTTTGTACAGTTCCATATGTTGAATGGTACAATATATAATTTAACATGTTAGAAGCTAAACGATACAAAGCAATAAGAAGTAATCTGAAAATCTATCGATATAATATAATAGATATCACGTTAAGAAAACAATGAACCATTTAAAATACTTATCTTTTTAAAAAGTATGTCAAAATATATTGAAGAAATTTTTCACGATCCGTTTTGGAAACTAAAGCAAATAGCTAACTTTATATCATTATTGAAATCTTGTAAGAAAACCAAAATACTGCATCTTCGTATTTCACGTCACTCATTTCTGTCATAGTACTTAGATGATTTCGAACCACCTTATCTAACCACTTTTCCATAATCACGGGTTACATATGCTTTTCTCCATGCCGTCGTATGTTTTATTCTCTATATCGAGTGAATATATAGAAAGCTGAAAAATATAAATAGTAGCAAAAGAAGATATGTGATCCAAACTTTGGGAAGTGAGGATTGGAACAATCTCATTCCATTATGATGTGAAATCCCATGAACTAAATTCTTCCATATCTTTTTCGAGTATTCAAAGGAAAATAATAGATGGTCTTTTGTCTCGACGGATTCAGAATAAAATACACACGTCGTATTTACTCCTACATTCCAATTCGTCATCCTATCTCTTGTCAATAGCCTATTATACCTAGTCAGCCATGTCATACAAGAATATTTAGGTGTAGAGAATGGAAACCATATACCTTTTTACTGTTCTGTTTATCTAATTTGGAGACATGATTAAATTACATGTCTCTTCCGTGCTAAAAACGACTTTGAATATATTTCTTTTGTATCTACATAAAGGGGAATCATCATCGTTTATCCGGGACCCTCTTCTATAGCTCAGCTCAAGAATATCCTCCGGCCGGATTAGAAACTAACTTTGATGTCTCGGTCTAACGGTTCTTTGCAATGCTTCTCCTACCATTGCATCAAGCGGGATGCCCATATCAATGCATCCATGGGGGCCCAAAACATAAATCAAGATCCTGACTCATCATACCAAAATAACGTATGTTGTCCATTACCGACTTGTACTCGATTGAAAGATCTAACAAGTTGTTGATAATTTAGCTTTTTGCGCAATATCCACAAGGTAGTTGATGTTGTTTCTAATATATCCCAAAATGATCGCTTCTTAAGATTTTTCTGGTGAAACCACTTACTCCACAAAGATGAAACAATTAGCATCCTCCAAATCAATCTTAAAACACAAACTTTGTTGGCTTCTTCGATTGACTTGAGACCCAAACATCCTTCTTCTTTGGGTTTACAAATATCCCTCTAAGCAATCTTTAGCTTTTTGAGGATTCAGTTCCGTACCCAACAAAAAATACATTGCATTTAAAATTAAAATCAATGATTGCCACAAAATTTTTCATTGGAATACATATATCTTTTACCAATATCAAAATTTCCGCCACTAAAATCTCATCCAATCATCTACATCTACATATCTACTACTCATAAAATTAACTCAATATGATATTTATATAATAAAACTATTTCTTTGTTGAATATTTGATTAATAACATTTACATCATTTTCATCTTTTTCTGAATTTTCCATTCTTATATATTAAATTAAATTTTATAAGTTATGTACTATTTTTTTTATACAACCAAATTCTTACCAAAAAAAAAGATAACTTGGAAAAAAGCAGAGATAATAATAAATCGTTTAAAGGAAAAAAAAAAGAAAAAAGTAACGTAAATAATATATGTACGTATTTCTTTTCTGTTTTAGTCCATTACGTATTTCTTTTAAGAAAACAGAAAGGTGAAATGTCTTTGGTTTGTAAAATAGAAAATAGCATCAGAGTTCGTGGCAGATTTTCATAAACAAGGAGAAGCTACAAGAGGGTGTTTGCAAATAGATCTCACTAAAGCTTTTGATAATCTGGATTGGAAGTTTATCATAAATATCTTAGCAGCGTTAGAACTTCCCCAAATTTTCATTGATTGGATCCATGTTTGCATTTCCTCTCCACACTATTCGATTGCTGTTAATGGAGAACTGGCTGGTTACTTTCAAGGTAAAAAGGGTCTTAGACAGGGAGATTCAATCTCTTCTTCGCTCTTCATACTTGCCATGGATATTCTTTCAAAGGAGTTAGATACTGTGGCTCGTAACAATGTTTTCAACCCTCATCCGAGCTATAAGGAGCCTTTGGTTACTCACCTGAGTTTCGCAGATGATAATCTAATTTTCTTCGATGGTAGAGAAGACTCTCTCCGCGGCATTCTTGATGTGTTATCCAGTTTCTATGTCGGATCAGGCCTTCATCTCAACCTTCTCAAATCTTGCCTATTCATTGATGGTAGCAACCTCGAGTATCAGTTAAACTTGGCTGCATCCTTTGGTCTCACCCGAGGAGCATTTCCTGTCCGGTACCTTGGACTTCCTCTCTTAACCCGTAAGATGAAACCAATAGACTACCAACCTCTTATTGACAGGGTAAAAGGGAGAATTTCATCTTGGACTAACAGGAAGCTCTCATTTGCTGGTCGTTTTCAACTGGTTCAATCAGTTCTATATGGCATTATAAATTTCTGGTCCATGGCTTTCCCTCTTCCAAATAAATGCTTAGAGATGCTTGAAGCTATTTGCAACGCTTTCCTTTGGAGCGGAGAGGCGGAATCAGCAAGAGGAGCTAAAGTTGCATGGAGTTTCGTTTGTACTTCTAAGAAATCGGGTGGTTTGGGGTTGAGGAGACTCAAGTCCACTAATCAAGTTTTTGGTTTGAAGTTGATATGGCTTATATTTGCAGGTGGTGGCAGTATCTGGGTCTCTTGGGTTAAAACTAATCTAATCCGTGATCGCATATTCTGGGATATTGATTTTAGTTGTCAAGGTTGTTGGATTTGGAGACAAGTTATGAAACTAAGGCCTCTTGCTAGACAGTACTTGCACTGCAGGGTTGTAACAGGCCAACAGGCTCTCTTTTGGCATGACGATTGGACCACCCTTGGTCCTTTAACCGATATGACTGGTCATGCTGGTCCCTTACTCTCTGGAATTGCATATAATAGCTCAGTTTCTGATAATTTTCGTGAAGGAAGGTGGATTCTTCCAAGAGGAAGAAATAGAATCAATGTTCTTTTAAGGGAGACGGTATCACGAATGGCGCCTATAGCTGATTCCAACGGTACAGATCAAGACATTTTCCTCTGGGAAAAATTCGCTCAACGAGCCACCATCGAGTTCGAAGACTTGGAAATCTCTCAATCCGCAGGTCCAGCCAACTCTGACTTGGACAAAATCGGTTTGCTTTAAGGAGAGAATTCCCAGGCATGCTTTCATTTTTTGGTTGATTCTCCGTGACCGCATGACAACTAGGGATAAGCTAAGACATTGGGGTTTGAATGCGCCATCAACCTGTCTTCTCTGCACTTCTTTCGATGAGTCTACTGCGCACTTGTTCTTTCAGTGTCCTTTCTCAAAAAGGGTTTGGGATGGGCTTTTCATCATCAAGACTTCAATCCACCGACTAACTTTCATGAGCAAGTCATCAGCAACCTCCTCATTCAAGCTGTGGCTTATTCGTTATGGATGGAGAGAAACTCTAGATTGCACTCCGCTAATTCAAAATCATCCTCTGCTATCATAAAGGAAGTTCAACTCACTCTTCGTTGTAAACTTGCTGCTCTTGATCGTCAATCTTGGACTTCATCTTCCACCAATCCTCTGCAACAAGGTGACGAAACCTTCCTCTCTACCTGGTTCCGCTTTTTCCAGGTCTGACTATCTAACCTCCACGCACATTACGCTCTCTTCAATTCTCCTATGCTCCTCGATTGGCCTCTCTTCACATGATCATAAAATCTTGCTTCATTTTTAGTTTCATTTCTCTTATATTGTCTTTTGTTCTTGTATGTCCCTTTAGCAGTTTCCTTTGGTTTGTACTCCTAAAACGTATTGATAATGGAAAGTATTAAAAAAAAAAAACAAAAAGAATATGATTTATTGTTGGTTCTAAAAAAAAAAAACAGAGAATAGAAAATTAGAAATAAAGAAAAAGTAACACATTTTAAAAGAAACGAAGCCGAAACATTGTCGTATTGGCGCGCTTCGTTAAACCAATTAAGCCCTGTCTTAATCGTTTGAGATTTTTTTTAAAAAATCACCATTTAGTTGATAATTTTGATTGAAATTCAAATCCGATAGTAATGGACCATTTTGTTTTCGAAACTTGTTGTCGGTGTCAATTTTTTATTTTCGCTAGCTACAGATAATGAAATGGATAGTTTTCTAAAATACCACATTTTTAATTTCTTTCTTCCAGTTATATCATAGCCAATTTTTTTTTTAAATAATACCAAATATTTAGTATTCTATCAGTTTCATTTCAATTATCATTTATATATTTTTCGCAGGTATTAAAAAACTTAATTAAAATTTCTACATTATATAATTGTATCTTTAACAAAAAAAAATAATACATTGAAGAAATAGAGTTAAAATTGATATTTTATTTAAAATCTTGCACGAAAAATGTAAAACGTCAACTAAATTGAAATGAAAAATTAATTCTAAAACGGAAATTAATTTAAAACAAAGAGAATATCAATGTGACATACGATCTCTTTCGTGTAGAAAATCTAAACACTAAATTAAAAAAAAAATCCAAACAAAGTCTTTTGATTTTATTTGTATTTTATTTAAGATAAACAACTTGGTGTATAGCAATCTTCTCTCTACCTCCACAACAAAAACTCGAATCTTCACCACTAAATCTTGAGGTGTATGTACTTATTGAGTCTATCCAGCTTTGTAAAGCGAATCTACAAACTTTCTACCTTTTTTTTTGTCGACCTCCCTGATCTAAATATTCTTGAGATGCTCCTACATTTCTCAGCAAGCGACTTACATTTCTCGGCAAACGACCTTCAAATTTTTATGCTTAATTTAATCCAATATTTCCTGTAATCTTTGATCAAACAATTTCACAGCCCTAAATATAGTAGTCATAATCTGTAAAAGAGACATGACCTCAATTTTGTTGAATAAATATCAAATTCAAAAAACTAGTGGACCTTTTGACGTCATTTGACCAAGAAAGGAAGCAATATCAACTTATGAGTCCATGACTATGATATTCCTAACAGCATGAATCTGAGGTGAACTTAACATACCACATCAAGTTTGCTAGGGAAGAACAAGGGGTATGAGAACACATATAAGGGCAAGCTCATGTCAAAGACCTCTATGAACATTCAAAAGAAACTTGGACATAAGTCCTATAAGTTTGCATGTAACTACCACAATTGTGGAAATGTTGGACACAAAGCCTTCAAATGCGGAAGCAAAAAGGCCAACCTCTAAAGAAAGATAAATACAAGTACCAGATGCACAGTGGTGATCAAGGCTAATGATGTGGAATGCCAACAAAACATTTGGTGGTATGACACCAATGACACCAGATGCATAGAAAGATGTTATCTGCTTGTTCAAAGAGATATAAGGACGAGAAGCTCTTCATTGGAACTCAAACACATCTAGGATTAAAGGTCATGGAAAGATTGTCTCAAAACTCACATATGGATATGAGCTCACCTTAATGAACGTCATCCAAGTACGAGATGGTGTAGGAATTTTGCATGTCGTCAACTAAAAGTCCTTAATCAAATCATATTTATAGAACACCTTTTCTATCCAAATTTTATGAGTAAGAATAGTGGCAAGTTAAGGAGATTGATCCACACAGAACTATAAGTTTAGATCACTAAGATTAATGGCATGGATGTTAAGCTAGAGCGAAAGGATGCATAAAATTGATAAGCTTAATCCTAGTCTAAGAAAATGAAAATGCATGCAAGCAAAAATAAACATGATGATGCAATTAACTAATAAACATGATGATACAATTAACTATATATGTGGATAAAAGCAAGGGTGAGTAATGATTAGAAGCAATTAGGATTGATAGATTGGTTTTCTAGGTGTGATTTATGCAAATACATTATAATGATCAAGGAACAAGTAGGCATAACTAACCCACATTAATGGTGATAGCTTATCTAGCATTTAAGGACATATCGATGATTTCTCAAGCTAAATAGTGATTAATGCTTGTCATTAAACACCTTCCCTAACCGTCTATAGAGGACTTGGTGATGACTTCTCAAGCCACATAACATTGTGTTCATTTCAAAGTGATTGAAGCATTTACTTAAAAACTTAGAATGCATAAGATCTTGTAATATGATTTTAGGGGTAATTACTTCCTAAACCATCTATTAAAGCCATTCAAATCATCGAACTTTATAAATAGTCTCTAAGAACACCAATCAATCATTCATTCATTTCCTAAATCAAAAACTCAAAACTATATAAAACTTAGATCTAATAACCATCAAATTAGACACTCATCACCAGACATAGAGAATAATTTAATCTTAGAATCTCTCTTGAGTAAGCATTGGTTCAGAGTCAAAGATGATGCAGTAAGTTATTTTTATCCAATACGTGTTGTTGAAACTGTTATGAGAAATGTTGTAAACGAGCTTTCTACCTTGAAAGATTGGTGAGATGTTGATGGATTTGTTTATTTTCTTTATAGTTTTTTCTTTAACTACAACTTTTAATATTTTTTTTTTTCATGAAACTACAACTTTCAGTTATTTTTCAAATAGACCACAACTATGTTCTTAAGAAGGGTTTTGACTATTTTAAAATCTTTTTAGGACCCCATAAAAAATGTTACAACTTAATTTGGATCCCTTTTACTAAATTTTTAAACCATTTAATGTTTTTAGATGGTTTGGTTTTGATGTTTGAGTTCATGTATGTATAAAAACAAAACTTGAAAATAGTAATATTTGTTTTCTTAAAATGCTCCATTAAAAATTTAAAACTGATTTGTCTACTATTTTACCTAAATAAACTCTCTATATATTAATTGATGAGATGAAGAAAAAAAATTACGTTTGTGTGTCAGAGTGAAAGTAAAAAAAGAAGACTATAACCAATTAAAATATTTTATCTCATTAGTTTTTAAATAAATGATCCTACTTGTAAGGCAAGTCAGATATATATTTTAAATATTGATTATAGTATAAACAAAACTAAAAATATATTAAACGTTCAATTTTTACAAATATTATAAGCAACATTAATAATATTTAAATAAATATTTGTATAAATATATAATATTTGTATTTGATGCGAGATATAGTGTAGTTAAATAGTATGGACAAAATCAATTATAGTACTTCTGGATATCAAAAATCATAATCTGACCAAATAATGCCCAAGCCGAGAAACACATGTCTTCATCTTTGACCATTTATGATGCGATCTTCATCATGAAGACAAGAACTAATACATTGAGACAATTCTTATAACTCACAAGAGAAATGAAATGGTGATACTGATCAGGCCATCTCAAACATTTGAAGATCTTGTTTAATTTTTTAGCGAAAAATATATCTAATATGGTAAAATACTGTTTAAAAAGTTTATTAATCCCAATTTCATGCATAGTTAAAATTTCCTCAAGAATTTTTTTATTTAAATTAATACCATATATGCGATTGCTACGTATGATGGACCACGATATGCATTTAAACTTGTTAAGTGATTTCACTTGCAATCTTGTAAAAATCTCAATTCTAAGTTGTATTCAGCAATCATCGTTATGTTGATGATCACTCCATGAGTAGAAGAAGAAAACAAAGAAACACCAAGAAATTACTACACAACCATACCCTAGAAGACATGTTTTCCAATATGTGGGCATTTTAAAAGGGGTGTGAAATATGATTGTGAAGGCCCAATCATGTTTTAAAATAGGTAAGGGTGAGTGAATTATATGGGCCTGCAAATGAATTGTAAAGTTGATAGTTCAAGATGAGTCCTCAGATGAGTTTCACTTAATTTACTTAAGCTATGTAGGAAATTAAGGTCTTAATCCAAGAGATCATGTATATTAGTTTTATCGAATCGTTGCTATTTCTCATGGTCTATAACGATTGTATGTAATTTTTGAAGGTTCTTATGGTGATTTACTGATTCTGTTGGAGATTGGCTTAGTTAGTGATTCTGTATTTTGCCAGTATAATTATGTTTGTAAGACTTTTGCCGATCATCTACAATCATGTGTGTGTATATGTGCTTCATTTATAGATTACTAAATTTGATTCACACATAATCTTCTACACTCACACCTCCCACGTGAAAAAAACCCACGCTTACACGAACACGACCACAGCTCTTAAGGATTCATTGACTTTAGATGAACAAACCAACTTATTTATATTGTTAGACCATTAGCTTCTAAAGAATTGAAATCGTTGAAACTCTTCTTAACCTCTCGGGTATAACTAATCCATAAACTCGGTTTTTAACCATCTTCTAGCAAAGATAACATGCTTTGTGCTTCTTTTATTTGAGTTACATATCACAACATCAATTAAAACCCCAACTACATCCCATAAAAATGCATAAACCAAATCGGTAAAATTGACATGCAGTAGATCATCCACAAATTTTCTGTTGGTGAAAAAAAAACGCAGAAGAACTATTGAAATCCGAATCAATGTTTTAAAAAGAAGTAATACACTTAACAAATCCTCTTGCAAGCTAATTTTGCATCCAATCTAAGTCATTTCTTTGTTTTGATTACTAGCTCGAGTTCTCTGAATTCCTTCAAATCGACACAATCACTCACAGTCAATCTCCCTTAATCGACTTCTCTGTAACTAAATACACACAAATTTTCACTTTGTAGAGTTAGGATTCGTCATTTTAGGGCTTCAAAATTGGAGTTTTGAGAGTTTAAGGATTTTTTGGGATTTCAATTTAAAACAAAAATCTGTTTCCGCATTGGGTTAATTGGTTTCAATTTGAGGCAAGAACAACATGTCATATTCGCAAAACTCCATGCCGTCTTTATCAATTAAAACTATCGTTTTTAACTTAGTTGACTAGGTATATTTTGATTTAACGACACTTATTTATGTTTTTACGATATTATTGATGGAAGATTTAAAATATTAACGAAGATAGACTTGAACCGTATTTTTTCAATCTTTTTATTGGGGGAAAGGGGGGGGTTAATAAGTTTTTTGTTTATTATGTACATATATTTTAAAATTTCCTACCACGTCCTACTTCATAAATTAGAATATTAAATTATAAAATAATGTTATTTAAATAACTATAGATATTTAAAAATATAATTATCTATTTTTTTTTAAAACATAGTGAGTAGTTATTTATCATGTGATTTATTGAATTTGTAGTATTAAGATTATTGAATTTGTAGTATTAAGATGATTATTCTGGCTAAAAAATCTTGGATTTTCTGGCTTGAGAATAGTTAGGTTAGGCGCCGAAAAAAATCATTCCAACGATATTCTTCTTCCTCTCTCTCCTCCCCGTTATTGTGATCGTCTTCCTCTCACTCCACATTTCGAATTTCTTCCTCTATCTCCTCCACCGCCTCCACCTCTACCTCTGCCACTGCAACCTCGCTTCTCAGCCAGCGCGTCGAACCTCCACCGTCCCGTTGAGCCTCCACCGTCTAGTCCCTTATTACCTAAACCCTAACGAATAACATAAAAAAATATAACCAAACTAAAACTGGCTTTTGCCCAGCTCGAACCACCATCACCGCTCATCGCAACTGGCCTTCTGGCATTTCACGGCATTCTTGTGGTGGTATTTCGTATTGGGTAACAACCAATTTAAAGTTTTTTTAAAAAATATATAGCTACGGAATAGCCACGGGTATATCGTGGCTATTTTGCCACTCTATCCTATCGTGGCTAAACCGTGGCTATGTTAGCCACGATCGAGGAAGCTGGCCTCCTTGGCTATATAGCCACGACTTTTTCCACGTCTTTTGGGTAGCTAATATAGTTACGGTTCTGTATCGTGGTAAAGACGTGACTATATAGCCACAGTATAGCCATAACCCTATAGCAACGGATTATTTATGTGGCTATGCCATGGATATTCTTATATAGCTGCGAATTTTTCGCTATAGCCACGGAAATTATGTGGCTATTTCCAGAATTCTTCTAGTGATTCGACCTTTAATAGGATTTTAAACCAAATCCATTGTTTTCCTTTGTCTTTCCGAAGATCATTCCACCTATCCTCCGAGACATCTAGCAGACAAATATTTTTTCGGTAACTCTTGATCCAGCTCCACCAATACTCTTTTTTTTTTTCCTTCTCTTCCATGATATAGCCTCTGATCAAACTCCGGTGTACCCAACGAATTACCCCTTTTCTGCGTAGACGTAACTATTAATTTTCCCGAACTTCTTTCTAATTACTGAACTATGTGTATGTCTTTTCTTTTCTAACTTGAATGTTAGAGAATCTTCGAAAAACACATCTCCATCGTATTTTTTAGAGACTTCACATCATTTCTATTTTGACAGAAAAGTTGTTCCAGGTAGACTGAACTTCGCTTTCAAGATCGTTTCAACATTGCCTAGATCCCGTATTAGCAGGTTCTAACCCATGAAGATCTTAACCTCGGAATGTTAGAGTTTGTCCTGAATATTATGCCAAAATCTCGAAGGACATGACATACCCACCAATTTTTTTTATCTTAAACATATACAATATGGACATAGTGAACCACTTATTTTATTCCAATACAATACATCAATTTTATTCACAAATGGGTCGAAACACTAAAAAAATATCCTAAATAAATTGGAATATATCAAAATATTAACATTAATCCACATTCTTTAAAAAATCGTGCTCTTCTCTAATGTTCTTGCTATCTTTTAAAACAAAATTGTTTCATTTATAAAGGATTTCAACCATCTACTTATCCTTTATTTTTATTTTATTTTTGTAAATAAACCTCATTTTAAATTTATAAGAACTTCGAACTATTAATATGAAATTTTTTACCAAGACTTCCGCGATAGTTAAATATATATTTAACAGTTTTGTATCTCATTTTCTAAGGTTCCATTATCGTCTATACCATATACCAATAATGTGGAATCCGATATGATATCTAATTTAATGGCTTCTTTTTTTTCTCAATATAGTTTGTTTGTGAAAAAAATTATAATAAATCTGAAATTCCAGCGCAAAAACTATTGAAAATGTTAAAGAGATGACACATTAAGTACAAATATAAAAAGAAGGAATAAAAAAATCGAGAGACACAGTTTTAAAATGTAGAATACTTACAACATCAGAGCATGGTCATGCCATAATTAATTAATCAACCGGTGGAGAAAATCTGTACTTACTATCTTGGATTTCTTTTTCTGTCGAGTTACCTTGTGTTGTTAATACAAAAGAAAGAAAAAGAAAAACAAAAGGTTTTTATTTTTGATAAAAGAAACAAAAACAAAAGTTGAAAAGCAAAATATTATTAAATTGTCATTCATCTAAATTATTTATGTGGTATTAGTCGAGGAAGCTTCGTTGAACAGGAACCACTATATTCGCTTATCTGTAATTTAATAAAGAAAAAAAAAACAATGATCTTCCATGATCTATATGAATAATATTTGCCCACGTGGGTCGACCAAAGACGATCTGATTTCGTTTTCTGAAAATTTGTGTAGACAAATACGATTTCGTTTACAACTCTTTTCCAATTCTCTAGAGTGTTACACCCTTATGGCCTTTCGTGTTAACATAAATTTGGTTTCAAGTTTCAACGATACGAGCTCGTTTATTTTTGATGAGTATTTTTCCCGCTTATTTGTTGGGGCCATTGAGATTTTTTTTTAGAGTTTTCTCTTTAAAATTATATTTTCCAATTACCCATATCATATACGGCTTTGCTTGTTTTTAGTTTTTAAAAGATTTGTTTACTTCTTTGTTGGAGATGGGTTGCATACTCTTAGCGTAACTCAACGTATTCGACAATCAACCTATTTGGCTGATCCAAAAGCCCGATAAACCCATCTTTTTATGATAATACAAACGTAAGACTTGCGAAAAAAAACTCATCGAAGATAAGGAACAAAACTTAAGAGCCATGGCCGATTTACTCACATATAAATAGGGGATTCCCCCCCCCCCCCCCCCCTATTGATGAGAAAATTCGACAATCATTCGCTCCTTACAAGGCCTAAATGATCGGCTGCGATGAACACTCCCCACCTCTATTTCTTAGCTCTTACATCCCTCGTTAGCTCATATATTCAACAAACTAGCCGCTCTTTTTACTGTCTCTCCGAGCAAAACTTAATGCAAAGAGATTATCAACCTTATTTTTGTCTATTTACGTAGATAGTTGAAAGTTACATTCAACAATAGGCCCCCACCGTGAAATTGGAGATTACATAACGTCATCTCTTAGAAACTTGAAACGATGGCCTAGAAACCGGCGAACGACAATAAAACCCCGAGAACACCAAGATCGTCAGGCAAGATACACCATCAGATGGCTCCGGCCTTAACAACACACCCAAACAACTATCGGGCGACAACAACCCGCTACAACGTCATTTGTTCCAGACTCCACCCCATGGCGCTCCAGACAAGAACGGCCTTAACTGCTTTGACCTCGACGACATACAGATTATCAAAAACATCCAAGAGAGTTTTGAGAATATCGTTGCACGCTGATCGGCTTTAGATATCTTAGTTCTTATTCTCTTCAAGTAAGCTCTTCAATTCGAAATGATTATTTCATGTAAATCTCGAGTAAAACAAAAAATTTCAACCCCTTCTCTTATTTTATATTGTGGAACACATTGTCCAACATTTTACAAACCAAATCTACTTGCTTTACCATTCAAAATCCCCAGCGTTGGTAACCAGACGAAAAATAATCAGACGATCCCTATCACAGTAGCAGTGTGAGAAGACGGCAGATCTAGATTGGAGGTAATGGCTAGACCTATAGTTTAGATAATAAAAGGGGAATAATTTATTAGTTTCAACTACATATTTTAAAAACATTATGTTTGGGTTCACTAAATTGGAAAGAGTGAATCTTAAAACATTATGAAAAAAATTATACCCTAAATTAGAAAAAAGTGAATGTAAAATATTATGTATGGTTTACTCTTTTCAATTTAGGATTTAGATTTCATCTATTAAATAATGGTTTTGTTTAGTTTTATATTGCATTTATGGTATTATTGGTAGAAAAAATTAGTGATAGTAACTTTAGAAAAAAAGGAGAAGTGTGATTTTTTTTCAAATTTCCCAATTGTTTTAACTTAATTGGCAATCAATATATTTTAACAGCCATCGCCGCATAAGCTTGTGTAGGTAAAAAAAAGATGTGAATATAAAATTAAGTTGGAGCAAAAATCGAAGAACTAAAAAAGTCAAAAGTTTTTGACATTACAAGCATCACTCCACATGTGCGGGGGCTATAGATTCTTTGAAGCTCATATTGGAATTCCCAAGGTCTTCTCTATCTAGTTTGTACTTTGTACTATATCATAAGCCCTTATCTTTTAATATTCAACGATATGATATGATTTGTCTGCATGATGAGTGATGACCTTGTCATGGAACACATATGTCTTTTATTTATATCTGTTCGTTTATTAATTCAAATGATAATTGGTCAAATAGTCATAAAATGATCTAAAAATAAATAAACTACCACATATCTTTTACACTAAAAACAAGAAGCCATTTATTAGCAAACATAGATTTCGGTATAGTAGGGCTGTCGTGGGAGAAAAAAATGATAACGAACATTTTCCATTGAACGAATTTGAAATTTAGATTAACAAATGATTTTTTAAGAAAAATCTTTCTCTCTGATTGTTTTTAGATTCAAATCTAAAACGTTCAAACATATGAAGGGTTAATGTCCCACATCAAATGTTAGAGTAGATCATAACTAATATATAAAGGATTAATACCAATCTAATCATTATCAACTGGTCCATAGTAAACTTAATTTAACATAAAGTCTTGTTCACATTCCAGCTTTTTTCAGCGACTAATCATTAATATCCTCTGTTTTTACCAAGGTTTTCACGATAGGAATAGAATATTGCAGCTAGTTGGGTACATTTCTCTGTCCTTCATAGGAACTTTTGAGACACGTTCTCTGCTGGTCCTTGCTTTAATAACACGCTATAAGGGTTTAAACGGCTTTGGCAACGTCGAGAAAGAAGCAGTTTGGAAAAACCTTAAATTTTGTATACCTTGGATTCGGCTTTTAGTTAGCTTATTAACCCATATTATCAACCTATCAGCGTTCGTCAACCTTCCATATAGTGCCTTTTGTCGTTTAAGAGCCCTGCTTCTAGAGTAATATACTTATAACTTTAAGTAGTCTCAAACGTTCAATCTCGCTTGTTCGAAGCTTGACATCTGTACAGATAATATCATGAATTTTTATAGAGTTTTAATACCTTGAGTCTGTCACCACAGTTCTCCTATTGCAAAGAAGGTTCATATTTTACGATAAAGGTGTTTGATTGCTTTTCTCATCTTAATTTTTCTGGTAATGTCTTGGTTTATCTACGTCATGTTGAAGTACCATGTCATTTAGGTAGAACTTCTTTGGTTTACATTTCAGTGGTTGGTAATGGCAATTGGTTTTCATCTAAAAGATCAGTATGTTGTATACCTAGGATAAATCATAGATATGACATATGCTGATGAATCTGAGGAGAGGAAAGGGATTCACGAAAATAGATCTAAAACATAACTATGTTTTTTTGATGCAAAAGTTTTCACACATTTTGAAATTTTAATAGCAACAAATTCTTGGCTTGTTGTCGCTATGTATCCACAATTTAGCTATTGTTAATCTGTTGTTATGTAGCTACACAATAGAAATGAATTAGAAATGTAGCAAATACTAGGAACGTATGTAGTTTATCTATAGCAACATATTAATAATAGTTAAATGGTCACATACGTTCGTGGCTATGTCATTCCTATATTGAAACGGTTAATATGTTTGTAAACTGTAACTGTTAGCAACCGATTAGCCACATATGGTAGCATTCACAAATCTGACGCCGCTACTTCATCTTTAACCACGTAGTCAGATACTATTCCACTGCTTGATTCCACATTAAGCTCAACACGTTGCACAACGTATTATGCTGGACAGATTAATTGGCCTTGGCAAACTATTCATAAGTCCTAGTTTCTCTAAATTTAATGCTTCAAATTCCTCGTCAATATCACAAAACCATGCACGTCCACATTAGAATCTGCAAAAGCATAACTAAAAAATCAAATTACAAATAATTGTCGGGGAAAACGCATATTAATAGAAAAAATGTAGTTTTTGGTTGTTATATAATAAATTTTTTGAAATTTGAACAGCCAGTTGGTTTTGGTGAACCATATGCATGTGTTTATGTGAACAGAATCCTCTTTTATTAAATAATTTAATCTGCATGATTGATGCCAATTAAATGGGATATGCCTAAGCCTTAGATATCTTTATTTATATATGTCCGATGTTTTCATTTCGATTTCTTGATAAATAAACAAAAAACAAATCATATCGTTTTTTTGCCTCAATTATTTATTTTTTGCAATCTTTTATATCTGCAGTACTTTTAAAGCAAAACCAATTACCAAGATCCACGAATTGAGCATGGCAAAACTTAGCCATGTCTACATCAGACTTATAATATATATCATTCCTAACTGCTTCATATATACTATTATTCATCATATTTTGAACTTTTATATATATATATATATATATATATATATTGCATGAATTATTTATTTTATAGCTATTTTCTGCTGCAGCATATAATCATAAAATTTGAAGTTGATAGTGTGCTTTATATACTAGACCAATTTGAATTTAGTATAATGTTCAAGGAACGATTTACAATTTTTATAAATGTCTTAGAGATATCAAACGCTCGTTTCGTACGTAAAATATATTTTCTGTTATTTTTGGTGAGCATAAAATCTTTGAAGAAAAAAAAAAACACAGATTTGGTTTTGATATAACACTAAAATTTCTCTGAACAATGTATTACTAATATGTATAGGTCAGTTTTGTTTTACAATTAGTAAAAAATTTCTTATTATACTATGTTTTATATATAATCAGCTAAATCCTTAACGCTCAGAACTAGAACATAAAATGACGAACAATATAATTAATTCTAATACCCAACAAAAAAAAATATAATTAACTATTTAAATAAATTAAAATAATATAAAGAAAGGAATTTTCGGTCTGGTTGGCTGTCGAGGTAAGTAGCAGGATCAAAGGGATTTGATTCGAGAAAAAAATGATTTTATATAAAATCCTTAACAAATCAATAATTTGCGTAATTATTAAATCATATACGAGTAAAGATAGAGAAGAAATAGACAGAGTGTGATATAATGTAGTAGGGGAAATGCATGTGCACAAAATCTACAATAGATATTACCTCATATTAATATTCATTTAATTAATTCTTAATGAATACTCTCTCCACTATGCTCTGTCCATTTTGGTTTTATGCACTCTTAATTACTCATCAAATCACTTCTAATCTCAACATAATCCCTTATTTTGATACACTTCTCTGTCTCTAAGTTATTTCAATCATTGTGTTCATAATTATTTTATTTTGTGTATATATATATCTATAAGCAAGTAAAGATAGTGGACTTTTCATTTAAATTGTACAATTAACATTTACGACACTCATGCTTTGTGTGATTCAACGAGCTATAACGACAATTGATATCTATAATATTTGGATTAAGATTTAGATTTATACGGGTATGAGTTTTAACGAATTATATGATGATTTGAATTTATAAAGTAAAAGTTAATTAGGGTCCATCAGATGACGGCACATAATTTGATTATTATATACACAATTCATATGGAAATTCAAAAATATATAAAAAAAAATCAGTAAACTATTATACGTTAATAATGAATTATATCGACATTTTTGTTTATTTACTTTTACATTGAGTATCTATTTCCCTCCTTTTCCTGCTAAGATTGGAAATTACTCTCTTTGATAGCATCAACTAACTCAGAACTTAATATAAACGCCGTATTTCTACAAAGTTCTAGTGTTTGGGATATTTGAGCAGCTTATGATTATTAAATAGGTTCGTCTTGCCAGTGCCTGTTTTTTCTTTTCTTTTGATGATGTTCTTGCCACAATATAATTACATCTAAATTGTTGTATTATTGTACCATTTTCTAATTTATAAATCGAAAACTTTTTCAACTAGATCTCTTTTGATTTTGCCAAAAAATAAAAATTAATTATCTAGGTTAATTTTACTTTAAATTTTATTTGTTAATACTCTAGGTTAATCTTATAAAAATTAGTTGAAAAAACAAATCTTTGACCTCTTTTATTATTGGGACCCTAGGCTGTGGCACCTACTAATCTAAACCGCACCCATAGTTTATTAATCTAAACCGGTCCTATATAAATGTAGATCTTTTAATTAATCTGACTGATCGATTTAATGTGTTGTGAATCGAACCGATATTTACTCATTTTAGTATTAGAATTAATTTTAGCTCAATAAATTCTTTTAATAAGTATTTAAAAATTAGTAACCGAACAAGTCAAACCGAATAACCGATTACCAATATGTATTAGGGTCGTGTTCAAAAAAGAATATTTATCGTCAGCATATGAATTGACATGTGTCTCATAGTTATTGGTTCGCTAAAAAGTGACACCTCGTTGCTATATTTCTTATGTTTTTTTTTTCTCTTTCCTTTGGAGCTAATTAAGGCTAAGACATGTTCCAAGAATCACATGATTCACGAGATAAGCTTATAAACATTATTTTGGATTAGAATATATAACTAGACAATAATAATATTCCTCTGATCGTTATTGAATGTAGCTTCGATAGGTCAAAGTAATCAATCTAGAGGTTACAGTTTAGACAATCGTGATTATAAAGTAACCACAAAATTTAAAGAATTTTTGTTAGAAATTTGACATCAAAAATAAAATAAAATTTTAAAATAATATATGTGCGAAATGATCAACCCATTTATTTTTTAACCAGTTTTTAATACAAAATTAACTTATATATATTGGAGTTGAGGAAAATTTGTATTATAACTTTTTTATAATGAAAATTAAAAGCAAATTATAAGTAAACATTCAAATTGTATGGGGATATGAGTTTTAATTTTTCTTATAATGCTTTTAATGATTTTTTTTGTTGGTTATTCTAAAAATCGTATGTATATGGATGGGATGCCATGTCTTGACCAACATATATAAATAATCGCTTCTAGTAAACTTTTGGCTACGTGAAATGTATAAAAAAGCACGTTTTAGTAACATATAAATTAATTTCTAAATCCAGGACCAAAAAGAAAAAAAAATAATTTCTAATATATTGATCGATAAACAGTTGTGCTCTACTTCTTTATCAACTAAAAGAACGTTGTTTTAGCTTATCTACGTATTACAAATTTTTGAACGTTTTCTCCATTCTGTAAATATGTACGTATTAGTTATCCAATATTATCCAATAGAACAAACAGTCAGTTTTCTTTTCGATGAATAAAGTAAATATAATGTTCTTGTCTGTTTTTGTAAGGAAATTAAATGTTCAGATGTTAAAAATTAAATAATTAAATGTTTAATTACGACGTACAGAATCTCAAGATTTGATCAGGGTTTAGGATTTCATGGGATAATTTTAAAATGAAAGGAAAAAGGAATTTCTTTGATTGTTTATGTATTAAAAAAAAGGTCTTCATTTATTTGTTTCTTTTTTCCTCCAAAGATATATAGTTCAGAGGAATTATGATTTTTTAATGGTAAGGGGACTTGTTCACATGTCTTGCATTTGCATTACAGATTGGGCTGACACAGCAAAAAAAAGAATCTATATAATTTACAAAAGAAAAAATAGAGAGTTGTATGCCACAGTCGAATCATGCGTGAAACAGCTCAACGGTAGATCGTAACCTCAGCTGCAAAACTTTAATTTTAAGTTTTTCCATACAGAATTAATGTAATGACAGTATAACACAAAGTCTAGTGGTAGGATGTTAACCATAATTTGTACTTACCTATCTTCATTATTTTCCTTTTAGCCACGGTAAATGATTTAAATGACAAAAATATTTGGTTTCTACTGTTAGATAAGGAGCGGATAACTTATTATAGCATTCTCATTGAACATATCAACATATACATAGTTATATATATCAACGCACTAGACCTATACAATGATTAACTAAAAAAAATTAATCTCAATATTTTTCCTCAAATTGGAGTATGAATATTACAAGTGCTCAACTTGCCAAGAAAAGTTATGGACTTTCTCTAAAGCCTTAGTAAGAGTTGGTCCAGTGTGTGCACATGATTCTGTCCTGATTATGCTAGATTGAACATCGTCATGAATAAAGTAATAGACTGCCTATATGTTTTTGGTGGATTCATAAAATACAGGGTTTGTAGCTATGTGCATAGTCAACTTATTATCACAAAACAAAGGTGTAGGACTTGATTGAACAACACTGAAGAAAGTGAGTAACTCACGTAGCTACATTACCTCTTGAGTAGTATGGGCCATGAAATGCTATTCGGTTTCTCCTGTATAGTGAGACACTGTATCATGTAACTTGTTTTTCAAGGAAAGGGGATATCATCATAGAAGAAATACATAACCATTCAATGAACGACGAGACATAGGACAAGCAATTTAGTCAGCGTCATAGTATTCGAAGAGTTGTAGGTCACCAAAGCAATTGTAACAAGACATTGACCAAGTCTACCTTTTAAATAAAAAATTACCAAATCGGCTTCCAAAGAGGTTGTTTAGATCAATGCATAAACTTGAACAAAAATATGAAAAATATAATAATTTCAAGTCATGTAAGTAACATTGAAAAATCGACCTACTCGGGATTCAAGAATGTTGAACCGAGGGTTCGTGTAAGTTAGAAATTTCTATGTATTTGTGAGGGTCGAGAACTCTTAATGAAGTAAGTTCAGAAATGATGTAAACAAGGTCGGTTTGAACACTTCGTAAAGGCGTGTTTGAAAAGAGATCAACAAACTGGATTAAGGTCGAAAATGAATGACGAGGTTGTGCTTTATTTTGGCAATGAAGATCAAATAGAATACAAAGAGTATCAAATTCGGTTTTGAGCTACGATTACAAGGTCGGATTTGAAGATCGGAATCTAACACCTTTTGACTATGTTGAAGTAAATTTTAAATTTGATCTACATCTTCTCTCACTACGATTATGTTCTCTAGTTTTCTTGCTCTCAAAATCTGTTCCTACTACATTTGTGGGTGCTTTTCTTTTGATAGAAGGACTCGAAGGCAAACTCATGCTAGGTAGGCACATTTGTGGAAGATTTTGTCTGTCTTCGTCGCCAAATTAGGTAGTACAAAGGGTTGTTGGGTAGATTATCAATTTCTTTGATGACGAACTTTTCATGGCAGAGAGTTAGTTAGCGAGGTTGTGGCGATGATCTGCACTGATTTATAGGTCAAAGTGTCGTATTTTCTGCGGATGTATCGTTTTGTCGACGTGGCTAATTGAGATTGTTTTGGAAAGCCAAATTCGATTTAGGTCGAATATATAAAGGGGAGGGAAACCCACCTCCAACAAGAAATTGGCTTTAACAGCCAAAATGAGACAATGATTTTAATACAAATTTCCAAAAGTCCACACTCGAAGACATAAAAAAAGATCATCAGAACCAAAACCTCATTTCCCAAAAATATTTCAGAAAAAAATCAAATCGTTCTAATGAAAAATATCATAGAGATATGGTTTGAAAGAAGCGATGATAAGAAAAATATTGTGGTGACCGATATTATTAATCATAACTTTAAATTCATATAGCAAGTCTTAGATTATAAAATATATATAAAAAATATCGAAAATAAAGATTTTCTTTTTTAAACTAATAAATTATTAATATATCAATAAATTAATAATTCTATAAATTACTTAAATATTACAGTACCAATATTATTAATTTATTGTTATTTTATAAATTAATTATTCTATATATAAATATAAATAAAATATCGCAACCCCAATATTTATAGAGTTTGTATTCCATTGTGTTCTTAAACATATTATTATCATTCTATATATGCATGAGATATCTAGTTACCTATAATTGAAACTAAAATAAAAGGTTGTAGAAGATTTTTCGAGAAGCTAAAAGAGGATTTATTGAATCTACAAATTAAATATGAATCTAATAGAATCCCCCTATATTGCGTAATAAATAAGTGAATTTAAGTCATTTTACGTTATAAAATATTTTATACCATAATACTTCCCGTTCTTGACAAATCCTTTTAGAAATGTTTTTAAATGCTTGGCCAGCAGTTAATTTTTTCAATATAAATCTACTCTAATATCTTGGTGACGAAAACATGAATATTTATAGAAATTATGACAATAAAGAAAACAAATCTTATTTTGCTATTTTCTCGAGGATACAGAGATATTATAGATATGAAATTTTCTTTTTTTTTTGTGGGTCAACATATTATATGAAATTGGTAAAACAAATCCTCATGGCTGTTCGTTACGTGGGTCAATATGACAATAATATTCTAATATAAGTACGATTATTTTAATTAGTTTAATTTTCTTGATTAGAGCTGAATAATTAGATGGAAGACAAGGAGAGATGAATAATTAGATCGAAGTCTTTTGTGTTGGAAGTCATCCAAACGCGAAAAATAATTAAGAAAAAATTAAGCTAATAATTTGATATTATTTTATTGCACAATCATTGTTATTAATAAAATTCTAATTAAATAATTGAAAATAATAAATAGAAAGAGTTGCAAAATCAAAATAAGGGCATAAAATCTATGTAATGTAATGTATTTGTGTGCGTGGCGTATCTATTGAAATCTGGACACAATCTGATCCAGCGATGCAGTAGTTATACTAAGGTTTTTAAATTAAAAACAAAAACAAAAATAAAATTAATTTTAAAAAGGTTATAAAAATGAGATCACCAATTCACCATGAAAGAGATCTCTCTGATTCCTTAGCTCAAAGCCAACCTAAACTAAGAAAAATCATTTCTCTCTAGAGAAGACTTTTCCTTTCTCTCTCTCTCTAGTTCTTGATTTTCCTCAAGATTCGGAAGTTACAAATCCAAGAATCATGGGAAGTAGTTTCTTTGGTAGACCAAACATGAGAGGATCTTCTTCCCCGTCTTCAACGTCTCCAACATCATCTTCTTCTTCTCCGGCAACGAGGAGAGGGAAAAAGAACGGCTCCGATAAGCCTAAGCAGCCACAGAGAGGGCTCGGAGTAGCACAACTGGAGAAGATTAGATTACACGGCGAGATGAGTTGCAATGGTTTCAACAACTATAATCCTTCTGTGTATCCTCAGGTAATGATCATCTACATACACAAGTATATTAACTAAATATATACATATAATATGATCGTATTAGATTGAACATAGATTTAATGGTTTGTATTAGCATCGTCGTCATATCAAAAACCCATATTCAAACTCGCTCAAAGTGTGTGCAAGTTATCTTTAGGTTTTGTTTTTTCTTTTTTGTTATCGGATCTCTTACAAGAATCAGACCGATTTTATGATCTTAATATTATTTTTTAGTTTAAGATTCAAATATAACACAAAGATTGCAGTGATACAAAATCTTTTTCATTGAGAACAAATCAGAGGCTAAAAATCATTTCTATCAATTTATTATATCCACTAGTTAATCCTATGTAAAAATAGTCGGATTCTTGATTATAGACTTGTTTTTTTTTCTTTGATTCAATTAGAAACATATCTAATGCCTTTATAGAATCATATTTAAAATTAAATCAGTTGAAATCTTGATTACAATAGATTCCATATAAAATATAGCCTATGTTGTTCAATTCACGAGGCACTTCTCATTTCTCAAGATATTTTATGAAATAAGTTGTACTAAAATTTGTATAATTAGTAAATCTAATTTCGATTCATTTCATGAGTATAATTTGTATATTAATCTCAGAGAGTCATTTGTGAATGTGAATGTAGGAGGATGTTAGGATGCAAGGAGGATATTCATCCATACCATCATCCTCACCATCATTTTCGTATGCAGCATCATCATCACCATCACCATCATCGGCTCCTTATGGTTTCTATCCCAACATGATGGTATATATCATATATCTCTCTTTAATTATCTACTTTTTATTTCAAAATATCACATCCTAATAGGGGTAATAAATCTTCTACAAGATTTGGTGGATCATGTAATAATCATGAAACTTTTTTTTTAAAAAAATCTAAATTAAGCTTTTGTTTTTGTTTCTGCCAGATGGGTGTGCATAGAGATCAATACGAAACAGCGACCATGAGGTACATATAAAATCACTTTTTAGGTTTACAAATATTTTTTGTGAATTTATGTTATTTATATTTTGTTCTGTCTTTAAAATGACATGTTTTTTTTTTCTTTTTGTTCAATACAGTTGGAACCCAAGCTACGGCATCTTAGAGAGCCAACATTCTTTGGAACCAAACATCACCAGACATTTCCTACACGAGGTTCTTTTTCTATTCTCTCACATACATGCATCATAACCAATTAAATTAAATTAAAGGTTTCCAAATAAATCATTAGTATCTTTAGATTATATGTTTCTTAAGAGGATACAATCGATTTTTCTTTTTTACCTTGAAATATAGAATCTGTCTCATTATGATTATCAGTTTATATGTCCTGGTTTAGTGTAACCATGGGTTATTGTAGTTAACCAACCTTGTTAAAGAGTGATATATGACGCACATTTATGCTTATGTAATAATTTGCTTTTGAAGTTTGTATAACAATATTGTAAACTCGTTTTGATTTCAATGAATATGTTTAGTCAAAAAAACAAGTGTATGTATAGTCGATTTGTATACAAGGGATTTCTAATCTAATCAGTTTATTTTGGTCTTGTAAATAGGATTCAAGTTCGACAAGGAGAAGTAAATCGTTGGGATCAGGAAACCAAAACTCGGGATCGAATGAGAATCAAGAGCTAGATTTGGAGTTGAGGTTGTCACTTTGAGTAATATGTAGTAGTTTGATCTTCATAAAATTGAAAAGAAGTCGTGCATTGTGATTATAAATTTTATTTTTTGCTTCTGTTGTTATGCTGAAAATAAAATTAAAGCAACAACAGCTGATCATTTTCTATTTGGGGAGTATCAAAATTTTATTTTATTCGTAGGGATTGTTTGATCGTCTCAGTAGTAAAAACAATGAGAACTGTTTGTACATTTTCAATGGGATTATAAGATAGATTTTAATAATTTGCTTGTTCTGCATCAATGGATTGGAATCGGTTGGTTTCTTGTTTTTGGTTTTAATTGAAATGTCTTAAGTATATAGTCATCTCTCAGAGTCTATGGAAATGGCAGATTGGCAGGTACTATCTTTCATAGTTGGGTACAGACGCCTAAATCACAAATAGTGCGACATGAATATTCATTATGTTAATATGTCTTGAATCAGTTTTTGGACATACAATTTTAGGTCAAATGAGTTTAGGGTTAAATAAGATTTTTACTATAGATACTGTTATTCTCCCTTAGCTTCCATTTTATTCTGAAACCATGTTTTCTGCCTTCACTAATAAAATTAGTTTTACCTGTGGACGTAGTCAACTCTCTCTTGTTGAACCACGTATCTTTGTGATATATATCTATCTACTCACATCGGTTATAATAAAACGTAGATCGCTGACAGGAATCAAATGCATAAGAGTTACTAAGATGTGGTAAGGAAAATCAACTAATTACTAAATCTGAAAGTGTTTAGTTGCACTTTTTGTTCCATGTCAATGAAGGTAAACTAGCTAATACCAAATACAAACGAAGTATATTTGTGGGTAAATTCCACGACTGAAGCAAAAAAATGTGAAGTCGCAAGTTGGTCATTAATAAAATGACTTGCATCAACACGAGGAGGATTAAGAGCTACGGACAAGAACTAGCTTGCTATAACCTACACCATAAGAAACTCAACCATACAAAACTACACACTTATAAAGGTGTTTATACATGAGCCGTCCACTTATAAAGAAGTTATTTGAGGTATTAGGATTTGGAAACGGTTTGTTGCAATGGGAGATGAAACAGACTCACTCCATAAGAATAAGACATATGACCTATTCATATGTATATCATCTACATATAGAGGTTTTAAGAAGAGATAAGAGTGCACTACAATGATATTTTCTCATGCACAATTCCATTAGAGTGTTGTTAGCAATAGTTACATGTCTGGCTTTAGAGCTTGAGCAACTTGGTGTAACGAAAACATTTATGCATAAAGAGAGGTCGTATATGTTACTCATCCAGATTGTTTCTAAGTTCTTGGAATTGAGAATCATGTTTTTAAGTTTAAAAAATCATTATCTAGACATAAGTAGAATACGTACTAGTGTGAGTAAATGGTATTTTATGTAATATCTTAGAATTAAAGGTTACAACATTTGAACTTGTTATTTTTATCGATAAAAAGTTTTACGTTTTAAAATTATGTTTACGATAACGCATCAGCCAAACTAATAGTATTTGTTCATGAATTTTTTTTTTCTTGTGATTAAAACCACTGAATAAATTATTACAATTTTCCATGGATTGTTTTGTTCACATGAAAAGCAAAGAATAACAAAATATTTGGAAAATCTTGACAGAGAATCACCAGATATGAAAATTAGCAGAAAGTGAGGCATTGGTTTAGGAGTTGGTGCAGATTTAGAATCATTCTAAATCATAAAAAACTAAAAATGTTATCACTTCAAAGATGCAATGTTTATGTCCATATTACTTTCTTTTAAAATTATAAGAACTAATTAATACTGAAAAATAGTAATAGAATCTCTAAAAACATCGAGAGACAATTTTATACCATTCCAGTCCTTCAACAATCCAGATTGCAAAACCAGACCGAAATTTAAAATCTAACAAACCACAAACCGGTTAATACGATAACCATGGAAGCGAAAATAACCAATACAAGTTGTGATCTTAGTTTCTTATTGAGAACTACGTTTTTGAAGACTATTGTTTGTCTCTTTTAACGGTTGATAGGAGTGTTCATACGCTCAACGATCTTAGTCACAGCATCACGGGACATGACAAGCGTATCGTGAAGCAGAATACTGTAAACATTAAGCCCCTGCAAAGCATTTACAATAAAAAAACAAGATTTCAAGATTCGCAAAATCGGTTTAATCAAGAAACCGAAAAAGTTTTTATCTTAAACTTACAATTACTGGAAGTATGTTGACATAGTGAAGATTTTGAGTAGCTCGCTTCAGCTTTTCATCGATAGGACCTTCATCTACAACAAGCACTTTCTTCGTGTTCTCCATTTGATTGTAATAGTTCACAATGTTCTTTGTTTTATGCGTTGGTAATGACAAATCATCGAACACAATTAGCTGCAATAAAAACATTCAGCTCATCAACGCATGGTTTATGAAAAAGCAAAGAGAAAGAAAGAAAACTGACTTTTCCTTCTGCGGCTCGAGCTGTTAATGCTATCTTAAGTCCAAGCCTTCGAACTTGCTTATTCATCTTTATCGCATGGCTTCTTGGTTTAGGTCCAAACATTGCACAACCACCTCGGAACTAACAATTCCAATAAACCTCATCAGAAACAAAAGAAAAACAAAAAAAAAATCTTGAAATTGATCAAAACTGATTGTACCTGTGGACCACGGAGTGTACCGTGTCTAGCTCGACCAGTACCTTTCTGATTCCATGGTTTTCTACCAGTTCCACTAACCTCGCTTATCGTTTTAGTCGAATGCGTTCCCTGAACATTAACCAAATGTGTCACTCACACTTTTATATGACTAGTTTAAGGCAATGAGTTTACCTGCTGGCGTTTGGCAAGCTGCCATTTCACGACGTTGTGAATGATATCTTTCCTAATTGGAACATCAAAGACATCACCTGCTAAAACCATGAAACCTTTCTCTTCGTTCTGAAAATTTGATACTGGAATCACCAAATCTTGATATTGTCCTACTCAATCACAAGAAAGCAACAACACTCAACACTGGTAATCAAAATCTGTATTTATATAATAAGCTAAGCTCCAAGATTCTTGAGTAAGGTATAAAAAGCTCCAAGATTGGAAATAGCGTGGAATCAGTTTTGTAGTCAAACTATGTACATACCTATGTCTCGGTCTGGTGTAAGCACCGTCTGTTTGTTAAGTAAATCAGAAGGAAATGAACCATCAGGGGTCAAAATAGAAGTAGAGAGCTTTCGGTTCAAAAGTGAAGCCATTCCATACTGCATTTGATAACAAAAATGAAAATCAACATCTCAAAATAATGAAATACTCAGAAAGATTGAGCAGAAAGTGAAACAAACACCAACCTTCATATCACTAGGTAGAGAAACTAAACCATTTCCAGACAAATCTGTTCGTAGGAGACGTGGAAGCAATCAGAGATAATACAGTAAGGCTTGAAAAACAAAAGAAGCTTTAGAATCTGAGATAATACTTGGTGAATAACTGCGTCCGAGAGCTGTAAAAGATCCAAATGTGCGTAAGATCCTCCTTGAGATTGAAGTAGCCATAACCTCTGATTCAATTGACGAAAATGATTTCCAGACGAAATAACCTAGCTGCTCATCTACAACACCAAAACCAATTTCTCAACACAAAAGTTCCAGAAGAGTGAAATGATCCGGCAGACCAGAAATCGAAATCTTAATACCTATCAAAGCTTATTCTAGAGCGATTAAAATGAAAGTTAAAACCAGATTCAGATACATTTCCTTGTAATTTGGCACATTCGAACCTCAATACAAAATCAGATATCAGGAGTAGATCTTGTCGAGCTTTGACTAAATAGACATCGGAAAACTCGAATATCAAAACGTACTCCGCTAAGAGGAGAAGAAAGCTCACCGGTCACAAGCCGGCGATGATGGACGGTGAAGGAGAAGGAAAACGGCGACTATCTAAGGTTTTTTCGAGGTTCAGTGAAAGTGATTAAACGGGAAGGTTTACCTTTGAATCGGGTCGTTACGAGATGGGTCGGAACTTATTGGGCTATGAAGAAGTAAAAGCCCATAAAATTAGAGATCAGATTTATCTACTAATAAGCCAGATTTTGGATTTTTCTCGATTATTTCTGGCCTTTGTTTCATTATTTTGTTTTGTCTCTACTCTCTAATAATGTCATCTACAGCTGAAGCTGATGAATAATCACTGGTCTAATTTCCAAATGATTTTTGTATCATTTAAAGATTGAGCAGGATGTTTGTTGAAAAAGACATATGATAAATATTGTTGGACAATTTATATTTTTATTTGGGCAATTTTCTAAAATAACACATTAGTTTGAATTTCTAATATTAGCAAAAATTCAATATCAAATTGACTCAAAACCTCTTTCTTATAGAGAAAATCTATACCTGGAAAAAAATAAACCTCAACATAATTTTAATTTTATAACTTATTTAGGCTAATAAGTATTTCCACACAATTATTTGCGTTATTTTTGGAACTTAAAACTTATATACTAGGTATCTTATAAAAACAAAATTTGATGCTATATTAGGGTATTTCTTTCTTTACTTTGTGTAATAAAACTTACTATGTTTAAGTAAAAAAAAAATCGAATTGACTGAACCAAATCGGAATGAAGTTTGGATAATCTGGTTTAGATTCAATTTTGAGCTGAAAATTAAACCAGTCATTTCGATTATAAAAATTAATTCGGTTTTTGATTTGGTTTGACAAGATTCCTACAAAGTTGCTGTTTTGTATAAACAAATAATCACCGTATTAGCTTCTCGTAGATGGGCTAAGCAAAGAATGTTTTTAATTTTGGTTTGTTTCATTTGTTGTTTACTTAGTAAGCTAGTCTCATATAGAGATGACAAGACTAGGCCTGAAATAAATTTGTGTATTTCTTTTCTTGTTGCAATTATTTATCTGAAATTGTTTGAAGTGCAAAAAGTAGTTTTTGCTGATGTGCTACTAATGTCAATCAAGCAATTGGAATTTGGAAGGTATCTATAGCCTTCAGAGAGAATTTGCATAAACCAGGAAGGAGAGCTCATAAATTGTTACATATGTGTTGTGTTCTATTTACCAAAAATAAAACTAAGAAAGAAGAAAGTGGTATACTGTTATATTACGTGGCTTCTTGATCTCTACAAATGCTCTTGTCCCCAAAACAAGCAAAAACATTCACATGTGATTTGGTTATATGTGGGGTTGAGAGAAGAATTTCAAAATACTTTATGTTTTGATAAATTTGGTAAATATAAATGATATTTGACTCTATAATTATTACAATGATATTTGAACATAGAATCTCACTGGTAATGTTCCGACATGGTATGGGCTAAGGCTATTTGTTCCCTCCAAGTACATGCATCTTCTGTTACCACCACAACTATAACTTTCACTTGTATATATACATAAACACATATAATGTAAACTAATATTTAGTATTTGTGGAAGAGTCTAATTGCTAACAATTGGAACATTATATTTTTTGTGATTAATTACAATTGGAACATTATAAATTTTTAGCACAATAATAAGAAATAAGGAAGTAGAGTCAGAAGTGGCTTCGACGTACCAATAAGCTAGTTAACAAGTACGTATTGATTTGTGAGGACATCAAATCAAATACCACACAAGGTAAAAGCGCAATTAGACAAGAGGAGCCATGTACGTTTCTTTTGATGTGTGACTCAAAAACTTTCTCTTATCTTCTAACTTTCTTTTGACCGAAACAAATGCGAAAATGACTTACACAAAGCATATACATTAATTTTTATACACAACTTAATCCCAAAAAAAACGTGAAAGAACCTCATCTAATGCTTATACATATACGTCTAGTACCGAACAAATAAAACTCTAGGTCGGTTTATATTTTAGATGGACATCAATCAATCTCATTCTCGTGGTCAAATTTACAGGAGAACTAATTGGGTAGAGACAACCACTGACTTCTTCTCTTATCAAGGAGGGGACTTTCGGTAGAAGTAAGCGACCTACTCCTTCCCTCTGCCTTAACCCTGCCTCCTTGTGTATTCTTTTGCCATTAATGGTGTAAATAGTATAATAAATATCTTCATAAAGGAATGAATACATTTATTATTTATGTATGGATATGTGCTTTTCATGATATAGTTGTTGTGTTAGGGCTAAATCGCCAATGTGTCTCAAAGATGTGAGAAGTAACATCACACTCTAACGATTGAATTTTGAGTAGCGTTTGACTTGTATTAGTAATTGTATTTTTGTGATGGGTTGTTTGAAAATTATGTACTTGAGTTTGATTGACTTGTATTAGTAATTGTATTTTTGTGATGGATTGTTTGAAAATTATGTACTTGAGTTTGACAAAATGATGTGCAAAAGCTGGTTTGCGGTATAATGGTGCTAATTATATGTCACAGTCATTGTTAGGTTGTGAGTCAGTTCGTGCAATATAAAGTATGTTTCCCAGTTATTGGTCTCTAGTTGGTGTGTTTCTTGTTGCGTGTGATAGCAATGTTGGTTTGTTGGGTTTGTTGCGTGTGATTGTGATTGAGTTATTCTTCTACACTGTTATTTTTATCTAATATGCACTCATGCATGGGAAGATGTATACAACTGGTTTTTGGGGGAGTGTTTTTTGTTGCTTAATAGGATGTGTGTAGTACTAATATTGGTTGTGTAGTGGCATGCTTTGTGTGTTTCTGTGCTTGCAGGTATCAGTGCATGAGATGTCTGATTCATATAATAGAGAGGAGACTGAGAGCTCAGATCCTGAGGCAGACCTTGAGTTAGACTTGGAAAGATGTTGTGGCAGTAGCTGAGTCTGTAGATGATATAGTGGAGTGTATCAATGAAAGAACAAGATAATCAAAGATTGTGTGCTTGCGATTGTTTTTCTGGAAGATTTTCAATATGGAAAAATGACGTGAATATATTGGCGAATTCAGAAAGTATGAGACAAGATTATTCTCTAAAGATATTATGAGAGGATTTAGAAAAGATTTAGTTAACACAAAATATTTAGAAATCTAGGGTTTTGGATGAGAGAGTTTTGCAGCTTGTGAAAGAAAGAAAATAAGTTACAAAGTCGTGTTCTTGTGAGAGGTTAGAAATCTAGGATTTGGGAATAAGAAGAAAATTGTGTAAGTGTTGTTTTCAAGATTTGTAATACAAGTGTTTCGTGAAATTCACTGAGTTACTTTATATGTTACTCGAATCAATTGAATCTCTACATTTCCAGAATACATCAGAATGAAGCGAGGTCATATGCAATAAACGCATCTCTAGTACTCATCAAATAGGCCAAAACCAAAGAACACACTACACATGACCATAATAAGAAAATGCATGAAAAGTATAGACAAAGAGAGCCTTAACCTCACCAAACAGAGAAGAGGAAGAAGGTTCCCTCCTTTGGAGCGAGAAGAGGTAGAAGGTGCACCAGAAGGATAAAGAGAAGGTAAAACTTCGACTGAATAAACCAACACCTAAGCTCACCTATCGAAACCCAACACAACAAAAATGAGAGCAACAACGATACACAAAGACAATGGAAAAACAAACCGACCGCAGAGGAAAGCAAATTATCAGGAAATGGAAAAAGCACAGAGACCGCCAAAGACAAAACCATCGAGATGCAAGAGAAGGAAGAGCACAAGTGAATCGAAGACGAGGAAGACGCGCGGAGGAGTCAAACCCAACCCTTTTAAATTATCCTCAAGACTAAAGAGTAGGGACATAACATCTTTAATAATCTTGATCAACGGAACTAGACAAAAAGCGCCACAAACCGATATCGACCCAACACACCAACACATAGAAACAAAAAATCAACAGTGTAAACCATATTTATACAATCCTGAGATCACCCTTTTTCCTCGGAAGACTTCCTCTAAAGACAAAAACATGTGGGTGAACATGCCATAAGTTGCCGTGGAGAGAATCACCACCACATACGCCTGAGACGAGAAGCCACTATAAGCACTACCGAGAAACTCAACTCAAAAACCCACCACCACCGCTTGTTACCCAATCAAAAGCCCCCAAATAGCAGCTAAACACATGAGATAGAGAGATTTCCTTTTATGGAAACGGCGAGAAATCGGCTGCCGGAAAGTGGGCCAAGAAATGTTCGGGTTTGTTAGAATCGAGATAGTTATAAAACCATTGGAACAGTTGGCCTCCCTACTATTATTCATATCATATTTTTTCATTAAAGAAAATCTTAACACATTATGATCTACCGTACAAAAGCAATGAAAGGGTATTGATATTCTATTTTTTTATTACTATTTAGCTTGATTAATGGAGTATAATAATTAAGTAATAATGAGAAGCAATGAGAAAGAGAAATGAGACACGATACAATGTTTAATAATTTGAGTGAGATTAGGTCGTGAGGGACCATTTCGCATTCATAACCTCAAAAAGCTTTACGTATTATCTAGTTAGTTAAAATTAAATGCCCAACGTGACTGCCCTTTTCAATTCTTTTGCCACATCTTTCCGCACTTTATAAAGTGTCGTTTGTATATGAATGTGTTAGATCTTGCTGTTTTTTTCTTTTTCCAAATTTGCATGCAATTTATATCATTTATAACAATAATAAAAATAAAATAAAATAAGAATGATAATAATAATAGATAAAATGTTAGTTCCAATTCCAAGGACGAAAATATAGACGTTCATTTAAAGTAGAAACTTTTAGAAAAGAATAATTTTATGTTATCAAACAAAACTTATGACTTTCTTTATCTTATATTTAGTACATGTCAATTTTCAAAATCTTTATTAGTAACAAAAATCACACAAACTTAAGAGATTTAACGAACAATAAGATATAATGTGTTATAAATATATCCAGTAAAAAAAATGTATCCAATGCAAACTAATTTATAACTTCGATTGACATGATATATATATATATATATATATATATATATTGTTTTGAGTGAAAAATGGTAGGTTTGACCCGTCTTTTACAATATGGATCTTGGATTTGAGTTATTACAGGAATCAACAGCAGAAAACCATCCCAAGATATCATCGGGATCACTCATGACATTCTCAACGCATGACTCAAATAATGCATAAGGTCTCTTTTAGGTTCATCCCTAAAATAGAAAATATGGTTGCTGATTCACTTGAAAAAAAGGTACTTAGACCTATGCCCACTGTCCAAAATGTAACAAACTAAAGAGTTTCTAAAGAATCTGTTTTTCATGACCAAAAAAAAAGATCTTGGATTTGAGAATAAACATATTAAATAGCTTTTCTCATTAGGAACAGAGTAGAGCAGCTTTGAACAAGTCTAGAACGTTTCCAAATTCATCTCGAGGCGAACTATGGATATTCTGAAAGCAATATTTTCAAGGGCTTGGGTCTTATGAGATGAAATCTAGATGGTGTTGGGACATTTGAAAGGCTGGAGCCTCCATCATACAAAGCCGACTAATCACCTGAAGTTGACCATTTTCTCTTGAGAGTTACTTAATGAGGGTGTTGCTCACATTGTGATTACTCAAAAACATCTACTACATAGTCAAACCCGACGATTAATCCATAAAATAACGCTTTCGAGATATGGATCTCAAGTCACTATTTAGAACATTTCAACAGGCGGGTTGCTTTCAGTCACAAGAGGCCGACAATATATTTTAATGCACTCATATGAGAAAATTTCTACATAAAAAATATGTCCTACACATTTTGGACCAAGATGCTATAAACTCAAACTAATTACATGTGGTTATACACTCATTTCACCATTGCCGAAAACGCATAGTCATCGATCTCGTAGGTCAGACTATATTGATTCGACCTGCAAGTATATCACCCGATCTTCAAACCCGGATCATGAAAGACTCCTATTAATCCCCCTCACCACATACTCTTATGATGAAAGGAAAGAGGGAAATAAGAGAAAAAAGAGGCGGATGCACTCTCTAACTAATCTTCCAATGATACCACTTATACACTAAGGCATTCGAGGAGGAAAGTGACTCATCGATTCTTTTCCCACTCTTGTCTATGTGGTTATATTGACTCTCAAAGAGATCCGATCTTACTCCAAAAGTCAACACTCTCTTCTAACTCTAACAAAACAAAAAATTTAGATATAAACATATAAAAATCCCTCATTTTCCTCACGTGAAATAATTTTTTTTTTTAGTCGAGTCGACATAGTATAACTTGAGTGTTTGAGAGTTCGGAAGGAAAAATTCATTATTATCATTTCGAGGTCTTTTAAGTTTTTACCATATTCTAATGACATGAAAGCATGATTCAAGAGATGGTTGAAAGGGGGGAGGGGGAACTATTTGTCTATAGGAGTATGGTTTAAATCTTTCCCTAGTATAGACCTATCACTTATCCCATATTAACCGACAATCAAACGTAATAATTCGAAGAATACGAAAATCCGATTCGAACAATAATATGCTTGAAACAAACGAAAAGTTAGTAGGACAAGTAATTATATACATGCTCGCAAAACTTACAATTATGTATCCAACTCAAAAAAGTCTTTCATAATAAAAACTGAAGGACTAAAATTATTAAAGCATATCTCAATTAAGAGTGTACATACAAAAAAAAGGAACAATGATGTAAATATAGAATTGTCATCAGTCTAAAAGCGTTAGCTAAATTATTCCTCTATCCAATTGCTTTTCAGCTATTCGATTGGTTGTAACAACAACACGAACAAAATGATAAAATAAAATAAAAATTCATTACTTAGCAATTTTATTATTTTATATTCTCTTTTATCCTTCGCCTCTCTGCAACGGTTCTTACTTGAAGTAGATCGAGAACTTGTGCTTCGCAATTTCTTCACTTTCAAATTTCAGTTATCTGGAATCTTTTTCCCCCAGATTTTTCCGGGATTTTTTTTTTGTTTTTGCTGTCAATTTCCCGTGAAAAGTTTGTATGATTCAGTTTACTCCACCGAATCTCTAATCTTCCGATTCCGATTTCTTTCATCGGTTGAAAACGAATTTTCTCTTCAGTATCTTCAATAGATTTTCCCCAGCGACATTCTCTTGTCTTTTCGAAACCTTTTTCTCGGGAAAATTTGTTATTTTCGTGGAAAGTTACAAAGCCTTGAAATTAACTGTTTGGACTTCCGTTACTCTCTCCGGCGGTTTCTGAAAACATTTCAATCCGTTGATGAGCTTACTAAGGGTTTCGTATTCGCTTCATCTCTCTCAGTGATGGGTTGCGCTTATTCCAAAACTTGCATTGGTCAGATTTGCGCGACGAAAGAAGATAGCATCAGGCAACCTCATCAACAAGTTCCGGCGAAAGGCACGAGAGCTGCGACTGGGGCTTCGGCGGCGGGGGAAGAGGACAATCCGGTGTTCAATTTCTCTGGAGATGCGGCGGATGATGAAGGTAACGACGAAATTCATCAGCTGAGCTTGAGTAGAGACCAGGAATGGGGAATCACTCGGCTTTCTAGGGTTTCAGCTCAATTTCTACCACCGGATGGGTCAAGGATTGTGAAGGTTCCTTCTTGTAACTATGAACTAAGATACTCGTTTCTCTCACAAAGAGGATATTATCCTGATGCTCTAGACAAAGCCAATCAAGATAGTTTCGCTATACACACGCCTTTTGGGACTCACTCGGATGATCATTTCTTTGGAGTGTTCGATGGACACGGCGAGTTTGGTGCACAGTGCTCGCAGTTTGTGAAGCGGAGTTTGTGTGAGAATCTTCTTAGACATGGTAGGTTTCGTGTAGATGCTGCAGAAGCTTGTAATACAGCTTTCTTGACTACAAATTCTCAGTTACATGCTGATATAGTAGATGATAGTATGAGTGGAACAACGGCGATTACGGTTATGGTTAGAGGAAGGACGCTATACGTGGCGAATGCTGGTGATTCGAGAGCGGTTTTAGCTGAGAAGAGAGATGGTGATCTTGTAGCTGTTGATTTGTCTATTGATCAGACTCCGTTTAGACCTGATGAGCTTGATAGAGTTAAGCTTTGTGGAGCTAGAGTTCTTACACTTGATCAGATTGAAGGTTTGAAGAATCCTGATGTTCAGTGTTGGGGTACTGAGGAAGATGATGATGGAGACCCTCCGAGACTTTGGGTTCCAAATGGAATGTATCCAGGAACTGCTTTTACAAGGAGTATTGGTGATTCTATTGCAGAGACAATTGGAGTTGTTGCTAACCCTGAGATTGCTGTTGTTGAGCTCTCACCGGATAATCCTTTCTTTGTCATTGCTAGTGACGGTGTCTTCGAGTTCATATCTAGTCAAACTGTGGTTGACATGGTAAGGTATTCTTCCCTCCACGGTCTTGCTCATTATAATTCCGTAAGTAAACAAAGTATGAATGTTTTTTTGCTTTTTTTAAGGTTGCAAAACATAAGGATCCTCGAGATGCTTGTGCTGCGATTGTTGCTGAATCATATAGGCTATGGCTACAGTATGAAACTCGTACAGATGATATAACCATCATTGTTGTGCACATTAATGGGCTAAAAGACGTAAGGAAAGCTTCTGTTTTTTATGCTGTATATTATCTTTGTTGGTGGCTGAGGTTAGGTTTTGAATCTTTCTTAGGATGCTCCTCGGCAATTGTCGAATACAGGTACTCTAATGCAACCTCCTATGCAACAAGTTGTGGAGCTGACAGGGTCGGAGTCTCCTTCCACCTTTGGATGGAACTCTAAAAACCAACGTGTGAGGCATGATCTATCTCGTGCTAGAATACGCGCCATTGAGAGTTCACTAGAGAATGGAAATGCTTGGGTTCCTCCGTCTCCAGCTCATAGGAAAACCTGGGAAGAAGAAGTAAGAGTGATTTTCTCTGCTTCACATTCGCTCATCCATTCGAATGTCTTTAAGTTGTTCTTGACTGAATGTTTTTGTTGCAGGCACACCTTGAGCGAGTCTTGCGTGACCATTTCCTTTTCAGGAAACTCACGGATTCTCAGTGCCAGGTTTTGCTGGATTGCATGCAAAGACTTGAAGTTAATCCAGGGGAAGTTGTTGTGAAACAGGTCCAAGCTTTATTCCTCCTTGATTGCAGATTCAGAAACAGCCATTCATGATTACACATCTGACGTTTATTCTTTTGCAGGGTGGTGAAGGGGACTGCTTCTATGTTGTGGGTAGTGGAGAATTCGAGGTCTTGACAACTCAGGTTTGTTCTATAGTAACTTAATCTGACTCGTGAACAGCTTCAAGCATAATTAACACCGTGCTTAACCGGTGATGAATGTTTAGGATGAAAAGAACGGTGAGGTGCCTAGAATCTTGCAGCGGTATTCAGCTGAGAAACAGTCTTCATTCGGTGAACTCGCCTTGATGTGGGTTCTCTGTTCTTTTCTTTATAAAAATGATATTCAGTAGAAAAAGTTTTCTCTGTCTAATGTAGTTTATTGCTATATATGATTGGTGTCAGGCATAACAAGCCGCTTCAGGCTTCTGTACGTGCTGTGGAGAATGGAACACTGTGGGCTTTAAGAAGAGAAGATTTTCGAGGAATTCTGATGTCTGAGTTCTCAAATTTGGCATCCTTGAAGCTTCTTCGTTCCGTCGATCTACTTTCCCGTCTTACAATTTTGCAACTAAGCCATGTCGCAGAAACTCTTTCCGAAGCTTCCTTCTCCGATGGAGAAACAATAGTTAACAAGGTGAACTTTAGTTTGATTCTTTCGATACGCCAATTGATTCTTTCTGATACCGTTCTGTGAATGTATAGGACGAAAGACTTGAGGGCTTGTATGTTATCCAGAAGGGACTAGTGAGAATTACTTTCGGTACAGAGTTGTTGGAGAGTCCAAATGTCTCAAGCCTTAAAATGGATAAAGAATATGAGAATCTTGAAATCGGCACAGAAGTCTCCATAGAAAAGCAAGAAGGAAGTTACTTTGGTGAATGGGCTCTTCTTGGCGAATTGAAAGATTCCTTAAGCGCAGTCGCAGTTGGCGAAGTGGTCTGTGTGGTTTTAACAAAAGAAAATTTCGATTCAGCAGTTGGCCCTCTGACCAATCTTGGAGATGACACTCACAAGTAAGACACTACAAATTTTCTTCATGCTCAGCTTTTGCAGTTTCATCGCTGAAATAATTCTGTGTAATGTTTTCTTTTTGTTTAGGTCGAGAAATTCTTCGTTCGATCTCTCCAAGGAACCTGTGAAAGTTACTGATACCAAAGCTCTAGCTAAAGCCACTCTTGCAGACCTGGTAAGCAATCTTAACTCTCCATCAATCCCAAATCATTACTCCTTAGTTTTACACAATTTTTTTCCGTTTTTCGATCTAGGAATGGACAACATGCTTGAGTTCAACAGACTGCAGTGAGATCGGCCTCGTGCATTTAAAAGACAAAGAAGAAAATTTACTCAGCTTGAAAAGATTCTCAAAGCAGAAAGTGAAGAAGCTAGGTAAAGAGGCACAAGTCAGGAAAGAACGGAATCTAATGAAGAATACAATAAAGCCATCAGCTTTTATTCCAGAAATCTTGTGCACTTGTGCTGATCAAACCTATGCAGCTATCTTACTCAACACTACTCTTGCTTGTCCTTTATCTTCACTGCTTCATTCTCCTCTTGACGAGTCATCAACCAAATTCATCACCGCCTCACTTGTCTCTGCTTTAGAAGATATACACAAGGTTTCAGAACTTTCTCGTTAAACATCTCATTAACAATTTCTAAGATTTCACAGTCTGAATTTGTTTTCGTTTTCGAATTTCTAGAAAGACATTCTCTACAGAGGTTCATCTCCTGAGTTACTAATGCTGGATCAATCCGGATATCTTCAGGTCAGTGTTCTTTTGTTCTTACGGTTTCATGTTAATCCATCATTGCCACAAGATAGTAACTTTTAGTCTCTTTTATTGTATAGATTGTAGATTTCAGATTCTCCAAGAAACTCTCCGGGGAACGAACATTTACAATATGCGGAAATGCAGATTATTTAGCACCGGAAATCGTTCAAGGCAAAGGCCATGGTTTCGCAGCTGACTGGTATTGATTTGATTTCTCTCTATTCTTGTAAATTTTGAAGCTTTGTAACCTTTTTGTTTGGGGTCTGATTGGAAAAGGTGGGCACTTGGAGTATTGATCTACTATATGGTAGAAGGCGAAATGCCATTCGGGTCATGGAGAGAAGGCGAGCTAGATACGTTTCAGAAGATTGCGAAAGGCCAACTAACTTTCCCTCGAGCTGTAAACTCAGAAGCTAAAGATCTCATCACAAAGGTCTCGTCTTTTATAACTTGCAATTTTCACATTCTGGTTTCACTGTCTTATACTTACAATGGCGTCTTGAAAACTCTTGTGTAGTTGCTTGAAGTTGATGAGAACCTGCGGTTCGGGCCTGAATCAATCAAGAAACATCCTTGGTTCAATGGACTCAACTGGGAAGCGATTAGTAACCGAAAATTCCAAGTTCCTGAAGAGATAATCTCGCGTATTCGTTACCATATGGAGCACGATACCGGTCTTCCTCTAGAAACTTGTCAATCATTGGACACAACAGATGATCAAGATTCTCAGAACTGGCTTGAAGAATGGTAAAAAACAGAACAAGAGACTTCATATTCTTTGCTTATCGTCCGTTTCAAATTTCAGAGCTTTGTAAAACAGTCATTGGTGCTGAAAACAAGAGAGCCTTACAAATCTTAAAATCCTTTTTGATTGTGTGGTGTAAATAGGTGTATATGTTTTAGATAATGACTCAAGAAAATATCAATCAATCACCATCACCTCCAATTTTGTATTTTCCGACTTTTTTTTTATTACTTGATTCTGCAACTCTAAAAAATGAAACAGAACACAAATAGCAACTAAAAGACTTGACACATTACTCCAAAATATCATTACATGAAAATTCAACTTGCAAAAGATTAGTTCAGAGCATAACAAAAGGATGGTTCCTGAGTGAATGACTTGACCACCTCTTCTGTACATCTCTCTCCAAGCATCTCGACAGAAAGTCTTGAGCGTCTTCGGATAACCAGTCCGGGATGTACGGAATGAGATCGGAGTGACCAATCAGATCAACCCAATCTTCATCAAAGCAAAGATGACTATTATGCTCTCCCCAAGCGGTTTCTCCAGTAAGCATCTCCAAAACCGTGCATCCTAAAGCCCAAACGTCAACGCCATAGTCCACAATCCCATGTGTTAAAAGCTCCGGAGCCATGTATCTCGTTGTGCCTCTCTGATGACCCGATCCGTTTCCATACTCGATCGATCCTTTCTCCATTGCTAAACCGAAATCACCAATCTTGGTCAAATATCCATTAGGTCTTAACCGACGATCGGTAGGGCTGAGTAAAAGATTGTCCGGTTTGATGTCGCAATGAATGATGCCTTGGTCGTGTATGTATGTGAGACCGGACAAGATATCTTTGGCGAATAGCCTCACATCCGAATCGGATAAGAACCCTCCGTGACTATTCTCCATCAAGTCTCCGATACTTTTACCGGAGCAATACTGGAGCACCAAATTGTATTGTTGATCGTTGCCGTCCTCATCATCACGTGCGATCTCGTCTCCGAAGCAACGCACAACGAAAGGAGACTCCAAACGGAGTAAGATCCTTCCTTCGTCCATGAGACTCGAAGCGCGTGAAAGCTCTGCGGTTTTGATTGCTCTCTGTGTTTTGTTTTTATCGTTTTTGTTTGTTGCTCGATAAACCGAACCGTAAGCGCCTTTTCCAAGTAACTCAGATTTCTCCCACGACGATATGGTTACGGCGGCGGAAGGTTTCTTCACGGAGGCCTCGAATGATTCTTTACTTATCTCCATGATACTGCTACTAGTTCTCGTCTTCTTCTTCTTCTTCTTCAAAGCCGGCGAGATTTTCTTCCTTTTCATGTTTAGAGGTCGTAGATGGATAAAAATCGGAGACGATTTTCCAGCATAAACTCTCTTCTTCTCGGGAAGATGGATCATCATCGTTGATGGGTCTCTGTGATCACTCTCTCTCAAAAATCTCTTTAGTGTTGTGATAATGAAAGCAAAACAAAAAGACTAATGAGACGTATATGCCAAAGAATGCTTTTTATAATTGTTTCATTAGGTTTTTTGTCAACGATATTCAACGTTGAAGTTTCCATATTCTTGGGATAAAAGATAAAACCTTTTTCAGAATTTCCATTTTTGTTTATTAAAACAAATCCAATCACCGAGTACTACTATACTTTACTTGCTCAAAAAGAATCCACGAATCCACATTTAAATTTTCCTTTTTTAGTAAAAGTAAGTACATGATCAAAAATACAATGTATGGTTAAACAATCTTATGTTTTTTGTTTCCAGTAAATTGCTCCCTTTTTTTTTTAATTGAATTTCGAATGAATCTGCGAATTTTGGTGACATGATTTAAAAGTAATAAACGAACTAAAGAAATTATGTAAATTTAATATATAGCATAAGTTAAAAATTAAAATAAATTCAAAGTGAAAAAATCTTCTCCAACATTATAAGTATCAAACTCGATCTTATAATACAAAAAAAAAACACTCGGCTTAATTAAATAACATAATTGAATTTTAAATTTTACATATTCACTGTCATGTACCATCAATAAGCACAAGAAATTCAGATTTCAGGTAAATTAACAGAATGTCTAGAACTCCCAAATAAGGTAATCAAACAAAGATAGAATTAAACGCTTTCTAAAACTATAAACAATTAAATTTTGACTAACATATTGCTCCCATCTCACATGTATTGATTTATCTCTATTCTTCTTTTTGGCATAAATTTTGAAAATCTGTAACTTTTTTGTTTAGGATTTGATTTATCTCAATATATATCAGTTTAGTGAGCAATGTTGAAAATTTAGTTAAAACCCTAAAGCATAACTAAATTTTCATTCACGAAAAACGTTAAAACCCTAAAACGTAACTAAATTTTTCAGCATTGCTCACTAATCACACAGGAAAGACTAAGTCGCAAACAGAATCGGTAAAAACATATAGCAAGTTAGTTAGATCCAACAAGGAAAACACGAGAAACTTATTGGAGACGTAAAGACAACAACGACGGCGCTGGATCAGGAGCTGTACAGTCGCTAATGAGAAGAAATTATAGAATCCAATCCCTACTATTACTTCTTTACTTGCTCAAAAAGAATCGACAGACCCGCATATAAATTTTCTTTTTTAGGTAAAAGTAAGTACATGATAAAAAAATTACAATGTATGGATAAACAATCTTATGTTTTTTCTTTTCAATAAATTACTCTTTTTTAATTGAACTTCAAATTAATCTGTGAATTTTGGTGATATGAACTAAAAGTAATAAACGAGCTAAAGAAATTATGATAAATTTAATATATAGCATAAGTTAAAAATTAAAATAAATTCAAAATGAAAAAATCATTCTCCAACGTTATAAGTATCAAACTCGATCTTATAATACAAACAAAACACTCGGTTTAATTAAATAACATAATTGAATTTGAAACTTTACATATCCATGTGTCATGTACTACCAATACTAATAGACACAAGAGATTCAGATTTCAGGCAAATTAACAGAGTGTCTAGAGCTCCCAAATAAGATAATAAAAAAAAGATAGAATTAAACGTTTTCTAAAACTAAAATCAACTGAATTTTGACTAACATATTGCTCTCAGCTCACATGTATTGATTTATCTCTATTCCTCTTTTTGGCATAAATTTTGAAAATCTATAACCTTTTTATTTAGGGGTTGATTTATCTCAATATATATGAGTTTCGTGAGCAATGTTGAAAATTTAGTTAAAATCCTAAAGCATAACTAAATTTTCATCCACGAAAAACGTTAAAACCCTAAAGCGTAACTAAATTTTCAACATTGCTCACTAATCGCATGGGAAAGACTAAGTCGCAAGCAGAATCGGTGAAAACATAGAGTAAGTTAATCAGATCCAACAGAAAAACATGATAAATTTACTGGAGACGTAAAGACAATAACGACGGTGCTGGATCAGGAGCTATACAGTCGCTAATAAGAGGAATTTATAGAACGTTCCCTACTTACTCTTAGATGAGTCTCAAAACGACGAAAGTTTTATTTTTTTTTTGGGTAAAACTAATTAAGTACATGTAAAAAAAAATAACATACTTACTATGAACTAAACTCATATATATTTTAGTCCAACTCAGTGCTAAGAAAACAAATGTATGGATAAACAATATTCTGTAATTTTTATTAAGTAAATTGCTTAGTTTTTTAATTAAATTTGTAATATGTAAATTTTAATGACCTGATTTGAAAGTCATAAACGAGTTAATGAAATGATAACTCGAGCTTAAAATAATAAACTCAAAATTATAAACATGAGTGAAAAAAGTTAAAAAAATAAAATGAAATCACGAGCTATAATGCTACACTTCTCCAATAATGTTAGTTCAAACTGCATCCTACAATCCACACCCAAAACAGTCGGCTTAACCATGATGATTACAAGCTCGAGTTTGAAACTTGACATATCCACATGTCAAGTATCAATAGGCGCAAAAACATCAGATTTCAGGAATATTAGTAGGGAGTCAGTCAAGAACCCCAAATAAGATAATCAAGCAAAGATAGAGTTAAACGTGTCCTCTAGAACTAAAAACAATTAATATTTGACTGACCTACTGTCGTAAAATTAATTACTATGTCTAACAACGTAAAATTCTAATATGTCGTTTGAATCCAGGAAGTTAAACATGCATTAAAGTTTAGGTTTGATATGTTTCCAAAACACCTTAACATCAAATTTTGTTGGCTAAAAAAATTTGTTCACCTCAATTCTTTGAAGAAATTAACATAATTCTCGATGAGCTAATGATCCTAAGATCAAATAATGTAGGTGATCATGCCAATTTAAGCAATACGGAATGGAAAGCTAGATGATAATCCCTAATCTATCATATATATATATATATATATATGATTTTGCAATTCATGCAATCCCTCTAAAAACCCTAAAACTTATTCGGGAAACCAAAAAAGTGAATGAACAAATATGGTTGCACTAAGAAAACAAAGTAGAAATAAAGCTCGTCTCGCCGTGACCTTCTCTTGAATTCTCAAACCTTCTCTTGAATTCTCAAACTTCTGTCATTCCATCCTCGCAAAATTCAGAATTCTTCTCTCAGCAATACATAGTCTCAGAATTGTCTCCCTAAAGAGCTTTAATAGCCAAAACTCAAAGTATCAAAAGTAGAATAGAGAATAGCCTCAACATATGTAAATAAGTAAAAATAGGTCTCATTATGATCTGGGACAAAATTGGAGAAATTTGGGCCAGTAAAAAAATTTAAATTTTTTTTCTCATTTGGCAAGGATACCTAATTTTAAGTGATCGACATTAGTCCCTTGTGAAGTGTATAGATCAATTCCAAAGGTTGTATCAACCTACACTCTGGTGTCATGTCTATTTTTCAAACTTTGTTCCGTTTTGCTCATTTGCACTCCATTTTTTCTCCAAAAACTCTAATCCTCCTTAGATTGTCCTTACACCTAAAATGACTCTAAAATGACTAAAAAAAAACTCAAAGACACTTGACAACAAGTTAAAACCATAAAAAAAACACATTACATCATTTTCTCAGCGGTGTTCTCACAAAGATCTCACATTTTTCATCAAAGCCGACACCTTTTTCACTAAGTTTAAATCTTTCTCTAGCAAAGTATCTCTAACGGACATATTTATATAAAGTATTCGGTCTTTAAGAGGTTTTAGGTCCGACATCACTGTCTTTCGTTGTCTCTTTGGATCGTTGTCTCTTTGGAGGAACTTCTACTCCCCATCCAAGGAAAATTCCATTATGTCATTCTTGACCAAGTTCCAACCAAAACTTTTCTTTTACTTCCCAATTTTCACATTCTGGTTTAACTGTCTTACTTACAATGGTGTCTTAAAAACTCTGTGTAGTTGCTTGACGTTGATGAGAACGTGATGTTCAGAGAACTTAAACGATAATCTCACGTATTCGTCACCATTTGGAGAACGATACTAGTCTTCCTCTAGAGACTTCTCAATCATTGGACACAACAGATGATCAAGATTCTCAGAATTGGCTTGAAGAATGGTAAAACCAGCAGAAGAGACTTCATATTCTTGCTTATCGTTGTTTCATATTTCCGAGCTTTGTAAACAGTCACCGGTACTGAAAACAACACAGCCTTACAAATCTTAAAATCGTTTGATTCATGAGAGGGAACTTTTGATTGTGTGGTGTAAATAGGTGTATATGTTTTAAATAATGGCTGAAGAATATCAATAACCATCACATCCAATTTTGTATTTTCTCACTCTTTGTTTAACAATTATGTTCATACTCTAAAATGAAACAGACAACTCAAAAGTGATACAAATAGCAACTAAAAGACTTAACCATTCCTACAGAATATCATTACATTAAATTCAACTTGCAAATGATTATGAAACATGATTAGTTCATATTCTTGAGGGAACGAACATAACAAATGGATGGGTCTTTAGGGAATGACTTGACCACCTCTTCTGTATGTCTCTCTCCAAGCATCTCGTCAGAAAGTCTTGAGCGTCTTCGGATAACCAGTCCGGGATGTACGGAATGAGATCGGAGTTTCCGATTAGATCGACCCAATCTTCATCAAAGCAAATATGACTATTATGTTCTCCCCAAGCTGTTTGTCCAGTAAGCATCTCCAAAACCGTGCATCCTAAAGCCCAAACGTCAACACCATAATCCACAATGCCATGTGTTAAAAGCTCCGGAGTCATGTATCTTGTTGTGCCTCTCTGATGACCCGATCCGTTTCCATACTCGATTGATCCTTTCTCCATAGCTAAACCGAAATCACCAATCTTGGTCCAGTACCCATTAGGTCTTAACCGACGATCGCTAGGGCTGAGTAAAAGATTGTCCGGTTTGATGTCGCAATGAATGATGCCTTGGTCGTGTATGTATGTGAGACCGGACAAGATATCTCTGGCGAATATCCTCACATCCGAATCCGGTAAGAACCCTCCGTGACTGTTCTCCATCAAGTCTCCGATACTTTTACCGGAGCAATACTGGAGCACCAAATTGTATTGTTGATCGTTGTCGTACTCATCATCACGTGCGATCTCGTCTCCGAAGCAACGCACAACGAAAGGAGACTCCAAACGGAGTAAGATCCTTCCTTCGTCCATGAGACTCGAAGCGCGTGAAAGCTCTGCGGTTTTAATTGCTCTCTCTGTTTTGTCTTTATCGTTTTTGTTTGTCGCTAGATAAACCGAACCGTAAGTGCCTTTTCCAAGTAACTCAGATTTCTCCCACGACGATATGGTTACGGCGGCGGAAGGTTTCTTCACGGAGGCGTCGAATGATTCTTTGCTTATCTCCATGATACTGCTACTAGTTCTCGTCTTCTTCTTCTTCTTCTTCTTCTTCTTCTTCTTCTTCAAAGCCGGCGAGATTTTCTTCCTTTTCATGTTTAGAGGTCGTAGATGGATCATCATCGTTGATGAATCTCTGTGATCACTCTCTCTTAAAATCTCTTTAGTGGTGTGATAATGAAAGCAAAACAAAAAGACTAATGAGAGGTATAAGCCAACGATTGCGTTTTTATAAAAATTCTTTCATTAGGTTTTTGGTGTGTTATATATTATTTACGCTGTTTTTAGTCAATGATTTAATGTTGAAGTTTCCATATTCTTGGGATAAAAGAAAAAATCTTTGTTTCAAAATTTCTTTTTCTTTTTTGAAAACAAATCCATTCATTATTAATACTTACTTTACTTGCTCAGAAAGAATCGACGGGTTAGCAGATTGGTTTCCTTTTTTTGGTAAAAATAATTAAGTACATGTATATACAAAAGCACATACTTACTATGAACTAAATATCTTTTAGTCCGATTCAGTGCTAAAAATATACAAATGTATGGATCGATAAACACGAGCTAAATAAAATGATCAATTCCATATATAACATTAGTTAAAAATAACAATAAATTAAAAGTGAAATCAAGATTTATAATGCTACTCTTCTCCAATGTTAGTTTCAAACTCGATCATATAATCCAAACAAACACACAAAATAGCCGGCTTAATCAGGATTACATGATCGAATTTGAATCTCTACATATCCACATGTCTGAGCGTCAGATATCAAGGAAATTAGCAGGGAGTCAAGAACCTCAGATAAGATAATTAAGTAAAAATAGAATTAAACACGTTCTAAAACTAAAATAACTAATCTACTATCGTAGAATTAATTACTATGTCTAAAAACCTAAAATCCTAATAAATCGTTCGAATCCATAAAGTTAAACATGCATTAAAGTTTAGGTTTAATATTCATAAAATACCTTACCATTAATTTTCGTTGGCTAAAGATGTTTTGCTCACCTAAATTTCGATGAGCTATTTATCCTAAGATCATTAATAAAGTTTATATCTTCTCTAGCAAAGTACTTTTAAAGGACATCTTTATATAAAATACTCGATTTTAAGAGGTTTCAGGTCCAACACCACCGTCTTTTATTGTCTCTCTGGAGGACCTTTTATACCTCATGCGAGGCAAAGTCATTTTCGATCATTTTTTATCAAGGTCCAATTAAAACTTCCACAAGACTATTCTCTAAACCAACATAGCACTCTGCATACCACTCATTTTTCAACTGAGATTCAACCTAGATTCAACCTATCTGTATTTCCCATTCGTTTCTTGAACTTTCTTTTTTATTTTTGACCTCGGTTTTGTGATCTCTCTCCTTCTATATTTTTGTCAGACTTGAGCATCAAATAATTTTCGGAAAAAAGAATCCCATCGTATATTCCAAAGACTTTACGCCGCTACTGGGTTGGCATGAGACTTGTTTTCTAGTGGATCGAACCTCGCTTTCAAGACTACTTCAACAAAACTCAGATTCAACATCAACTCACCCTAGTTCTCAAAAATTCACCCCCGGAGTACCAAGAGCTCATCCGATGGTGTGCTCAGAAGCGGTCTAGAGCACCACAAAGCGACTTGTCTCCTTTTTCAAGAACAAAAGTCCAGCCGAATACATATTCATGATTCTAAGGCTCAGATCTCGAAGGACATAGAAAGCGCAATATTTTTAACCAAAAGAAGTAAAAAATGATTTCCAATTGTTTCTGGTCTTCCTTAATGGTAAGCTAATTTTGAAAAACCACATGCTAATTGATTTGCGGTCATGGTGCGGGGCGGGTTAGGGTAATTGATTTGGAACCACCCACTAAATCCCACAACTAAGCTCAATTTGCAGTGAGGCATGCTAGACAGGGCGAGCTAACCCGCTTTGGCACCACTAATGATAACCATTCAATCTGAATATTTAAACCGTCAAATTTTAGAAATTACGGTAAGGTTGGAATAAAAATTTCGAGGTTCTAAAGTTCCGATCCAATTGTTTAATCTTAGAATGGACTTACGAAGTTATAAACAAACTAAAAAAACTCGATCCATTATTGATTAGTTTCAACGACAAAACGGCTGCTTATTAAAAATAAGTTAAATGTATGAAAGATTAAGTGGTTGACATGTTTTATTACTTGAATTAGGCTTCAACATTGTTCATTTCTTTAAACTAAATTTATACAATTTCGTTGTATTATTATACTCGAAAACCTAACAAGCTCAATCAATGAATGTGCATCACCACCAACACTCTCATCAAAACCAATCATATATTCATATGTATCTACACGACGACATAATCATCAGTTGACTTAATTTTGTCCAAGAAACAACTTTGAAAAACTGCAAATTGTCAATACAAAAAAAAGGACTTACACTTACACATTAAGATTTTGGCGTGTCGTGTTTTTTTCACGACTTTTGTCTCTGTTAACAAACCACTGAGCCGTTCTTCTAGCAATCGGCAACCATAATAGCCGTCTTTTTTCCTCCGTCGTCATACCAACCGCAAAATTCCGCGATGTGGACGCGGTAGAAGCGGCTGAACTGTAATAACTTCCTGCAAACGCGTTTTCTCTAGGAACAGCTATGATCTCAGACACAGTTCTTCTCGATGAGTCTTTGTTCTTCATCTTCATATCTTCCTTGTCTCGCAAGTTATCTCCCTGCACTCGATCCATCGTCAAGAATCTGTCGCTTGACAAAGAATTCAACATCTCTGATGTCAAAAACGTTAGATCCGATGACGTCACATTACTCCAACGATTCTTAAACGCAGCCTCTGAAACAACAATCCTGTGATTGAATTTGTGAAACAACTCGTTTCCTTGTTCATCAAACGACAACGTTTTCTCCTTCTTACCAAGACCAATCTTTAGAATCTTCCGGAAACTACTGAAGCTCGTCGAAGATCCAACGCTTTCTTCACGTTCAATGTAAATCTCCACGTTCAAGTTTTCTTCTTGTCTTGTCTCAGATGATTGGCTCATAATCCTCAAACTATTGTTACTCTGACTCAAAACAGAGTGTGCGTCTTCAATGGAGACTCTGTTTCTACATAGAGGACACGTGGCGTGTTTCTCAAGCCATTCGTCAATACACTCAATGTGAAAAGCGTGTCTGCATTTAGGCAAAAGCCTGAGAATCTCAACATCTTCGAATTTAGACAAGCAAACAGAACATTCAAGACCATGTTTTGATCCTTTTAAAGCAGAGAATCTGAAAAACGGTAAAGATTCTATTTCTGTTTTGTTGAGACCAGACAATCGTGAAGATCGACTGAAGATTCCTTGCCAGACACGATCGTCTCGTCTCTCTCCATCTCCGTCGATCTCTGATTCGAGATCATTGTGGAAGCATTTGGCATAGACGAGGAGAGCTATGGTGAGTGAGAACACCATGGAGAAAACTCCGACGATGATTGCTAAGCTCGGCCTGAAGAGGTCATTGATTATGTACGGAGGAATAGGAGGAGATTGAGCAGAGACGTAATAAGAATCATTGAGGAAGACAAAGATGAGAATGAAGATTGCTTGGGGTGGATTCATTGAGGAAGAAGAAGATCAAATTTTTTTTTGTTTTTTGTTTTTGTAATGGGGGAAAATTTCATTGAATTTCGAGAGACTGATGATAGGTTTTATTTGGGCAGAATAATATAATCATAATGATGCCATTTAAAGGCATGAATAATACACTTTGGAATACGTGAAGACATGAAATACTAATACTTTTCTAGAAGGAATTAGAAAAATGATGAATGATGGATACTCGATTCGGTTTTGGTTGTTTATAAATGAAGGTATTATTGAAACAAGGGTGACGGTGAATTTGAATTGAATATATAGATATTTGTGAAAACAAGTGTCTTGAATTTTGAATTGTGGAGGAAATGACCTTTTCCGACTCCTAACTTCTATGCTCGAGAACCCCATATTGTGGTCATTCTATCCGGATTGAAAGCACTGAGTACAGAAGATTCGATTGGTCATACCGTTTAAACAAGAGGATTACAAAATTTTGAGCGGTTGTAAACAAAGCGGTTAGAGAAGACGGTTGAATATTTGATTTGATTGGTTGCATTGTAGCGGTTGTATAGTGTAATTAGATAAAATGATTTCATAATTGAACTTTTGTTATGTAATTATGTTTAATATAATGAAAAAATGAAAATTTTGAATTACTAAACTTAAGTATTAACACAATTGAATCAATAAATAAACTTATATAAAAAAAATTGAATTAATAAAAGATCATTATAATTTAATCTCTAAATATTAAGAAATAAAAGTTTTTACAAATGTTTTTTCTTCGCATGTAAAATTATTATTGAAAACAAAATTATTAATATAGCGTATATAAAAACTTATTTTATTAACATTTTTTTTTAAGTATTTTTTCGGTGGTATCAATTAAAAGAGAGATTTATTTTATAACACGTTTTTAGTTTTGACAGAAAAAAAAGTGTTCAACCGTCTTAATTTGTAAATGAAGTATCCAAACGCTACTAATTAGCAGGAGTTGGTTTCACATTTCTCAACCGCCGAGAATCAACTCCATACGTCTTTTTCATCTGGTTTCTCCAACCGTCTTTACCCACCTTTACGATCAAACGCCTTGTTAATTCGTAGCAAAATTTCAACCGCTTTACAAGTAATCAATCAAACACATAATGGTAAAGTAGAAGCGGCTCCCGAGCCAGATTCAACAATGACTCGTGGGCATATAAACACAGTCTTCTGGATTCCCTCTAAGTTAGGGTTTACTCACCATTAACCCCAACCTTAAGAAGCATTAAGTGAGTGGTTTTTCAATATGAGAAGTGCCACCAGAAGGACTTCACAATTCAGATTGAGAATCACAAACCGAATCAGATATTTATAGTTAATTTAATAAATTATTTTCATATACTTTTTATAGCCTTATTTCTTACAAGTCCACGCGCCTTGAAAATAGGAAAAGCAGGTTAAGGAACTCATCGACAACTGCATGCACGTCATTAGACAACAAATGGTACCAAGCGTCCCCTGCAAAATCGACTTTGAACGTCTCGTCACTGTTTTGTTTGCTAGCTCTCCAAAATGATACAGAAAGTATGTAGCAGACACTCGAGTACTTCTTACTAGTCCGACTTCTTCACAACAGGATCATCTGACCTGACTTGCTCTTCCAACCAGATCATCCGGCTGACTCGACCTACAATATGAGGTCCGAAAAAACTCTAAAAATACACTCCTCTCTTACTACCAGAGAAGGTCAAATCTTCTTTCACTTAATACATATTATTTGATTGGATTATTCGGCTACATAAACACGACTCTAGTACGGTCTCTAGTTCAAACTCGGAACGATAGATAACTTTTTCGTTGGTGGTTGAAGCAAAGGCATTGAGGGAGGCCATTGGAGTAGTAAAATCTTGTGGTTGATGAGTCTCCGAGTATTTTACGACTCACAAATGCTCGTTACCTCGATCAACGGGTCTCCCCTAATGGAGATCTTCTCAATCCTATAGGATATTTATGACTTTTGTACCTAATTTTTGAAAATATCTTTCTCGTTTATTCCACAAACTTATAACATGACAGCTAAACAGGGTTTTCGAACCAGATTGTACCCTCAAATTAAGTTTTTAATTAAATCCTTCGTTATAAAAAAATGTTATACCTTTTGAGTAAGAATGCACTTGATTTGATAACAAATGACTGTTAAAATCACGAGCTCAATAACATTACATTTGGAAAAACATTTTAATATTCTTAATTAAATAACATAAAATTTTTGAAAAAATCCAAAGTCTCCTAAAACAATACACCCTTTTTTGTACAAAATCATCAGTTGAAAAATTTGGTCAGCAAACTTTTAAAAATTATCTCTGAAAAACTGCAAATTGTCAGTATTCAGTAAAGAAACAAACTTATACATGAAGATTTTGGCGTTTCGTGTTTACTTCAGTAACAAACCACTGAGCCGTTCTCCTCGCAATCGGTAACCATAACAGCCGTGTTTTTTCCTCCGTCGTCATACCAACCGCAAAATTCCGCGACGTGGACGCGGTAGAAGCGGCTGAACTGTAATAGCTTCCTGCAAACTCGTTTTCTCTAGGAACAGTTGTGATCTCAGAGACAGTTCTTCTCGATGCGTCTTTTTTATTCATCTTGTTCATATATTCCTTGTCTCGCAAGTGTTCTTTCTGCACTCGATCCATCGTCAAGAATCTGTCGCTTGACAACGTACTCAACATCTCTGATGTCAAAAACGTAAAATCCGATGATGTAACATTACTCCAACGATTCTTAAACACAGCCTCTGAAACAACAATCCTGTGATTGAACTTGTGAAACAAATCGTTTCCTTGTTCATCAAACGACAACGTTTTCTCCTTCTTACCTAGACCAATCATTAGAATCTTTCGGAAACTAATGAATCTTGAAGACGACTCATCACTAAGATCTTCTGCTCTTTCGATGTAAAGCTCCACGTTCGAGTTTTCTTCTTGTCTTGTCTCAGATGATTGGCTCATAAACCTCAAACTATTGTTACTTTGACTCAAAACAGAGAGTTCGTCTTCAATGCAGACTCTGTTTCTACATAGAGGACACGTGGCGTGTCTCTCAAGCCATTCGTCGATACACCCAATGTGGAAAGCGTGTTTGCATTTAGGCAAAAGCCTGAGAATCTCAACGTCTTCGAATTTAGACAAGCAGACAGAACATTCAAGACCTTGTTTTGATCCTTTTAAAGCAGAGAATCTGAAAAATGGTAAAGATTCGATTTCTGTTTTGTTGAGACCGGAGAGTCGAGAAGATCGATTCAAGAGTCCTAGCCAGAGACGATCGTCTCGTCTCTCACTGTCTCCGCCGATCTCTGTTTCGAGATCATTGTTGTACAACTTGGCGTAGATAATGAGACCTAAAGTGAGTGAGAAGACGATGGAGAAAACTAGGACGATGATTGTTAAGCTCGGGTCGAAGCCATCGTTGGTTACGTACGGAGGAAGAAGAGTAGATTGAGAAGCGACGTATTGATAATCGTTGAGGAAGAAGAAGACGACGAAGAGAATGGAGACTGCTTGTGGTGGTTTCATTGGGGATTGATTGAGGAAGAAATGAAAAGTTCTTTTTTTTTGTTTTGTTCTTTACAATGGGGAAAATTTAAATGAACTGGAGAGAGAGAGAGAGAGTGATTGGTTTTTATTTAAATGGAATAATATAATCATAATCATGCCATTGAATGGCATGGATAATACTTTTGTTGAATGAAATAGAAAAAAGATGAATGATGGATGGATTATGGATATACTATTCAGTTTTGATTGATGATGAATGAATTTTATTTTAATTTTTTTACAGATATGGTGAATGATGATGGATGGATTATGGATATTCCATAAAAGATGAATTATGGACATTTATTTTTTTACAGATATCCATATATTAAATTGAAATTCATTAAGGAATTATTAAAACAAAAGTGAAGGTGAATGAATTTCAATTTAATATATGGATATCTGTAAAAAAAATGTCTAGATTAATTTTGAATTGTGGAGAAAATAACCTTTTGATCCATGTGAATTACCATAAATTGGTTAAAGATTAATTGTTTAATTGTCAAATCATCTAAAATTTACTATAATTTTGAAAAATAGGTATTGGTCAAATCTATTCTATTGAAGTTAAACTCGCACTCTTAACTTCGACGAATAGTGTAACATTATATGTAATCTATCTTAGATGAAACTCTTTGCACCACATGTAATTAGTTTAGACGAGTTAGTTAGTTCCATATATAAACACTTATAAGACGCATGCATTTACTTATGTGAGAACCACTATACCCCTATAGAAAGGACTACTAGGAGCTCTGTACTCCAGAAATCCGATAGTATGGCTATGTTGTATGAACTAGAAACGTTGTCGGAGATATAACACTCAAGTAGAAGCGACTATTTAGCCTGACTCAACAATGGTCAGGAGCAAATGATAGGGATCGTCCCCCTCGTACACATCCGATCGGGTTTACTCGTCATTTACTCCACCCCATAGAAGCACTAAGAAGTTTAAAATTCGTTGGAAGAATTCCGGATGTTCAAATGAGATGTGGCCGATATCAAAAGAAAGATATGAAAATTATTTTCATCTCGATATGGTTTGAGATCGTTTCGGTTTATGTTTCTCAAGATGTGCTTGTTTTACTGAAACATGTCCAATTTAACAAGATTTTTGGGTCAAAATTTGACACATTTCGCTTTAAATAAAATCTCATCTGACTTTAAGAGGAATTACACCCTATGCACGAATTTTAGTCATATATTAAAAATTTGCAATCACTTATTAGACTAAGTTGTATATTCTCTTATTTTCATTCGAATGGTTTTGTTTCGAGGAAAAGAATTTTGTTTTTTTTATGCAATCTATTTTCAATCATGTTATATGTTATTTGTGCCATTGCCATATATCATCTCTTAGTAATTTACTAGTTATATCATATCAATAAAACATTAAATATTAAATTTATTAATAAAAATAAAACAAAACCATAAACCTATAATATTTTATAACACGAAATAAGTTACTATTAATATGGAAAAAATAAAAGAAAATACATTGGTAATTTGTTACACTTCGATCTTGGCATAGAGCTTCAACTGCGTTCTTGTAAGTCATATCAAAGCACCCCCAAATACTTAGTTGATTAGTGAATAAAATAGGTTTAGAAAAATGTGGTGTTATTAATTATTGTAATGGACTCTTTTATGTACAATAAAAGGTAAACAATCATGACTATCGGCCCCTTTTAAGAATTGTAGAATCTCAATCAAGGTTCTATCAAATTGGTTAAATTTTCATTTTTAAAGTCATAGTCTTAACAAAAAAAAAAAATATAGGCCCTTTCATTAGCTAGACCCTGGACCATTGTCCCTTCACGAACCATATGAGCCAGGATTACATAGACGATTTGCGCAATGACAGTTTTTATTAATCAAGTACGTAACAAAAATATTAATGTACATAATCATTAGTTGACTTAATTTTGTTCAACTTTTTAAAATTAAATTGGAAAAGTGCAAATTATTAGTCAAAAAAAGAAAAAGAAAAAAGACTTATACATGAAGATTGTGGCGTTTCGTGTTTACTTCATTACTTTTGTCTCTGTTAACAAACCACTGAACCGTTCTTCTAGCAATCGGTAACCATAACAGCCGTCTTTTTTCCTCCGTCGTCATACCAACCTCAAAATTCCGCGACGTGGAGGCGGTAGAAGCGGCTGAGCTGTAATAACTTCCGGCAAACGCGTTTTCTCTAGGAACAGTTGTGATCTCAGAGATAGTTCTTCTCGATGAATCCTTGTCTCGCAAGTTACCTTTCAGCACTAGATCCATCGTCAAGAATCTTTCGCTTGATAACGAACTCAACATCTCCGATGTCAAAGACGTCAAATCCGATGAAGTCACACTACTCCAACGATTCATAAACACAGCTTCTGAAACAACAATCCTGTGATTGAACTTGTGAAACATCTCGTTTCCTTGTTCATCAAACGGCAACGTTTTCTCTTTCTTCTCAAGACCAATCTTTAGAATCTTCCCGAAACTGTTGAATCTAGAAGAAGACCTATCACTAAGATCTTCTTCTCTTTCGATGAAAAGCTCCACTCTCGTATTTTCTTCTTGTCTTGTCTCAGATGATTGGCTCATAATCCTCAAACTATTGTTACTCTGACCCAAAACAGAGTGTTCGTCTTCAATGCAGACTCTGTTTCTACAAAGAGGACACGTGGCGTGCTTCTCAAGCCACTGGTCTATACACCCAATGTGGAAAGCGTGTTTGCATTTAGGCAAAAGCCTGAGAATCTCCACATCTTTGAATTCAGAGAGACAAACAGAACATTCAAGTCCATGCTTTAATCCTTTTAAAGCAGAGAATCTGAAAAAGGGCAAAGATTCGATTTCTGTTTTGTTGAGACCGGAAAATTGAGAAGAGAGTCCTTGCAAGAGACGATTCTGTTGTCCGTCGCCGTCTCCGTTGATTTCTGACACGAGATCATTGTTGAACAATTTGGCGTAGATGACGAGAGCTAAGGTTAGTGTGAAAACGATGGAGAAAACTACGATGATGATTATTAAGCTCGGCTCGATGTTGTCGTTGGTTACGTACGGAGGAAATGGAGGAGATTGAGCAGAGACGTAATGATAATCGTTGAGCAAGAAGAAGATTATGAGAATGGAGATTGCTTGTGGTGGATTCATCATTTGGAGATTGATGGAGGACGAAGATGCAAAAGTGTTTTTGTTATTTTTTTTTTTTGCAATGGGGAAAATTTCAATGAATTTGGAGAGAATGATAATTGATTGGTTATATTTAAACGGAATAATATAATTATAATCATGCCATTGAAAGGCATGAATAATATTTAGTGAAGACATGAAAAAATACTTATGTGGAATGAAACAGAAAACTGATGTATGATGGATGATGGATGATGGATTATGGATATTCGGTTCGATTTTGATTGATGATTAATTAAGGAATTGATGAAACAAAAAGTGAAGGTGAATGAATTTTGAATTGAATATATGGATATATTTGTGAAAACAAGTGTCTTGAATTTTGAATTGTGGTGAAAATAACATTTTTTATTATATGTGAATTACCATAAATTTGTTCATTTACTCTATTTTATGTAAATAATTGCACTTTAGAGTCCAAGTGTTGCATGCATATATTTCTTGCATTTTGCCATGGTTTAAGGTCTTTGGGACTTTAAAGGAGCTATGGAAGGTGGCTAGGACAAAGGAGCAGATGGATAAAGGCTAGATCATACAAATGGAGTAAGGAAAAGAAGCTGAAGAACCACATCTCTAATCACATGTGACAAGATCATATAGATATCTCTAGTCACATCACCAATGCTGATGAATTTTTAGAATAAAAAAGCCCAACCATTCCCATCTCAACCCTCATCGGCGACGTGGGACATGACAAAATTGACATCTCCAACCACATCACCGATACCAAAGGATTGGAGTGGCCATTCAAGCTCACATTACCGATGTTTTGGGAATGAAGCTTGAAGACATGAAGGCATTGTTGGTGCCATTAACAACACCAAAAGATCAGACTATCCATCTGTCCTCACATCGGCGATAAGGCACCATGAGCAGCTCGCATTGTTGTCTCCCCAGATGCCCATGTCCAGATTTGGTTTCAAATAACCATTTGACTCGGATAAACCCAAATAGACACAAGTTGACTTATTTTAGTTGTTGTACATATTTAAGGGATATATTTTTTAAAAAAATTATTAGGAGGTTCTAAACCGAACACCATAAATCCCCTATAAACCCGAGACAGAGCATGTTATATAGTCGCGTCCTAAACGTCATTAGATCATGTGACCGTTAAACGTTACTTAGGCTGCTTTTACAAGTCGAGTTAATGACACTTGGTAGTTAAGGGATATTAATCGCGAAAAAAAAAAAACCCTAAGCTTTATCATATCTTTTTTTTCTTCTAAGATTTATAGAGAAATTCAAACTAAATATCGAATCTTTGTTGTAAGAATATCTAAATTATGTTTTAATTTTTCAATTTTCATTAAGTTTTTCTTATTTATGTCTTTTATTTTCATTTTTTCTCATCATGGCTTTCTCACTATAGGTCCACAAGCTTAGGTAGATTTAAGGGTGATGTTCGGTTTAGTTATGATCATTGGGATGAAATCAATGGAAATCGTCTATCATTAGGAACAGAAGTTTGGCTAAATTAAAGTCAAAACTCAATGTTGAACTTGACATTTCCATTGCACATCAAGTGTTTATGGAAATGCCCAAACTTCCTAAAATGAAAAATCTCTTAGGATGCTTATGAAGGTTTTCTTAGGGAGTTTAAGCTAGAGATTAAGACTACTAGCAGTGTTATGTTGCAATGAGGAATCTTGAAAATTGAGATAATTAATGAAAGAGATTAATGCTAATGTATCAGATTAGTCAAAAATTAGGACTTTGAATACTTGATTTAGAGCTTAATGAACCCATAATTTCCTAAACCCGACCAATTGACATTAAATCGTCATTACCTAGCTCTAAAGACCCATAAACTCTATAATCATTTGCATTTTTGGACTTGATCAAGTGTTGATTTTTATGTTGACTTTTTGACTTCTTGTTAACTTTACATTTCTACTTAGTTTATGGTTTAATATCCTCTTGCGCTATTTGTCTACTTATTTCATCTTGTTCATTTATTTAATAGTTTTTGTTTCTCACTTATATTAATATTGCAACTAGTAGGTTGTAATAAATACAAACTAACTTAATCATTGTCCCAAATTTGTCTTTACTCCATTAATCACATTTCCATACAACATGATATAGCGCGAGAAATCACAATAAAATACAAACTGAAAACCGGTAAAGACAAGAACCACCCCAGAAACAAAATGACCATTGACTTAATTATACATAAATCATTAAAACGACAGTTTCACTAAAATAAACGAAAAAAATCTATCCATCGATCCATGAACGACGCAATTAAGCTGCCCTGATGAATGCCGTACCTTTCCACTCGTTGGACTTTGGAATTTTAAATTCCACATAAATCATTGACTAGAAACGAAATCTACTTCTTACAAGTTTATTCATTTATATAAATTAATAAATATAAGATGCATACTTATCGAAATTACACCTTTGATAATGATAATTAGACTAACATTAATACATTATAATACACTACTCAACAAAGACAAAGAAAATACATATAAAAATTTCATTACGCAAGTAATTTAGCTAATTCATCTACTTTCAGTGTTCCATGAGGTAAAACTTCTCTGTAATTTTCTTCATCAAACTCTTCCAATTTCTTTGTCCAATCCCTCTTTCTCTGTAATCTTCTTCTCATCTCTTTCAACAATCTTTGCAACTTCTCTTTTCCCATAAACCACAACACTACTTGTCTTTACCTCAACCTTTTTGTACCCGAATTCTCAGTTTTCCTCCTCCTTAGCCACTGGTGATTTCCTTAAACCATGTTGGAAAACTGGTCCTGGTGTAGCTACACTCGAAAAGGCGACAGCTTTTGCAAAGACCGTGTCTGCGTCCAGATCAGTATCGTCTAACAAAAGTGCAGTTCCGCTCTCTACCGCTTGTTTCATCATATTCATAACTCTCTCTATGCTTGGTTTGTTTATCTCTTGTGATGTTTCTGAATCCTGTTCAGGTTCTTGATGGTCTCCAAGAGACTTTTCGACACCTTCACAAGCTCTGTAAAGAAATCAGTTCATCACCATCTGGATTATTTTGCAATTCCATTGAATCCGAAGAAGAGTTCTGTGTCAAAGTTTGAGTCTGATTTGGTGACACTGATCTTTTATCATCTTCCAACATGGCAGTATCAACTTCAATATCACCGAGTATATCATCCTTTTTATCTGGAATTGTGAGAAACGATTTCCATTCTCCTCCTCTCCACGTACGAATCTGCTCGTTTTCAAATGATATGAGCACACACGGAACAAGATCCTGCAAGTGAGAGCAATAATACAACCATCCTTACTTTTCATTGTGTTAAGTCTAGATCCCATCCTTTATGTCTCATTTTAGCATCATTTAGTGTAATTTGTGTACGTAATTGCATTAGAGCCAAATGTTGCATTGCATGCATGCAAATTTCTTGCATTTTTCCTTGTTTTTAGGTCTTTGGGACTCTAAATGAGTCATGGAATGTCACTAGGACAAAGGATGAGCATGGAAAAATGCTAGAACATTAAAAGGGGTTAATGAAGAGAATCTAAAGAACCCACATCTCCCGCCACATCGTCGATGTGATAAGAGCGGATGAGACATTTCCAGTCACATTGCCGATGGAAGGAATTCTTAGAAGAAAAAGGCCCAACCTTTCCGATTTCTCCACCCACATGGGCGATGTGATTGGGAAAAAAGGAGATCCCAAAGCTTTTTCATTTTTTTTTCTAAGACCTTGCTAGAGAGGAAAAGAATAAAATAAAATAAAAATAATTTTTATATAAAAATAAAAACAGAGTGAGATGGAAAACTGTTTTGCATTTTTCTTTACTTATTTGTATTTATATTTCTTTCCCGTATATATATATTCTCTTTTAATGAAATACTATGACCATTTTAATGAAACAAATTTTGAAAAACCCTAGGACACCATGCACCAGATCTTGCGTAGACATGTCTTCGAGGAACAAAATTATCATTTGGTCTGTGAAAGCGATATGCGCACAAAGCAGGTTAAACACTTTTTGTATAAGATCTAGAGGCCCAAAAACTAGAGTCGAGACATCGCAAGATATGATGTTCGTCTGTCTCCCTCCTCGTCTCCATCAATCTCTGATTCGAAGTCACTGTGGAAGCATCTGGCGTAGATGAGGAAAGCTAAAGTGAGTGTGAACACGATGGAGAAAACTCCGATGATGATTGCTACGCTCGGCTTGAAGATTTTGTTGGTAACGTACGGAGGAGGAGTAGATTGAGCAGAGACGTAACGATAATCGCTGAGGAAGAATAAGATGAGAATGGAGATTGCTTGTGGTTGATTCATTGAGGATTGATTTAGAGGACGTAGAAGATGAAGTTCTTTTTTGCCAAAATTTCAATTGAATTTGGAAAGAGTGATTGGTTTTATTTAAAACGGAATAATATAAGCATAATAGCATGCATTGAAAGGCATGTATAATACTTTGGAATTAGTAAAATACATGAAATAGTACTTATGTGGGAATGAAACAAAAAAAAAAGATGTATGATGTATTGAGTGTTCAATTTGGGTTTGAATGATGATTAATTAATGAATTATAATACAAGGTTTTTAATTTCAATTTCACTAAAATAAACGAAATATTAATCTATCCATATCCACATAAATTATTGACTCCAAAAGAAGCTAGTTTCTACACGTGTGACACTTTTCTTACAAGTTTATTCATTTATAAATCTAAAAGATGCATTCTTATCAAAATTACACCTTTGATAATAATAATTAGACTAACATTATAATACACTACTCAACAAAGACAAATAAAATACATTTTTAAAATTTCATTATGCAAGTAATTTAGCTAATTCATCTACTTTCAATGTTCCATGAGGTAAAACTTCTCTGTAATCTTCTTCTTCATCAAACTCATCCAATTTCTTCTCCAATCCCTCTTTCTCTGTAATCTTCTTCTCATCTCTTTCAACAATCTTTGCAACTTCTCTTTTCCCATAAACCACAACACTACTTGTCTTTACCTCAACCTTTTTGTACCCGAATTCTCGCTTTTCTTCCTCCTTAGCCACTGGTGATTTCCTTAAACCATGTTGGAAAACTGGTCCTGGTGTAGTTACACTCGAAAAGGCGACAGCTTTCGCAAAAACCGTGTCTGCGTCTAGATCATTATCGTCTAACACAAGCGCAGTTCCGCTCTCTACCGCTTCTTTCATCATGTTTAAAACTCTCTCTATGCTTTGTTTGTTGATCTCTTCCGATGTTTCTGACTTTTCTTCATGTTCTTGATGGTCTTCAAGAGAGTTTTCTACATCTTCGGTAAACGAACTCAGTTCATCACCATCTGGATCAATTTGCAATTCCATTGAACCTGAAGTAGAGTTCTGTGTCTGATTTGGTGACACTGATGTTTCATCATCATCTTCCGACATGGCAGTATCAGTATCAACATCGATATCAACGAGGATATCATCCTTTTTATCTGGAATTGTGAGAAACGATTTCCATTCTCGTCCTCTCCACATAAGAATCTGCTCGTTTTCAAAAGATATGAGCACGCAAGGAACAAGATCCTGCGAACGAGAGCAATAACACAACCAAAATGTTCAACAAGAAGGTCGTAAACACACAAAAATTAATATTTGCATAAAACAGATCAAACCTTGAGTTTAGCACCGATTTTCCTGAAATCACTGCCTCTCAATCCTTGACAATCGATTCGAACCAATTCACAAACTTCAAATGCTTCTTTCACGTTCTTCACAAGGTCACAATACACACCATTCTTCCCTACATGACCCAATCAAGCAACACGAATTCAATTTTCAATCTTGGGAAAAAAGTTTCAAGATAATTATTATCCTGATCTTGCTTTACCTAACTTGCATATAGGCATGAGCTCTCGTCCTTTCTTCCGCATCTCGTTAGCTTCATTGTGAGTTAAACCCTCAGGCACTTGTTGAATCAGCCTTGGATAAACAGGTGCTACAGGCTTCCATAACATAAGAGGAAAACGTGGTCTTGTCCTGTGGTTATAGTTTCTACCACGGAAAAGGAATAGCACTCCTCCTCTTCTGTAAATCACCTTCCCTCCAATTTTCTCCTACCATTTCATAAACACGAACAAAACAGATCAAATAAAGCATTGATCCATGCATTGTCTGACATGAAATGAAATGAAAAGAACCTCTAGTTGCTCGCAAACGTTATCCATGTCGACTGTACAAACTCCTTTGCATTTTATCTTACAAACCCTTCGCCTCTTCCATAGATCATGTATGTTATTCAACATGTTATGAGTCAAGCCATCTCTCCCTGAGAAGAGAAAACACTTTAGATCATATCTTCTTCTAAACAACAATGTCTACGCTTCCTCCTACACTATTTCCAGGAAATTTGAATCATCAAGCAAATTGAACAAGAATTATTGAGCTTGTTACCCATATTCAATTGCCTTGTTGTCTTTAAGCATGAAGTAACCAGTTCTCTAATCTCTTCTTTCGTCAACGGCTCTCCTAAAATCTCTTCCTTCGTGTAAACATACCTTGGACCCACCCCGGGTCGAAAAGGACCCGGTTTCTGCACCGGCTTCACTCCTTTCTTTCCCGTTGGGGGCAATCGGAAAGAATCGAATTCTCTCGGCGTCTTCTCCGACTGTGGAAGCGGAGCACGACCAGTCCATGGCCTTCCCATCGTCGTGGGACCAAAAGGAGCGTACGCAGGTTCACGAAGCTTCACTGGCTTGACCTTAGGTGTCTCTGTATAGCTGTATTTGAATTCGAATGGTGCTCCGTCGATAACGTAAGTTAATCCGTCTTCGCTTAGCTTAACTTTCGGCTTAGCATCTAATTGCGGCGGTGAATCAGGTACTCTAGGTTTGTTCTTCGGTCTGTTGGGTCCGAAATCGGGTTTGGAGTATTTGGACCTCCGACCTGGAATCGATCGAGCTGATGGTAGTGAAGGAGTACCTCTTGATCTAAACGGAGACGTTTGTGGCTCAGACGCAGCGGCTGCGGCATCGTGTGTGTGGACAATTTTAGTGGCGGCGTCGAAACGGCGGTCGCGACGAATCTCTGCCTCGAGCTCCTCTTGGCTCCGACGACGCTCCTCGAATCGCTCGGCGTTAGCGTTGCCCCACCTAGAGAACCGGATTTCGCTGGGTCCTCTTGTGTTCGGATTGGGAAATACAGAAGGCGCGAAAATTGGAAAAGGGGTGTTCAGTTTCAACGACATTGCCGGAGAAACGGAGCTCAGAAGGAAGTGAAGGTTTAGAGAGACTCATCCACACAGGTGGCGTGGATTGAAATTGAAACTATTGGGGTTAAATTTGTGAGATATAGAAAATAAAAGGCCCATTTATTCTAAAGGCCCATAAAAATAGCCCACATGTAGCATTTTCCTCGGAGTCAATTTGGAGTGGATGGGTCTACTCCGGGTTCCGGCTGACTGGATTTTACTTGTTTATTAAGTTTAAAAACCCTACCTTCCTTGTTCATTTTCCGGTCAAATCTCCTCGTCTACTTTGGTCTTTGTTTTTTCACGCCGGAGAGAATAAAACCCTAGAAAACGCTAATGTATCACGATGTCTCTGCGATCTCTGAACTTAACTCCGATGAATGGACGAAAGTCGTGTCCCGGAAGCGCAATTGGAAGGAACGAATAGCAGTCGCAGAGAACGAGTCCAGTTTATTCGAGGAGCAAGACGAGAATAGAATAGGAGGGATCGCGGAGGCGAATATGGTTGATTCTGATGTGGAGGATGACGAGAATAGAATAGGAAGGATCGCGGCGGCGAATATGGTTGCTGCTGATGTGGAGGATGACGAGATCGCTGCAAGGAAGGCTGAGGAAACTAAAAACCCGAAACTGTTTTTTCCCGAAGCTATGGCAAAGATCGATACTTTACAACTTGGAAAAACAGCTACTTGGATCGGTGGATATCTTAGGGGACACACTTTCCGGAGTGGAAGTTCCATGGGTGAAGATGTTCTAGAAGCCTTTTGTTTCCGAGATGTTTGATGTGAGATTTTTTTTTTTGTTGTCGGATTCAGTCTAGTTTAGATTCATGAAGCTGATTGATTATTATTTTTTTAATAAACAGTTTCCTTTATCTCATATTCCTGAACCTCTATACGAAACAATAGCCGGATGGATCAACGTTACTACTTGTCATACTCTTACATTTGGTGGCTTAATAGTGCATGGTCGAACATTTGGTAGCAATACAACAAGGTCGCGAGGGTAGAAAAACATGTCGTTCCAAGGTAATTAATTCAATTATGGTTTTTTTAATGCTTATGCTTTCTTTAACCTTTTTGACTAACACTATTTTGATTTGTACGATTTAGGATGCATTATTTATTTCAATAGCAATTTCACTGCGTTCGAAACCTAGTAAATTGGTTTTTCTATTGCCGGCTCTGAGGGATCTAGGACAGGAAAAGATTCCGGTTCTAGTTTGGATGGTGGCTCAAGCTTCCCAAAGTGATTTACGTGTAGGCTTGTATTCATGGGCTCATGAATTGTTACCCTTAGCAGCCTCCGGTGATAAGGAAGTCTGCAACCCTGAGTCGATGGATCTCATCCTCCAGTTGGTTGAGAAGTGAGACCCGGAAAAGTTTTCTTTCTATTTGCTTATATATACAAAATTAAATCGTTAAATCTTTTTTTGTTATGCAACAGAATTTTATCGAATCTAAATGCTCGGACCATACTTCTAAAGAACATGGCTATTTGGAAAGGAAAACTACTGATTCCACCATCTTCTTTTGAGATGTTGCTCAGGCTTGCATTCCCTGCTTCAAGAGTAAAGGTATTTGTTTTTTTATTTTCTAACCAAACATTTAATTAAAATATAACTCAAAAATGTATTAGGGTTTATAAAACGGTTTTTTTTTTTTTTTGGTTTGATACTAATGACAAGCATGGTCTCAGGCTACAAAAGGGTTTGAGAAAATTTATCCCTTGTTGAAGGAAGTGGCTCTTGCCGGAAGTAAAGCAGAAATACCAGAGATTCGACAAATATTTACTTTTTCTTTAAAATTACTTGGAGAAGAAGGTAATGATGGTTTAGCCAAAGAAGCTACATCAATCGGTGTTTGGTGTCTGAGCGAAAGCTTTGTTGATTCCTGCAATCACTGGGACAATCTTTATAAGGAGAATCTAGAACCTAGTGTTGCTCTTCTTAAAAAGCTGGTAGAGAAAGTGAAGGATCATTCCCTCAAACTATCATCATTTGGAAGCAAGGCAAAGAAACAACTCACTCAACAGATATTTACTAAAGATGGTAATATTAGATATCTCTTTTCCTCTCTTCTCCAAAGATTAGAGTTGTAATGTTGTTTATTGTTACAGGAAATCTTGTTTTAACCAAGGAAGCTACAATATTCGCTATTTTGTGTCTAGCCGAAAGCGGTGGTGATTGCTGCTATTGCGCGTACGATAGCTATAGGGAAAATCTAGAAAAAGCTAGTTTTGCTCTTCTTAAAGAGCTAGCAGAGAAATGGAAGGATGATTTCTTCAAACTATCATCATTAGGAAGTAAGGCTAAGAGGTCACTGGACAGATATTTACGTTTTCTTTGAAATTTGCTGGAGAAGGAAATCCTGTTGTAGCCAAGAAAGCTACATCAATCGCTATTTGGTGTCTGACTGAAAGTGAAAACATCCTTGATTGCTGCAATCACTGGGAAAATCTCTATGAGGAGAATATACAAGTTAGTGTTGCTCTTCTTGATAAGCTGGTAGACAAATGGAAGAATCATTCCCTCGAACTATCATCATCGAGCGACACTGTGAAACGAACGATAAAGAGCTTTAGGCTAAAGGTAATAATGATTTAAAAAGTTATGCCTATTTACTCTTGTATGACCTAATATGTGATGTTTCTTTTAGAACAAGAAAGCCATCACTGAAGGAGGAGACAATGCTTGTCTTTACAAAGAAGCTGACAAGTCGTGCAAAATCATCTTATCCGGTGGAAGTGGCAAACTCGCCATTACTGATGTGGTTCTAGCTGCTCTGGTTCTTATAGTGTTATGCTTTATGCATTTCTATTTAGGTTACTTTTTGTAGAATGGCCAAAATAAGTGAGTCTAGATGGACGTAGGCTCATTTAGGGTTGAAAAGAATTTTCAAAAAAAAAAGTGTCATGGCTTTCCACGTTACACAATTTGGACCAACTTGTTATATATTTGTCTTTTTCAATGAAAGTGCTAGAGAGATTAAAAGCTAATGAAGTAGAGCTATTGTCTTTCCACGGAAACCAAACTAATGAAGTTTTTACATTTTTCTTGAGACTTAAGATTCAACCAAACCTTGGTTTAAGGCAGTCTGGTTTAACTTTTTACATCGTTCTTGAGAATCGAACTATAAACCTTTTGTCACTTTTTACAAGCTACTCTAAAGCATCTGTATCTCTCTTGACGGTAAGAAACTATAAACTTGTCGTTAAGCTAACTCTTTTCGTCACTTTCTCCTTAGAAACTACTCTAATCAATGTACTTAGGGATCTGTAGCAAGCAAATCAGCCTAATGGATCAGTGGGTCATAAATGCTGCGAAACTCCATGACTAAATCTTCTCGACCCTGAAGAAGTGCAGCGACCTACAAAGATATTACAAAGCAAATCAAAACCAAGAAATCAAAAACCAAATATATCTAATCAAAGAATCTACCTCTGCATGCACCTCGTTTTCAGACTTGTTTCCACCCATTATAGCCAAAAATGAGTCACACACTTGAGGATTAAAACTTGTCTGCAGATTCCATGAAAATTTGCTTATTAAAGTCTCTTGACGATTAGGTTAAAGATCAGTTTACTGTTTTTAGCATTCTATAATATACCTTAAGCTTTCTTGCAAAATCCTGTATACGCATATCCGTAGCTAGAACGAACAAATGCAAACCACGAAGCAGTTCTTGATGATCTTTCAAGAGTTCTTTCACCCTTGCAACAGCACTAGCTTCATCCATACTACAAACGAGATTTAAGTCATTTGTGTTGAGACTTTGGGATTTGAAATTAACAAATAATGAGATACCTATCAGTAAGAGCTTCCAGTGTCTTGAGAAACTCGTGGAATTTTGCAGGTTCATCACGATATGTTTCCTTCATAGAATTGATGTATGCAGACGCAACCTTGTCAGTAACTCTGTTTCCAACCATGTCCTGAAATTAACCAAACAGAATTACATCAAATCATTGAATCTCAAAAGCAACTCCTCAAGAAAAACCTAATCCACAGCGATAAAACTTGCCTTCAGATTCGATGAGAATTTGTTTATTAAAGTCAGAAGTTAGCATTCTATATACCTGTATGGGCGTAATCTGCTGCTGAGCTGGGAGGAAGATTTGTAAACCACGAAGCAGTTCTTGATGATCTTTCAAGAGTTCTTCCATCTTTGCAACAGTACTAGCATCATCATCATTACTACAAACGAGACTAAGTGAAATCAGAAACTAATTCGCATTAGTGTGACACTTTGGGATTTGAAATTAAGAAGGAGAGAAAAAAGAATTAGATACCAATTAATATAATTTTTCAGGATCATGAGAAACTCCTTGTATTTTGCACGTTCATCACGAAATGTTTCCCTCACAGAAACGATGTATGCAGACGCATCCTTGGGAGTTACTCTGTTTCCAACCATGTTCTGAAATTAACCAAACAGAATTACATCAAATCATTGAATCTCAAAACCAATTCCTCAAGAAACCTAATCCACATCGACTATACAATTCAATTACAGGTCCGAGGCCTCAATGTCATTCTAAACGATAAAGAAGACAGTTCGTCGGAGTATAACAACACATAATTGAGCGACGAATAAACAACAAATTGTGAATTTCTGGAAGATTCATGTAAAATTTCATCTTCTAAACTGAAATTTCAAGTCAATTTCATCGAACAGCATCGTTAGAATACCGAAATCAATCTCGATTGAGAGAAAATTACAAGAAGACGGCTGCTCAAGAAACTAGATGATAATCAAATGAGAAAATCTCGAACCAGAATACTCAGATCATTAACCTAATCGTCAGATAAATGAACGGAAGAAGACGACGATGGTCGTAGAGTTTTCCTCTTCGCAGAGTAACGGACTTGAATATTCCGAGAAGCAAAGCCACTGAGGTTTTTCTGAGTCGTAAGTAATCACCGAGCGAATGTTATATATATATATCAGAGATTAGTCAAGATAGATCGTTTTGATTATCGGAATCTTGTAAATGATCGGAAACGATTTGTTGATAGTGGATCAATTACATGTGTTTTGGTTCATACCGGTTTACTGATATAGTATTTACTACCGGTTTGTACATACAGTATAGAGAGGATTGTATAGGAAAGGGTTATCAAAAAACATTGCAACATTGGATCCAATTAAGAATCAATAACAGAAATACTCCATCTCGATTCTGTTATAGTAATATTGTATCATATTAACTTCTACTCTTTTGTTTTCTCTTCATAGTCAGAATCTGTTTAACGAAATAACGGATTTTCTTTTAAAAAAAAGAAAAAGTAAACGGGTTTTCTGATGAACTATTAAAACAAAAGATTTAGAAAACATTTAAAGAAAATTTGATAAACCAAAATCATATTGACCATACCAATTATACCACTTGTCTCAGTAATATCAGTTATATCAATTGTATCTGTAACTTAAGTGATTTTGGGGAAAAAACACTAATCTATCTAAGATTCACCCACTAAAACTCATTACAACCCTAATCGACCCATAATAATACAATAATAGAAAGAAAAAAAAAATTTGCTTGAATTTTGAAGATTTAGCGCCAATGGTGGGAGAGGAGGTCGTGTTCGAGCTTGACGGGATGAAATCGAGTGTGTGATTACTTGATTTTGGTTGGGCAAATTTTAAATATTAACCCTTAATTTTCATTTTCTTATTTGTTAATAAAATAAGTTTCATTAAGTGAAAAATAAGGTAAAGACATTTCATTAAAATAGAGGAGAGTCTTAAGATTATTATTTAAGAGTATGAGAGAGCATGCATATTTTAAGAGATGAGAACAGAGCATCTCATTTCCACTCACAAAACTTTACATAATTTCCAAATTTAATGTTTTCTTGCTATCAATGAAGATTTGTTACAAAAACATATATCATATACTTGTCAGAAGAATCAAACTATACATTCCCCTTTTCGTCTCTTATAGTTATACTTTGAATATAGACGCATATATGCATGTCATGAATCTCTACAGTAAAAAAACTATACACTTTTTTGTCAGTCTCCTTAAAATCTACTCTAATCAATGTACTTTTAGCTATCTATAGAAAGCAAATCAGTCGGTCAACCAAAAATATTGCAAAACTCCCTGAATAAATCTTCATGACCCTCAAAAAGTGCTTCAACCTACAAAGATATTAAAACATTTCAAATCAAAACCAAGAAATTAAAATATATATAAAAAAAAAAAAAGCAAATCAAAAAACAAAGAATTTACCTCCGCAAGAACCTCGTTATCGGACATGTTTCCTTCAAATATATTCCAAAAATACTCACACACAAATGGACTAAATCTTTCCTGCAGATTCCATGAAAATTTGTTTAAATTAAAGTCACAAGTTAGCATCAGTTTAAACATTTTAAGCATATTCGATATACCTCAAGCTTTCTCATAAAATCCAGCATAGACGTAATCTCTTGCTCAGCTTCGGGAGAGATGGGCTCCACATAGTCATCTGGAATGAACATTTGAAAACCACGAAACAGTTCTTTGTGATCTTTGAAGAGTTCTTTCACCATTGCAATAGCACTAGGTGGATCGATCCTACAAAACGAGATTTTAAGTGAAAATCAGAAACTAAATTCGCATTTGGGATTTGAAAAAAATATAATAAGAATACCTTTTGTCTTGAATACCGTTCATGATCTTGAGAAACTGTTCGAATTTTGCAGGTTCATTACGAAATGCTTTCTTCACCAAAGTGACGTATGCAATCGATTCTTCGAAAAATTTCACTGGATCTTTTTTTCCTTTTCCAACCATTTTTTCTGAAATGGGACCCAAACAGAATTACATCAAAATCATTGAATCTCAAAACCAATTCCTCAAGAAAAACCTAATTAACAATTACAGGTTCGACGCGTCAATGTCATTGTCAACGATAACGAAGACAGTTCGTCGGAGTATAACAACTCAGAATTGAGCGAAGAACAAGCGAAAGATAGTGGTTTTCTGGAAGATTCGTGTTAATTTCATCTTCTAAAATCGAAATTTCAAGTCAATTTCATCGAATTGTATCATTACAGTACCGAAATTAATCTCGATGGAAAGAAAGTTAACAAGAAGAAGGCTGATAAAGAAACTAGAGGATAATCGAATGAGGAATCTCGAACCAGAATACTCAGATGTTTAACCTAATCGTCAGATGATTCGGCGGGAAAGGAAAAGGATAAACGGAAGAAGATGAAGATGGTCGTAGACGAGAAAGAGTTTTCGTCTTCGCAGAGTAATGGAAGCAAAGCGACTGAGAAGTTTTTGAGTTGTAATCACCGAGCGAATTTTCTATTTATATATACAGGGATTAGTCAAGAATCTTGACTCAAGATAGATCGTTTTGATGTATCGGAATCTTGTAAATGATCGGAGACGTTTTTCGCCATCGTTAATTGATAGAGGATCAATTATATATATGTTTCGGTTCATCCCGGTTTACTTGTATAGTATTTAATACCGGTTTATGTAGAGAGGATTATACAAGAAAGCGTAAACATTTAATCCAATTATTAAGAATCGATAGCAGAAATTCTCCATCTCTCTTGTTCATGGATTATGTTATTGTAATATGGTATCAGAGTAATCTCTATTCATTTCTCTGATTTGAGTTGCTTTTCTTCATAAGTCCTTTGTTTTCTCCTTGTCCTCATGGATTATTTGTTGAATTAAGTTTGGATTTGTGTTTTGGTTGACATATGAGGCTCTGAAATCGCATATGTGAGCTTCACCTTTGGTTAAATCTTATCTTCAAGGTTCGATTTATATTTACGTCGAAACAAGGAATGGACATGAGGAATCATTCATCTACACATGGTCTAGAAGCTTTCACAACAGAGAATCGACCGAAATCTTCTCCTCCGACTAAACCTGAGGTCGTCATGACTTCTTCGACAACACGCCTAGTCATTTCTTCCTTCACTTGGCCGACCATCTAGATCTTTCTATTGTTTCTCATATTCTTTGATTGAACGAAATACAACAATTTTCTTATTGCGATGCGGATTAGTTTAGATGCGAAGAATAAGCTTACATTTGTAGATGGATCTCTTCCTAGACCGGATGTGAATGATATTATGTTCCAAATCTAGAGTAGATTCAATAATATGGTGAAATCTTGGGTGATGGATGTAGTAAACAATGAGTTTTATGATAGCATTCTTTACTACGAAGATGCTTCTAACATCTGGAATATATATCATAGGTTTTGTGTTAGCAATTTGCCATGGAAATATTTGAAAAATCTATTTCCACTCTCAAACAAGGATCTTGGGATCTTTCACCTATCGCACTAAGAAGAAGACTCTTTGAGACCAATTGGCTAATACTAAGTCAAATGCTCAATAAGTCATATGTTTTGTATGTTTTCCTACATTAATTCAAATGGTAGAAACTCAATATGAGAAGAAAATTAAATGTGGTACATTATCCGACTTGTATGCATCAAAAGGAATTGTTATGTTATATTTTTGTCCAGAAACGTCTGAACAAAACTCGGTTGTAAAGAGAAAGCATCAACATATTTTAAATGTTGCTATAACTCTTTTATTTCTATCTCAGATTCTGATAGAATTTGGGGAGAATGTATTCTCACTGCCGTATTTCTTACCAATAGATTACCATCTATGGTTCTAGGAAACAAATCTCTTCATGAGAAGTTAACCATTAAGATTTCTGACTATCTAAATTTTGTGGGTGTCTATGTCATAGCTCAACTTCTATGAAAGGTAGAACTAAGTTTGATCCTAGAGCTAAAACATGTGTTTTCATAGGTTACCCTAGTAGTTGTAAAGGGTACAATCTATTAGATATAGAGACACATACGGTTTCTGTTTCTAGACATGTCATCTTAAGTAAGCATATTTTTCCTTTTGTATGATCTAATATCTCAGATGCTAGCAAATATTTCTTTCCTCTAATACAATCTCATGCTTACCATGATGGTCTTCTGCCTTTTGTGCACCCATCTCCACATTCACATCACCATCATGATGTGTCATCTTCTAAGGTTTTGGTTCCTTTCAAATCCAAATCTCGCAGACAAACGAAGATACCTAAACAATTGCGGGACTTTCATTCCTATAACAATACATTCACATCACCATCGTGATATTTTTGTCACAGGTTTGAGAGAACATTAGTTCAAGTAAGATCAAGATAATGTATGTAAGCACAACTTAGCAGCTTGTAGATGTCTTGACTAAACCACTATTCCAAGCTCTTTTTCGAGTGGATAGAAACAAGATGGGTATTCATAACATTTACATACCTTCTTCTTGAGGGGAAATACCAATTATATATGTGATTTGTCTCATACCGGTATACTTGTATAGTATCTACTACTGATTTATACATACGGTATATAAAGGATTGTTTAGGAAAGTGTATATAAACACATTGTAAACATTGGATCCAATTAAGGAATCAATAACAGAAATTCCCTATCTCTCTTGTTTATGGATTACGTTATTTTAATAAGTCTCTTCCCAGGCGCAGCGGATACAATTCGTGAACCGGGTGATCAAAATTTTTCTTGTTTCTCGATTATCTATCTTGAGTTAGATTGGATTAGTTTCATGGCACTGAAACGGATAGAGGTTTAGATTTGGTTTTAAAATGGAGTAATCTTGTTTTTAGGGAATGAAGATAGTGCAAAATAAGAATGATATTGCTGACTCGTTTTTGGGGCCTCAATGTGATGATGCTGCTTCTTTTGGTGTTAAGCACAATTCTTCTTAAGAAGACATAACTCGACCAAGGCATATATAAAAGTGAAATTCCGCGTTCTGTTTCTTTATAGTATTGGCTCCTCAAAACCTAGACGATTATATTATTTACTACTTTTTGAAAATGGGTTATCCTAACCGTAGAAAAATGGAATTGTGTGTCCCAAGACAAGAATTATATATGGCAAAGATTTTGACAAGATAACTTAAAATGTACCATATACATGACATAGAACTAACCTATTGCCTCCTCCTATGATGCATCTTAGCCTAACTTGTGTCTTTTGCCTAACTCTGCTTTTATTGCTTTATCACAATACATAATTGCTTAGATTGTAGAGGGACATATTTCGATTATTGTTATTCAAATATAAATGAGAGCAACACATTCTGAAAAAATAATAATACTAAATTCTCCTCAAGGTGGCAAACCACGAAGAGTTCAGGGCCAATGACCCTGATCGAATGAAATCAGTGGCTGATGATGATGATGATGTCTACAGTTTTGAAGACGATCCTGTGGTTGGGAGGTTCAATAGGTTCGGCACAGAGATGTCTGCCATGGTCTCCGCCTTGACTCAAGTTGTATCTGCTCGCTCTCCAACATCTTCTTTAGTTGAGACTGAGGTGGTCCATTCTTCGTCTTCTTCCGCTGGACTCTTCAGTGGATCATCATTTGATCGCGTAGACTCTACTCTTGGTTCGATCGGTGAGTCTATTATATGTTATAAACTTCATTATTTTGTTAACCGGCCTATAGTTTTTATTTTCGCATTAACTGTTTTATGAGATTTTCCTTTAATAATATAATTTCTTGTTTTTTTTTTCTTTTTTTTATAACTCATATTTTTATATGCATGTTAGATCTAAGCAAAAAAATTGCGAACTAAAATATCTAAACCAGAAAAAGGTACCGAACGAGAACATGCAAAATACTCGACTCAAAAAATCGGAATCGATTCGAAAACCGGATAGCTATTTGAAATACCCAAAATTACAATTATTTATCTAAAAATATTAGTTATATTATAACTCAAATACCCAAAATTAGATTATAAACCCGAATAAATTAGTTATTTTTTCAAAGTAACTGAAATACCGAATGTAACGAAGTATCAAAATCCCTTAGTTATATTTGTAAAAATTTAGCCAAATTTAATGAAAATTTAACTAATTTTTTAGTTTGATTGCTATTTTCGTATAGAAGAATCCACAAGCAAGGCGTTACCGGAAGAGGCAAAGGACAAGGAGAAAAGGAGGAGATATAGAGGAATAAGGCAGAGACCGTGGGGAAAATGGGCGGCTGAGATACGAGATCCTCATAAAGCCGCTAGGGTTTGGCTCGGGACGTTTGATACAGCGGAAGCAGCCGCTAGAGCCTACGATGAAGCTGCACTCAGATTCCGTGGACATAAAGCAAAGCTTAATTTCCCGGAAGATGTAAGGATTCTTCCTCCTCCTCCTCCTCCACCAAATGAAGGAAGAGAGGATCTGAAGGATTACATGAGTTTTACTCAGTTGTTACAGAGCTCAAGCCAACAAGAGAACACCAATATATTAGAACAGTCTCAAATGGGAAGACCTTTCCCGCCTTCAAGTTCCGGTCCAAGTTACTCTGATTTCTCTGGACCTTCCTCGACCTAATACGTTTTCCAACTTTTGATTAAAACAAAGAAAAATCAAGAACGCTTTACAAAATAGAAATAAGTTAATGGAAGATGCATTGTTACGATTGTATTTGTATAGTCCTTTAATTGATGTCATTCTCGAATTTCTTAAACCCATTCTAATATTGGTTTTGTGTACTTATAATTATAACAATAATTAAAATACGTCTTTTACAATCTAAGCAATTCTGTATTGTGATCTGAATCGTACGTATTTGTAGTAAAAAAAAACACCAAAAATAAAAGAAAAGGTAGGCGAAAGACAAAAGTTAGGCTAAGGTCGTGCATCGTAAGAGTGGGCAATATGTTAGCTTCATGTCACGTACTTGGTACATTTTCACAAGCGATCCCATCACCCAATCATGTATTTCGTTATACTAAATTTATACGAATTATAAAACAAATAAAGTCGCTTTGGCCGAGTGGTTAAGGCGTGTGCCTGCTAAGTACATGGGGTTTCCACGCGAGAGTTCGAATCTCTCAGGCGACGATTATTTTCTTTTTGATATCTTATTTTAACGTCACGAGATTATTCTTTTGAATTTATTGAAAAAACTTTTTTCTCTCCCTCCACTCTCAGTCACGTCTAAACTCTAAAGCCTTGACGTAACAGAAGAATATTATTCTCCTCAATTATTTTTTTTCTATTTTAATACAAATGCACATTTTGTAGATTAAAATTAATCTAATTATTTGCATAACAGTTGTTGTAGATCAAGCACTGGAGATATCCCTTACTTTATTTAGAAACAAAATTGGACAATTCAAATGATTTCAACCCAATGATTCTTGTTTTTGTTTGTTTCGTGTTCTTTAATCATTTTTTAAAAAATGAAGGAACAAATAAATACATGATTAGAAAAACAAATAAACAATGGTCAACAACCGCCGCACCACATGATTATATTAAAGCATATCTCGTTTTTTTTTTTTTTTTGTTAAAGAGCATATCTCGTTTTAACAAACAAAATTATATCAAAAATTTAAACAACTCTTTTGTAACGTTCTTTTTCTACAGAGATAAAAATTGTATACGATCTCCGAGCATACAATCATAGATAAATAATCATGTACTTATTAATGCATCATCAACGCACCAAATACATGGAGATCGACTATTACAGTTTTTTATGCCATGCTTGATGGATTAATTCTTCCGATTCATATATACACTCGTCTATGACTTACATATGTTTCTGACCAAAGCGAGTACTATTTTTTTTTTCGTTGAATTGGTACTTGTTAATTCCGTGTGCATAAGGGAAAATAAAATGCCGTGTGAATATTTGAAAATTTCCGTCAAAAAATCTGTTCCAAAGTCTAGAAGAACACATAATGGTAGTAGAAAGTCGTCGACTCTTTCGCCAGGACCAAACTAAAATAATTTCTCAAAAATAATTTGAATTTATGTTGAAATAACAATGGCTAAATCCAGACTTGTATTATAGGTCAAACATCAATTTGCAATTACATGAAGTAATTAGATATAAAATTATTTGATTCTTTCAAGATTCAACAGAATGAGATAGATTACCCTCTTAATTTGTGTTAATTATATTTGCAAATCTCTTCGATTGATTAATTTTGTGGTATAAAAATCTAAAATTCAAATAAAGAAAGCATTAAATTACCTGGCTCCTTAACATTTAGAAACTATACATACATCCGAATCTCATCTCTGTATATATGCGTTAGGTACCGAAGAAAACACCTGTCTCAAATCATCTCTTTAATTTTTTTTTGTCGCATAATTTTACTTTTGTCTTTTTTCCTTCTTCTGCAAAAATCATTCATTCTTTAACCTCAAGCAAGAATCATAATCTGGGCAAACCGAATTTATTCTTTCTTCGTCTTTTTATTTAATATTTTTTTAAGAACAAAAGAAAAAGTTTTTAACTTCAGTTCTGAAGTTTTGTTTGTTTTTTTGTGCCATTTGGTGATGAATCAATGATTAATATCTTCTTCTCATCTTTGATCTGATCGTTTCCGAAAAATTCTCTTGTCGTTTTTTTTCAATCTCGAGTTTTGCTCGATAAATCCCGAAATAAGAGAGAATCATTTTTTGTGTTACTGAATCCGAGAAGGGTTTTGAGTTTTAGCTTCTTACTTCGATCCAAAACTTTCTCTTAATTTTAAAGTGGAAATGGAATCGTTACCTTCTCCATTCGGTAATCCAGCCCCGAATTTATCGGATTCGGAGCTCCGAGAAACAGCTTACGAGATCTTAGTCGCCGCTTGTCGGAGTACTGGAAGTCGTCCGCTGACTTACATACCTCAATCGCCGAAGTCTGACCGGAGCAACAGCGGGACGGCGGCGGCTTCGCTAGCGCCGTCACCATCGCTTCATAGATCTCTGACATCGACAGCTGCAAGCCAGGTGAAGAAAGCGTTAGGGATGAAGAAACGAAGCGGCGGAGGAGATGGCGGCGGTGGCGGAGGAGAGTCGTCAGGTCGAACAGATCGGAACAAGAAATCCGTCACGGTGGGTGAGTTAATTCGTGTACAGATGCGGATTTCGGAGCAGATCGATTCAAGGATTCGAAGAGCACTTCTCAGAGTCGCTTCTGGTCAGGTACATATCTCAAATTGTAAATTTTCCCGAGAAAATCGAAAACCTTCAAAACAAAAAGTTTTTCGCAAAATTGAGCAGCAGTTTGGAGGGAAGTAGCCGAGATTTTCTGAATTTGAGCTTCGTGATTCCTTAATTCTAGTAAATTGAGCTTTGAAATTCTCTTCAGAAGAACAATTTTGAATCTTGAGTAAACTGAGATTTTGAATTTTTGTGATATTGATCTTAGCTTGGGAGGAAAGTGGAGCATATGGTTCTACCTCTTGAGCTTCTGCAACAGCTCAAATCAACAGATTTTCCAAACCAAGAAGAGTATGAATCATGGCAAAGAAGAAACTTGAAGCTTCTCGAAGCCGGTTTGATCTTACATCCTCATGTACCTTTAAGTAAATCCGATAAATCTGTTCAACAGCTTAAGCAAATTATCCGGTCAGGTCTTGAAAGGCCGTTAGATACCGGAAAGATAACCGGAGAGACACAGAACCTTAGGAGTTTAGTAATGTCTCTAGCTATTCGGTCAAATAACAACGGAATTGGTTCAGAGATTTGTCATTGGGCTGATGGGTTTCCGTTGAATCTTAGAATCTATCAAATGCTTTTAGAGTCTTGTTTCGATGTAAATGACGAGTTATCAGTTGTTGAAGAAGTAGATGAAGTTTTAGAGCTTATAAAGAAAACATGGCCTGTGTTAGGTATGAATCAGATGATTCACAATGTTTGTTTTCTCTGGGTGTTGTTTAATCGGTATGTAACAACTGGTCAAGTGGAGAATGATTTGCTTGTTGCTGCTCATAACTTGATACTCGAAGTTGAGAACGATGCAAAGGAGACGACGAATGATCCTGAGTATACCAAGATCTCGAGTTCTGTTTTGAGTTTGGTTCTTGATTGGTCTGAGAAGAGACTTCTTGCTTACCATGATACTTTCAACATCGATAACGTTGAGACGCTTGAAACAACGGTTTCTTTGGGGATCTTGGTAGCTAAAGTAGTGGGAGAAGATAAAAAGAAAAAGAAGCGTGATCGAGTCGAAACCTATATCAGATCTTCGTTACGTACAGCGTTTACACAGACGAAGAGGATGGTGGAACATAGCAAGAAGTCAAAATCTCGTAGTAATCTCCCGGTTCTCGCGATTCTCGCAGAAGATATCGGTCATTTAGCTTTTAACGAGAAGGCGATATTTAGTCCGATATTAAAGAATTGGCATCCGCTTGCAGCTGGTGTGGCTGCAGCTACGCTTCATTCGTGTTACGGAACCGAGTTGAAGAAATTTGTTTCCGGTATCACTGAGTTGACACCAGATGCTATAAGAGTACTCACTGCTGCAGATAAGCTCGAGAAGGATCTGGTTCAGATCGCGGTTCAAGATGCGGTTGATAGTGAAGATGGTGGAAAGTCGGTTATCAGAGAGATGCCTCCTTTTGAAGCTGAAGTTGTTATTGGTAATCTCGTGAAATCGTGGATTAAGACTCGAGTTGATCGGTTAAAGGAGTGGATCGACCGGAATCTTCAGCAAGAGGTATCTAACGATCTTAAAAATCTTTCCTTTATCCGGTTCTGTTATATTCATTGGTTGATTTGATTCTAAATGCAGAGTTGGAATCCGAAATCGAATAAACTCGGTGTTGCTCCTTCTTCGGTTGATGTATTAAGAATGGTAGATGAGACATTGGAAGCTTTCTTCTTGTTGCCGATACTTATGCATCCGGTTTTACTTCCTGAGCTTACGTCAGGTCTCGACAAATGTATTCAGCATTATGTATCAAAGGCGAAATCTTCCTGTGGTATGTAAATGCTCTGTTTCTTGGATATGATGAATGAATGAAGATTATCTCTTGTTGTTGATTTCGTTTTAATGGTTTTTGATTAGGTTCACGGAATACGTTTCTACCTGCATTGCCTGCTTTAACAAGATGTACGGTTGGATCGAGACTAGGCGTATTCAAGAGAAAGGAGAAGCCAATGGTTTCTTCTCACAGAAGAAAAGCGAGTACGAGTAATAATGACTCAGCGGAGATACTTCAGTTCTGTTGTAGAATCAATACTCTACAGTATATCAGAACAGAGATCGAATCGTCTGGGAGAAAAGCGTTGGATCGTCTCCCGGAATCTGAAGCTGCGTTGTTGGATAGTAAAGGTAAAATCTTTGAACAGTCGATTGGTTATTGCTCTAAAGGAATACAACAGTTGTCTGAAGCAACTGCGTATAAGATTGTCTTTCATGATTTGAGTAATGTTCTCTGGGACGGTCTTTACGTTGGAGAAGTCTCTTCCTCGAGAATCGAATCTTTTCTTCAAGAGCTTGAAAGATGTCTTGAGATCATTTCGTCGTCTGTTCATGACAGAGTTCGAACCAGAGTGATTTCAGATATCATGAGAGCTTCTTTCGATGGGTTTTTATTGGTTCTTCTTGCTGGTGGACCATCGCGTGGCTTTACGATTCAAGATTCAGTTGTGGTAGAGGAAGATTTCAAGTTTTTATCTGATCTTTTCTGGTCAAACGGAGATGGATTGCCTTTGGATTTGATTGAGAAGGTTTCGACGACGGTTAAGAGTATACTTCCGTTGCTACATACGGATACGGAGTCACTGATTGAACGGTTTAAAGCGGTGTGTCTTGAGAATCACGGTTCAGACAGAGGGAAGCTTCCGTTACCGCCGACTTCTGGTCCGTGGAGTCCGACAGAACCAAACACACTTTTAAGAGTTTTGTGTTACCGTTACGAAGAGTCTGCGACTAAGTTTCTCAAGAAAACGTATAACTTGCCGAGGAAGCTAACTTGAGAATGACCTACACTACTTTTGTTTAAAGCGAATAGTGTGATTTGGTAATGGGGTTTTTGGTTGTGTTGATAAGTTAATTGTACAAGAAAGTAGAAAAGATTTTTAGTGAAAGATTTTCTTCAGTTGTATTAATCAAAGCGTGTGGGGCTTTTTGTTGCATGTTGTCAACTATTATATGCGTATATTTAATAGTATCTTTTTTTTTTTTTTTGTTCTTTCTCTTTTGATTGACATTTGTGCAATGTCATGCCAGTACATAATCGAATAAGTCATTTAATTTAAACTAAAAAGAAATAATATTATCGACATGGTCATATGAAACAAAGCTAGAAGTTTCTAGCCTAGAACCATTAAGCCCTTTCTTACCTGCGATTCCTGTAACTTTAACTCTTCTTCTCACATTGTTCTTTTTTAAATCGTAATAGAAAAGCTCAACAAAATCACCAATCGGTACCGACGATGACGTGAACCCTCCAGTAATAGTGGTGGCGTGGACTCTTAATCCGAGGTTAGGGTATGTATGACGAGAAGAAAAAATGTTAACAACAGTTTTGATCGAGCAACGCTCCCCATAAAAATCATTCAATACCGGCATGAAAACGATCTCTCCAGCATCAGTGGTGGCGCAAACTGCTAATTTGAGGTTACGGTATAAATCAAGAAAAGGTGGAGTAAAAACAACAGTCTTGGTCGACCAAATCTGCTCCTCAGATCTTCAAGAACCCACAAAATGTAACTATTAGCATAAAAGTTGAGCCTAAAGCAGGCTAATTTCCCTTGGTAGTTTAATAGATGACCCAAACGCCCTTCTATTGGTGCTTTCATGACAAGTAATCGTTCAGACCCAACGTCAAAACTCACTATTACATAACCGTCCCATGGCTCTTGGTGAGCTACATAATACAAAACTCCATCGATGCATACCGGATTTTGAAATAAACAACCATGGTCCATGAATATTCTCTTACTTTCGAGGTGCCTCCACGATGAAAAAGAAGATTGTTGATCACCTCTTTCCAACGTACATACACTACTATGTAGAACTGCGTTGTTTTGGCTCATCGCCATGAAAAGTATCTTGTATTGATCATTGCTTGGATTGTATCCCAAGTACATTCTACGATACAAAGTATTAACAACAGCCGAGTCATCCGGTATCCATAGTACTTGTCTTGTTGTTGGATTGGATAACAAGAAACCACGAGGCTCAACCAAAAGACAGAGGATGCCACGGACAGAATTGCACAACTTTATGTAAGTACTAGGATAGACACTTGACAGCGGCATGTTGTGACTAGATGCCACTGATGATAATGAATGGTTTGATCCTTGGGCCGGAAGAGGCAAAGAGAAAAACCGCAATCCCCTCATATTTTTATGTCTAATATCGCTACCGAGGAGGAAACGTGGTCGAGACAAAGACAAAGACATGAACGAGTCGGTGAATGATCGACTACGTATAATGGAACGCCACAGCTTCGATACACATCTGAACTTTAAAAGTGATTTTGCCGGCAATCTTGTGAGTATCTCGATAGTGAGATCTAGAGGAATATGTACCGTGTTCTTTACAACGGTTGTGATCACTCGTTTGTCTTGGTCGCCATCTACCTTTGACGTTTCCATTGTGGCCGTGCAACACAAAAACCCTAGAAAATTCTTCGTTCGACTAAATTAGGTTAGGTATGACGGAGGCGGAAGCATAAAACGTGTATTCCTATTTATATGTATTGATTTGTAGCTCTCGACGATCGGCGACGGAACTGCTCTTATTTTTCTCTTCACCTCTCAAGCTTCGACGACTACTACCCTAATTCTCGATCTAGACAAACGAGAAATCACAGCCGTTTTTACGGTAGCATTGATCATATATTCATATCTAACCAATAAGCTTAGCAGTTGGTACGGTACAATTATGTCACAAGCTATTGGGTTGGGCCTTTGTTTGCGCTGTTCATATTTTCGGTTCTTTTCTATGTGGTTCTTGGGCAGAACACAAAAAAAAAACACAAGGATTTATTTATTGCAATGGTTTTTCATTTCTTTTTGCTTTTAAATAGAAAAATCTTAACAAACAAAAAAAAAATAAATCTTATTTTTTTTGGTATGAAGGATTTCTTGATTTCGGTTTGGTGAATCTATTTTAGGAAACTTTCTTTTCTTAAAAAGAAAAAACATTCTTTAGTGGATTGAAATGGAATTGTTCTAACTTTTTATGTAGCTAAATTTGGGACGCCTCTCTTTTATGTATATATTTTTAGCTTTTTGTTGCTAAGGATAAAGTTTGTAATTTACAAGATATATAATGCAGGTTTTTTTTGGCATATTTTTTTTTTTTTGATAAATTTTTTTTTTTCAAGGATAAAATCGATTTTTTTTGGCATATTTGCCTATTTGGAATGTGAAAACTTTGTTTTCATCCACGTGTCTATATTCTGGCCACAAATTCTTCCTTGAAAACAATTTTAGACACTTTATTCACCTGCGACAAAAAAAAACTTTAACTACCTATGTGAAGCAAAGAGGTAAAAATCGATTTCTTTGTATTTGTAATGAATTATTTACAGACGTACCAAAAACAAAAAGACAAAGGATCCATTTTAATACTAAGGATCTAAAAATAATAAGTACCAAAAATGGAAACGAATATGGGAATTTCAATAACTCCATAGCGACACGTCATTATCTGCCTCGCCGTCATAATTGTGATTCCATTGTACAGACGGCGGCGGCAAAAGCATCCCTTCAGCCATATTAGCCAACAACCTCGGCATGCCAAACATGGCCTCCTCGTCCATATAAAACCCATCACTCTGTTCAGCCGTCACTATAGCTTCAACCATCGTCTCCTCCATATCTAAACCATGATCCGTCGTCGTATCACATATCTCATCTTGAAAAGCCACCGCGGCTTCAGCAGCCGCCTTCTGGATGTCCTTCGCGCAGGTTGACTCTGGGATTCGGAGCCGCCAAGCTGAGTCAGCGAAATTGAGGCAGGCTGATCGGCCACGGAGGGCTATGGTGGCAACGTCGTGAGCACGAGCTGCCATCTCGGCGGTTGGGAAAGTTCCGAGCCAAATTCTAGTTTTCTTGTTTGGTTCTCTAACCTCACACACCCACTTACCGGAGTTTCTCCTACGAACTCCTCTGTAAATTGGATGACGAGTCTCACGAAACTTCTTACGACCCGCTGGTTTCTTGGGACAGCTCGACGCTAGCGTCGGACAAGGAAACTCGTAATCGGAACCAACCATAGAAAATGAGTTCATTGATTGATTAATACTATGTATGGATAAGGTTATAAGTAATAACTAAAAGATCTTTTGTTTCTTTTCTTAGATTTCCCTTTATAGTTGGTTATAGTTGTTTGTAGTTAAAGAGAAGTAAGAGTGAGAGTTGAGGTTTTATATAAGGGAGTCGAAGATATTATATTGTGGAGGAAACACACAAAAATGCGAACACGGAATTTCTGTCTCTGGATATTACACGTGGACAAGACACAGCTAGGATCGTATATGAGTTGTTTAGGCTGTCACTCACTCATAGTCTGACATGTGTCCTTTGACAACTCTTCACTCGTTATACCTTTTTACGTTTTAACTTCTACCGTGTGATTGTGTGGTTGTCGTTTGTTTGTCCTAGTTTGTCTAGTGTAGGACAACCCTTATTAAAATAATAATAATTCATTCATGGAAGTTAATTAATAGTTAATACTAATTTGTCACCCTTTTGTAAAATAATAGACACAAAGATCTGTCAAGGGATATTTTATGTGTTTATCCATAGATAATTTGTGCATTTGCAATAAAGATCTGTAAAGGGATATTTGTGCCCGTTGTTCGAATACACCGTTAGATGTTAGGAGAAAATTGGAGACTAATAGAAAAAATTACATGAAGCCTATATATATATATATATATATTTTTTTTCTTCTGCCATTTCTACCAATAAATAATTAAATTTTATATATTATGTTTGTGGCAACAATGTTAAAATTTTTAATATTGTTTAGTGGTAAGAGTCATTGGTTCGAGTTTTCCATGTTATTTCTTTTTATATATATATATATTTTTTTTTTTTCCGTTTTCGGTTTAATTTCTCCTTCATCTTTCACTTAAAGAGATCGACATCTTACAACCTTAATCCACCGTCTCTATATTTTTCACGATTATCATTATTTTGCACATGTTTTCTTTTTGTTTCTTTATAACAAGATATCAGAAATCTATTGTGTAATAACCGGTTTCTAACTTAAATCAAAGAAAATCATGAGTACTTTTACAAAAAAGAATCGATTTACTAGCCAAGTTGAACATAATTCGATGGAGGAGAACCATCGAACACCTCACCGATGAGTAATTGGCTACCTATGACGTTTTTTTAAACAAGGTTTGTGCCAAATACAAAGGAAAGTGCTAGACGAAAGCTCACTGAGATGACAACGCACCTCGAGAACATGAAATTCATGTCAAAGAACACCACATATGTGCTATCATTCAAAAAATGGTACAAAACGTTTTTCATATCCTTCTAAAACAAACTCTGGATGCATCATGATTAAATTATCTATCAGCTGGCCAAAACGAAATTAAGTAGACAAAAAACATTTGAGTGTTTCGTATGAATCCAACCTGGTCTTTGGTTGTATGAATCCAACCTTTCATAACTAGATCATTTTACCGACATGGTCTACAATCTCGTGTCAGGTACACTCCGTAAATACACATTTGCCTCGCTACGAGAGGACTAGATCTTCTTTCAATTACCATTTATCACCAGTTTTACTCAGTTTTCTCTTGGCTTTTCTTATTTTTTACATTTGCCTTACTTTATGAATTTCCCAAAAAGATGAAATCTTTTTTTACAAAGTCAACGTCTTTAGCTTAAGTATGGATCTTTTGATCAAAGCCGAAGTATTTTTTTACAAAGGTTGCATATTTATACACTAAAACTATTCTATAGATCTGATCTTTATATAAAGACACAAATTTAAGAGGATTCTATTGTAATACCACCGTTTTTTCTTTGTCTCTTCGGAAGAACCTCCGTTCTTCCTTCGATACGAAGAATTTTCCAATCAATCTCGACCAAGCTCTGCCAAATTTTTGTTTCTTTCTTTCCTTTCACCAAATGCCCCTCTTAAACGAAAGAGCACTATGTGAACAAGTTTTTCCTTTAGGAATCAATATTTCTTTCTTTCCCTCTGTTACCCAACCTTTCATTACAACACCCGACATTTTTCATGTGGTTTGTCTCTTCTTTTAGTTCTTCTTACGTGAGCATCAAAAGATTTTAGAAAACAACTCCATCATATTTTTCGAGAGATTTCATGCACGTAGTAAATTTTTTGGTAGGAGATTCATTCTTTTATGGACCAAAATTTCGTTCTCAAATCTACTCCAACTCATAATAAGCCGACTTCGTCTCAAGATATCTCTGCCTTGGAGGACCAAGAAAATGCCCCGCAATGTATTCAGAAGCAGGTCAGCCCATCATGAAGCGACTAGATCTTGCCGGGAAGAAATCTAGTAATTTATTGAACTAGCTTATGGGGTATTCTGTTATTTTTCTCCCCAAAAATCTAGTTTTACATGCTATTTTATAAATTTTAATATAACGAAAATATTATTGTGTTTTGAGTAAGAACAAGTTTGAAATTCGGATCAATTAGTCAAAATTCCCTATAATATTCGCTACATGGAAATGGAACATTATGACTTGGCAAGATTTGGGAGACAAAATACATTGTGTTTTGGATATTTTAGCGGAAAGAGAATATGCATGGTAAGCGTGAGAAGCTTCTTTCCTCCTCTCTTATCCAATTACCATCTCTATATTTTCCTGTTTATTAAGTTCTATCTTTTGATCCTCCCCTCTTCCTCTATATTTTTCTTGTTTATTAAGTTCTTCTATCTTTTGATCCTCCCCTCTTCCACTACCTCACTCCCATCTCCAATTGCCAAAAAAATTGAGCAAAACCACCACGACTAGAATCTTCCGGCTAGGTACTCCGGTGAACCTTCTTAATCTCAAACTTATATATTTGCTTCATTTCAATGTTCAGAATAGAAATTCTTTTATTTTCTTTCCAATATACAATTTAAATGGCAACAACACCCACTTTCGACTTAAAATTGTTATTATTGCGTTTTTACTTACAGTTTACAATTTGAAATCATATTTTCGTTCTCCTTCCTTTCGCTACTATATCCATAATGCATAATCTAGGTTATACAACAACAAAAACACACATAATTTATAAAATAGCAATTTTGATTAATTCCGAAATCCGAATTAAAAATATGTTATTCGATTGACTTTAATCTCCTATCCCCAATCAGAACTACCGAGAAAATAATTTATATCCGCATGATGTAAAGAACAAAAAATATATCCTCCGAATAATCATATGCACAATAGCAGTCTTTTTTTTACAAAGACTTTATACAGTTCTTTCTTTTACCCAAAAAAATAAATAAAAAGGCAATCGAAACAGTTTTGATGAGATTTTGAGTCTTCAATCACTCGTATACATACCACCTTGATAAGAGTCTTGAGCATCCCTATCGGTTTATATGGTAGAATAAACCGGCTGGAGTGGATGAGTTGTCGTTGTGAGTCCATGAGTTTTGTTTCTTTCCAAAGAAAGCACGTTGCCACTTGGCAAGCGAGCTTCTCCGATCCAGCTCGGAAGGTGTGCCATCGAGAGACCGCTAGAGCAACCAGGTGATCATCGAGTTCCAGGATACCAAGTTCATTGTCTTATACATGTATAAGTAAGGTCATTATTAAATGCAGAAGTTTATTAAACTAGCTCGGGCTTTTATCAAAAGGATAGGAAAAAGAAAACTAGGGTGGGGGTGGGTATTCAGTTTAATATATAGACTAGTTTAAAACAAAAATATGTAACTGGATAAGCGAAGGATTAGATTAGACCGATTAATTATTAATATCTATAAAATATCTCAAATGTCAATATAACATCTCAAATCCAATGATATTTACAATATATCTCCATGAAATAATTGTATAATAAACTAATTTTAATCAAAAATATGCATCTGGATTAAGCCAAGGATTAGACTAGACCGATAAAATAATATCTATAAAATATCTATCTCAAATCCAATAATATGTACAATATATCTTCGTAAGATATTCGTTTGCAAAAACGTCTCTATCGTGACCCTTACTTTCAAATTAACATATTCGGAGAAACAAGACGACAAACGGACAAAGAAGGGAAAAAGAGTGGTAAGGAGCAGAAAACGACAAAATAAGATTTTAATGAAAAATAGAAAGTAAAGGTTGAAAGTGAGATGGCACGAGACGCCCACGACCCACGTAGGGGCCTAGTGAAGGGGGAGGTAGGGACAGTGGGGCCATACCACGGTTTTAGGATTTCCACTGGGACCCATCTTTTCGCTTTAGGTGTACGGACAACTGGTTGAACTTTGCTGAATCGGTTTTCCACGGTTATACTCTAGTTTGGGAAACATTTTTTAATTGGGTTTATATGGGTTCTGTTTGATTTGCGACATATCTGGAAAGTTGAAAGTTCGTTTTAATCCACATGTAATGATATTTAATGTTTGGACCTGGATTTAGCATCTTATAAATCCGGTTCATGACCTGGTACAATTAGGCTTCCTAATGCTTAACGCGAGTCTTAAGCCCATACATAGAGAAGTATCAAATTAGAGCTTCATGAGGCAGAAGATAAATGTCAGGCTGAGAAAGCTGGAGGTCACGTCCTTAGAAGTTAGCATTATTTATAGAGTTAGTTGGAATGAGTCCAAGTATACTAGGTCACTTCGTCTCTCCACTACCTGTCATCAATTTGGTCTGCGATTTCACTAACTGCCAACGACCAACCTATACTTTACTTGGACTGCAACTTCTCTCTTGGGCAGCTATTATTTCTGGATTTCAAATTGTTGTTGGACTGTTAAATATATTGGGCCAGTCATTAACCAAACATTAGTATATGCTTGTATACATTTAGTTTTCCTTTTTCTGCAAATTTAATTGAATGCCCTTAACAAAAAAAAAAAAAAAGTATACTAGGTCAGAGATAGAGTGATTTAATTAGCTAGCTGAACTCAATCTAGGTCGTAGATCGCATGATGCATACAAATTGGAGGAAAACAAAAAAAAATGCTAAGTAGTTAGCTATATCGTATGAAACAAGCTGGACCGAATCTAGGTCGCAGCTCATAGATCATAATCTATGTATAAATACTTGTAAAAATGTCAAGAGAAAAAACCCTAGCCACATTTTCACTGTCCTACTTTTACACTTTGTATCGAACTCTTCATAACTCTGTTTGTAATCTTTCATTGATTAAATTTATAATCATTCGCTGAGTTTGTCCTAGATTTTTAACAAGAGAATCAAACCAACATAGTTTCTCTAATTAAAACCATCTCCAAACTTGAGTGTAAGATCATAGTCTCCCAAATACAGCCACATATTCTGCATTTGAAATCAAATCAACTACTAAACTTTTTTAAAATGTGAAAATTTGTATTTCAAAACAACAATGAGGAGGAAAAACGAAACAATTGCTTTGTACGAATTAAACGTGAAGAAAAACACACTTGGTTACGTAAACATTTATTAATAAATTGCACTTCTTAACAACCATTAAAAAACGTGACAAAAAAAACCATCAAACATATTTAAACTTAACAACCACTACAAGAATATATATACTTCTTATTCCCACGACCGTTTTTTCGGATTGGACATTCATTGACAATTCATGGGAATTTTCCCATAGATGGATTCGTGAGAAATGTATGTGGGAAATTTGTGACAAATCGGTGTTTTTACATGGAGCGTCTGCAGTCGATGCATAGTACTTTACATGTTTTCCCTACCATCTCTTCATTTTTACAGTGAGTGCTCTATGTTACCAATTCCTGAAACATGAACATACATATAATTTTAGTGCCAAATTTCCTCAATCAATATATCATTATCGAAAGGAATAAGTGAAAGTAACTTAATAAATAGATACCGCTTTTCTCAACTGGATCATCCAATTGACCCGATCCATGATCCCAACTCATGTAAATTCATTAAATGCACTCACTCTCTCGCTACGAGAGAGGATCATTGGTTTTACTTTGTTTTCTCTTCGCTTTCCCTCTTTTTTTCTCTCTGCTTTACTCATCGGCTTTCCCACAAAGGTCACATCTTTTTTTCCAAAGTTGACGTCTTTTTAACTGAAACCAAGATTTTTGATTGAAGCTGAGGCCCTTTTACAGATGTTGCATCTTGAGATACCAAAACCCCTCTAATGACAAGAGGAGTTAGAGTTGGAGGAATCACAAATGACGAAGATCTTCGGGTGAGTCATCCGGTATACATAGTACACTTGCAATTCAAGCCTCTTATTTTCTGGGTGAATGCTAATTCATGGTCGTGTATTGAAGAGAGAACCCTATAACTAAATTCTAAAATGATAAAGAATTAGTAATAAATAAATAAATAAAGAAAAATAATCAGTAATAAATATTGTCTCTACATGATGATAGTCGAAGGAAGACATAATCGAGTAGTCATTCATAAAGGTGTGAGATTTTCCACATGGTCACATGAAACAAAGAAAAAAGAAGTAAACTTATCATTATCTCTGATTCCTCCAACTCTAACTCTTCTTGTCACAACGTTCTTCTTTAAATCGTAATAGAAAAGATCGAAACCATTCCAAATCAATTCCGACCTGAAAACGATCTCTCCAGCATCAGTTGTGCTGCAGGCTCTAAGTTTGAGATCACGGTATGAACAACCAAAAGAAGGAGCAAAGATACCAGTATTGCTCGACCAAATCTGCTCCTTAACATTATCAAGAACCCACAAAATGTAACTATTTGTCTTGTTGTCGACAGAAAAGATGGCTAATTTTCCTTGGTAGTTTATTAGAAGACTAAACATCATCTCGTCTTCTTTTGGGGCCTCAATGACAAGTAACCGTTCAGAGCCAACATCAAAACTCACTATCAAGTTACCTGTCCATTGATCTTTCAAAGCTTTATAGTACAAAAATCCATCGATGCATACCTCATTAGTATGACAAATTTGGTATAAGATATTACTTTCGAGGCGCCTCCACGATGAAAACGATGATAGGTGAACACCTCTGTTCAACGTACATACATTATGTTGTTGACCAGAGCTACTGTAGCTCATGCGCAATATCTTATACTGATTGATGCTTGGATTGTATCCCAAGTGCATTCTACACATAGTATTACTCCCGGCTGAGTCATTAGGTATACTTTTGACTTGTCTTGTTGTTGGATTCCATAACAAGTAACCACAATGCCCGTAGGGAAAACAAATGATGCCACGGACAGAATTGCACGACGGCCCTATGTAAATACTAGGATAGATTATTGACAACGGCATCTCGTACTTGGATGCGATTATTAATGACGAATGGTTTGATCCTGATCCTCGGGGCGGAAGAGGCGAAGAGAAAAATCGCAATCGACCTGACTTATTATATCCAATCTGGCTGATAAAGAGGAAATATGGTCGACATAGAGACTGAGACATGAAAGAGTCGGTGAACGATCGGCTACGTATGATTGAACACCATTGCTTCGATACGCATCTGAATTTGAAAAGAGATTTTGCGGGCAATCTTGTGAGTATCTCGATAGTTAGATCAAGTAGAATCTGTACTCCATTGTTTCCAACGGTTGTGATCACTTGTTTGTCTCTGTCGTCATCCACCTTCAGCATTTCCATGGTGGCTTTACAACATATATCTCTATTCAGATCTAGAGGAATATGTACTGTATTGTTTCCAACGGTTGTGATCACTCGTTTGCCTTTGTCTTCATCCGCCTTCGACTTTTCCACGGTGGCCGTACAACACAAACACCGTAGAAAATTCTTCATTCGACTTAATTAGGTATGACGGTGGCGGAAGCATAAAATGGGAGTGCGAATAACGAACAAGAACCCTAAAGCGATCCTATTTATATGTATCGAAAATCCACAACTAAATAGGCAGCAAAACATTAAAATTACGTCATTGTTATACTTTTTACCCGTACGTTTTTTTCTGACAACTTTGCAATATTAAATTTTGCACAAAATTGTAAAAGAAAATATGGCGACTATGAGTTTTTGAATCGAATTCTTCCGCAACTGTTTGTGTTATTGGCATTGACATAAGAAAAAAAATACAATTTGTGGAATCCTATTCCTATATGTTTTGTGATTTCTTATATACATATATAAGTCCACCACACTTAAAAACAAGAATACAAATAAACTGTTAAAGACAACAAATTTACAGCACGCTTCAAGAGCAAAACAGAGACATGGACTGACGCAGCATGGAGCAAGGACACAAACAAAGCTGGATTGGGCTGGTTCTTTAGTGACAGAACAGAGAGACTCAAAGAAGCTCTGAGAGCTCTCCCTTCAAACTCTACTGTAATGGTATAGGTTTGATCAAATATTACGAATGACCTAAAACCAAAAACAAAAATACTGCACGCTTCACGCTATTTCTCTGCATCATGATCAATTACATCGTTAACGCCTGAGATATTTTTATTAAATTGTAACCATACTCTTCAAATCAATAACTTCAACCACACCAAAAAAAAGACATCTTCAAATAAGGCATTAATATCTTCGGTTTGATTATTATTATGTACTTCTTCAGACTTCTTTGAGTTCGTCAATTTCTTCTCCATCCGATACATCTTTTTGGATATCAACGCTTTCATGGGTAACTCCGGATAACAATGTCACAAGTGGTGGATGGATACATCTTTCGTGGACTATGTAGTTACATGGATCACAAGCATAACCTCGCTCATTGTTTCCGCTTAACCCACAAGCACTACAAGGCTCTATGAGTGGTCTAGGAAACAAAGTGAGAGGATGTTGATGAGTCTCTGAGTTGGTGATGGTAAAAAGAGGTTCTTCCATCAAGCAATTAATGTCGAGACTAAAATCACAGTCAACACAACGAAAGAACATTCTACCAAGATCTTTTCCACACCAATGACAAGCATTCTTGGTTTCAAGAACAATGTTTTCGTCATACATGGGCTCACCCATCAATAACTTTAAGATTTCTGTCTCATCATTATTGAAAGATTGAATTCTTGTTTCCGAAAATCGGACGGTCAAGTACATAGGGTGGTTGGGGTGATAAGGATGTCTCGTACCTTGCGGGAACATGTTACATTCTTCATGAAACGCTAGCTTGCAAATATCGCAATAGTAATACCAGTCGTTGTAATTATGGTCCTCATCTGTCTCGCCTTTTGGTCCACATCTAAAGCATAACGAAGGACGAGGATTGTCTCGGCGGCAAAGGTTATGAGGATGAGCAGGATCAGAGAGACGGCATCTTGGTGCGACATCTTTTTCCCCATCCATTTTGTTACAAGAAAGAGTCTTATTATGCTTTAGCTACTTAAAAAATCCCTTGCAATATCTTACTGTTATTTTATTTTAATTCTATTCAAGGAAAAGTATGCAATTAGTCAATGGTTTTTATTTGAACTGATGGGCATTTACTATGTCAGCTGCCACATGATTTTGATATAAACTGTCACTTTATCTTATTTCTATTTAAGGAAAAACTTTGTAATTAATTAGTCAATGGGTTTTCATTTAAATTAGTCGTTACTTATGTAATACTGCTTCTGGTATCATTATTGTCATTTTGTATGGATGTAAATAAAAAGTCTTTTTATTATTTTATTTTGTTTCCCGAAAAACATTGGCTTCTGTAGATAAAGTGGTGGGTTGTCAAATGTTGAACTACTCTCCAATTTTATGTGAAACACATATTTAAAGATCCACTTACTATTTTTTAAAGATCCACTTACTATTTAATAAAACAAGGAGAATGTTGAAAATAGTTTTTGAACATATTTAAAAATCCATCTACTATTCAATAAGAGATTTAAGAAGAAACTCGAGGGAATGTTAAAAATGGTTTTCAAAAGCATATGTTAAATAAAAAGGAAATTTTAGAGGATGTTAAATAGAAAATTCGAAAAGGGTATGAAGATCCACCTACTATTTAAGAGGAGATCGAGTCGATATATACAATAAAATAAAATATTATGTTTAAATCATAATATTGTATCCTTACGTGTACATGTTATACCTCCATAAGTGTTAAACGTCATTCTCGCCTATATACAAAATTATGAATCGATACACATTCATGATATGTAAAAGTGAATGAATGTAATCTCATAAAATGATGTGTACAAGAATATAATTAAATATGTTATATCACGAAATATCTTAAAATGGTGTTGTATATTTTTTCATTTAACTTAGAGATCGAAACACATTCACGGAATACAAAATCAATGAGTGTATTACCATATTATATGATCCACCAAAATACGATTACGTACACCAAACCACAAAATACATTATTCACCGACTACAAAAAAGAAGATAAGATTTTAGAACTTAGGTCTTTTCGAAAAATAACTTTTAGAACCATTGGCCTTTGTTATACTATTCTTGCTACAAATTATGGAGATTTAAAAATCATTATTGCAAAGACTTTTAAGATTTCATAATCAAATATTATATCAAATCATTATTGTAGTGATTTGGAAATTAAGATTGTATTATTGACAATGATGTATAAAAACAAATCAATGGAGTCAATTCTAGAGAGATACACCAACTAACCCCTATAAAATCTTATTATGCTTTAGCTACTTAAAAAATCCCTTGCAATATCTTTGTAGTATAATCTTTTTTTCCTAACTACTAAATGACTTCTTTTTTTTTTTTTTTTACATATACTATTATTTTTTAAAATTCTATTCAAGGAAAAATATGCAATTAGTCAATGGATTTTTATTTTAATTGATGGGCATTTATGTCAGCTGCCACATGATTTTGATATAAACTGTCACTTTATCTTATTTCTATTAATTTAAGGAAAAACTATGTAATTAGTCAATGGTTTTTCATTTAAATTAGTCGTTACTTATGTAATACTGCTTCTGGTATCACTATTGTCATTTTGTATGGATGCAAATAAAAGTCTTTTAATTATTTTATTTTGTTTCCCGAAAAACATTGGCTTCTGTAGATAACGTGGTGGGTTGTCAAAATTTGAACTAATCTCCAATTTTATGTAAAACACATTTCTTCTCCTAGTATAAAGGGATATTGAAAATGGTTTTCAAAAACACATATTACAAAAAGAGAATTCTAGAAAACGTTAAATAAAAAATTCGAAAATGATATGAAATTCCATCTACTGTTGAAGAAGAGGTTCAAAGAGAAACTCAATAAAAAAAAAACAATATGTTTAAATTATAATATTGTATCTTTATTTGTAGATGTTATATCTTCATAAGTGTTAAACATCATTCCCGACGATGTGTATATATATACAAAATTATTAATCGATATGCATTCGCGATATATATAAAGTAAATGAATATAATCTCATAAATTGATGTTTATAAGAATATAATTAAGTATGTTTTATCACGAAATATCTTAAAATGATGTTTTTTTTTTCATTGAAATTATAGATCCAAACACATTTACGAAATATAAAATCAATGAGTATAATACCATACAATACAATCCACCACAATACAATTAGGTATACCAAACCACAAAATACATTATTCACCTACTACCGGAGAAAAAGATAAGATTTTAGGCGATAATAAATACTTAGATCTTTTAAAAAGACAATGTTTAGATGGAATGGTTGGTCTTTTTCTTGCTACTAAAAATAACCAATTTGTATTCTATTCCTGCTATAAATTATGGAAATTTAAAAATCATTATTGGAAAGATTTTGAAGATTTCATAATCAAATATTATATCAAATCATTTGGAAATCAAGATTGTATTATCAGCAATGATGTATACAAAAAGAATCAATGGAGTCGATTCTAGAAAGATACACCAACCAACCCCTATATATTTAAGTTTTTTTTTTTCTGTCACAAACCAAAACTAAGTTTGTTTATATTATAAACCGACAAAATACTTTTTTTTTCATTGGCTTATCTACTTATATATTACTAGGTTTTGATCCATGCGACACGCGCGGATAATTTTGTCTTCTGATTTTTGTTTCCGACGGATAAAATTAATTAATAATAATTGTTTTTCTATTATAAGATATATATGTAGATGATGATGAGAAAAAAAAATAGTCTGAAATTATTGTCTTAATTATGTTTGAGTCGTTGTATAATGTGATAGCAATGAGTGTTGTAACTTATTTAATAGTGACATATAGTTATAAGATATTAAATATAAAAGATTTAAATATTTAAATTTAATAAAAATTTTGAACTTCAAAAGTAGAGGTAAGAAAAAGAAACAATGGAGTAACAAAAACGTGTTTGTAAAAAAGAAAGCATTGGAAAAGAAGATTGAGAAATTTGGAAAAATAGGTTTTTTTTCTCTATCTTTGTAAATCTAAACCTTTTAATATTTAAACTATATTATGACTAAACTAACCCTAATTAAAAGATTTGAATCTATATAATTAATTGTGAAGCATAATAGTCTCTAAGGCTGTCCACGTCATCAGCCATCAATTAATGGCCTCAAACATTTGTTTTGCTCTAAAAAGTCCATGATCAAATCTTTGATAATTGCAGATTAATCCTTTCCTATTTAAATTGAAAAAAAAATTATTATTAATCTTATAAAATTCCCAAAAAATTGATAATTAATACTTCTTAAAGGAAAAAAAAAAACGAAATTGATAATTTTTTCTAAACGGAAAAAAATATCTAAATTTATATCTTCTAATTTACATATGGAATTATTCTACATTCTTATATTAAAAATTCCCAAAAATTGATAATTAATATTTTTTTAAAAGAAAAAAAAAACCAAATTGACAAAATTAAAATGTATATCATTAAAGAAAAAAAAATAATTTCCCAAAAATTGATAAATAATTTTTTATCTAAAAGGAAAAAAAATCTCTTAATTTATATCTTCTAATTTAGATATGTAATATTGATAATAATTATTTTTTAAATGGAAAAAATATAAATATATATTTTCTAATTTAAATATGGAATGATTCTACATTCTTATATTAATATTTTTCTTAAAGGAAAAAAAAAATGAAAAATGATATAATTAAAATGTATATCTTTAAAGAGAAAAAGAAAATTAACCAAAAATTTATAAATAATATTTTCTGAATGGAAATAAAAATAATCTAAATGTATATCTTCTAATTTAGATATAGAATTATTCTACATTCAACATATAAAGAAGGAATGAAAATTTTTGAAATCCCCTAATTATAAAGATTGGGCATTGCACATTCATAAAAAAAAAAAAAAACACACACACATATATCATATATGTCTCTTCCATCATTTGAAGAGTCTATAGCTAATATGTACAACATGATTGAAAAATTAAGGGTTCATGATTATTCAACCAACAAAGAAGATCATGTGTTGGCTAGGATGAGGCGGTTCAACATACTTAAAAGAAAACGACAAAACGAAAAACGGCTCGGTATGCAAACTCTTCTAAAATATTTTATCGTTTTAAATTTGTGTAAAACTCTTCGTATCTTTGAAGATCCTTTTTTAAAAAAAAATGCAGGGTCAGCTGATCAAAGTGATAATAACAGTAGCTTTGACATATTTGGAAAGTTAGGAGCCGTATATGGTCACGGTTTGAGAACACACAAGAAACACTTGAAAGAAAAAAGAGCACACAAGTGGAATATTGTGTCCAAATATTATATTGTACTACAATATAATTAATTGTGAAGCATAATGGCCTCTAAGGCTGTCCACGTCATCGCCCATCAATTAATTTCTTTTAACTTCTGTTTTGATAAAAAAAAACCATAATGAATTGTTGGATAATTACAAATTAGTCCCTTCCTATTTAAATTGCAAATGGATTTACAAAATATTAAGAAATAATATTTAACTTTGAAGAAAAAAATATATCGAATTTCCCAAAAATTAAGAAATAATATTTATCTTAAAGGAAAAAAATAAATATAAATGTATATCTTCTAATTTAGATATGGAATTATTTTATATTCCTTAGATAAATACAAACCTTCCTATTTAAATTGCAAACGAATTTACAAAGAATTAAGGAATAATATTTTATTTTAAGGAAAAAAATAAATCGATTTTCTCAAAAATTAAGAAATAATATTAACGATTTTCACATTGCATCAATCGATGTTTTTGCACATGGTAATTGGATAGTTTGTACGGTTCCTGGTGATTTGGTTGAAAATGTGACTACAATAGATAATAATGGAATTTTTACATATCTATGAAGAAAAGAAAATGAAAAATTATGTTTATTATTATCTTTATAGTTTCCCCTATATATACAACATTCATAAATATTTAAAACACCAAAAACCGTTCCTAGACCTATTTCGTTGCTATCAGATGTCCCTTCCATCTTCCATATTTTACTTTCCTTAAGACCTAAATACTTTATCCACCATCGAGCATTGACGACTACCAGGATAATATTGGATCATTAAGCATCCGGATCACATGAGAAGTTACGGACCAATACGAGCAGTAACAACTACCTGGAGAATATTAGAACATTAAGCATAAACAGACATCCGCAAGTTCTTCAATATGTGGTTATTGCAAATGCAAGATTCTCTTTTTGCAAGAAAGAGAAGGAGAAGGAAGAGGAGCAGAAGAATATCGATGCTTTGATACAAAGGTAAGAAAGCCATAAGCTAATGGATTCTTCATCTCAGAAAGCAAAGATAGGAAGTTGATTCAAAAGTTGAATTTTTGTTTTATTTATTTATTTTTTTAAGAATATGTAATTGCAATTGTTAATTATATTTACATTTGAATTTGTAAAGAGAAATCCATTTGTTTAATTTAAGGTTTTTGAACTATGCTTTCTTAAAAGCATTATTGAAAAAATGAAAAAATATTCTAAAATTCATATCCCAAAATTTTATTGGAAATATTCTACTATCCGAGATATGTATACATTTACCATTTATTTATACAACTCAAATTCAAGGAATGATCAACCTTTGAAATGATCAAATTCTAGTTCTTTGAAGCGCATTACACGCACTTGAGGAGATGAAAATGAAAAAAAAAGTCTAGGAAAAGAAGAAGAATAATACAAATAATAAGAATGATACGTTGAAGAAAACGAATAAACATTTTTAAAATTGAATGGTATTACAAGTCCGAAAAAAAAGATAATATGAAAAAGAATGAAGAACAATAAGATTTGCCAAAATTGGGTTTAAGAGATAATGATTATTGTAACTACTTTAAATTACTTTGCAATTATTTTAGTAATGGTTCTAATGCTTTGAATTTTTAGGTGTCTAGCAAACTACAACATGGTTTGATTGTTTCAGAGTTTTGTCGCACCATCAAGTATCAATATTCTTGAGTAGTATGTAATGTTCATTAACGTCTATCAGAATTTCATGGTCATTCATGCTTTATTTTGTATTTCAACTAACACACCAAATCATGTCCACCTACTACTCAAGAGATGATTCGAGAGGAAGCTCGAAAGGGATACCCACATACTACTTAAGAGGAGTTTCGAGGGATGTTGAAGACAATTCTCGAAAGGTATCAGTTACTAAAGAGGAAACTTCAGAGGAAGTTAAAGGGGAAGCTCGAAAGAGATCTAAAGATCAACCTACTGCTCAAGAGGGGGTTCGAGGGGACGTTGAAGAGGGTTCTCAAAAGGCACATGTTATTGGAGAGGAAACTCTAGAGGAAGTTAAAGGGAATGCTCCCTTCGCGTGGAAGGTCAAGGAAATTTTGAAGACTGTTCTCGAAAGACACATGTTACTGAAGAGGAAATTGCATAGGAAGTTAAAAGGGATAGTTAAAGGAGCAGCTCGAAAGGGATTTGAATATTCAACTACTATTCACGAGGAGGTTCGATTGGAAACTCGAAAGGGATCTGAATATCCAACTACTATTCAAAAGAAGGGCCGAAGGAAGCTCGAAAGGAATCTGAAGATCCACCTACTACTCAAGAGGAAGTTTCTGGGGAAGCTCGAGGGGATGTTGAAGAAAGTTCTTGAAAGGAACCTACTATTGAAGAAGAAACTCTAGAAGAAGTTAAAGAGAAGCTCAAAAGGATAATTAAAGGGGAAGCTCGAAAAAGATCTGAAGATCCACTTACTACTCAAGAGAAAGTTTAATAAGAAGCTCGAAAGAGATCTGAAGATTCACCTCTTACTCAAGAGGAGGTTCGAGGTGAAGCTCGAGGGGATGTGGATGACGGTTCTCGAAAGACACATGTTACTGAAGAGGAAACTCTAGAGAACGTTAAAGAAAAATACCGAAAGGGATTTGAAGATCCACATACTTCTTTGCGAGGAAGCTCGACGGGTTGCTAAAGACGGCTCTCGAAAAGCACCGGTTACATAAGAGGAAAATCCAAAGGAAGCTAGAGGGAAGCACGAAAGTGATCGACATATCCACCCACTACTCAAGAACGATTTAAGGGGAATCTCAAGGGGATGTTGAAGACAGTTCTCCAAATCCCCATGTTACTGATGAGGAAATTAAAGGGGAAGCTCAAAAGCGATATGGAGATCCTCATACTATTTAAGAGTAGGTACAAGGGGAAGCTCGAAAGGAATATGAAGCTCTACCTACTACTCAAGGAGATGTTCAAAGTGAAGTTCAAGGGGATGTCGAAGACGGTTCTCAGAATTTACCTATTATCGAATAAGAAGCTCTAGAAAAGTTAAAGGGAATCTTGAAAGGGATATGAAAATCCACCTACTACTTAAAAAGAGGTAAAAGGGGAAGAACGATGGGATGTTGAAGACTATTCTCGAAAGGCGTCTATTATTGAAGAGAAACTCCAAAAGAAACAAAAGGGTAAGCTTGAAAGGGATATGAAGATCCACATATTATTCAAGAGGATGTTCAAGGTGAAGTTCAATGGGATGTCGAAGACGGTTCTCAAAAGGCACATGTTACCCGAAGAGGAAACTCCGGAGGAAGTTAAAAAGGGGAAGCTCAGAAGGGATCTGAAGATCCACCTACTACTCAAGAGGAGGTTTGCGGGGAAGCTTGAGGTATGTTGAAGACGATTCTTGAAAGGCACATGTTACTGTTATTGAAGAGGAAACTCCATGTGAAGCTAAAGGGAAACTCGAAAGGGATAGTGAAAGGGGAAGCCCGAAAGGGATCAGAAGATCTATCTACTACTCAAGTGGAGGTTCAAAAGGAAGCTTGAAAGAGATCTGAAGATCTACCTACTATTCAAGAGTAGCTTCGAGGGGAAGCTCAAAGGCATGTTGAAGACAGTTTTTGAAAGGCACATGTTATTGAAGAGGAAACTACAGAGGAAGTTAAAGGGGAAGCTTGAAAGGGATCTGAAGATCCACCTACTACTCAAGAGAGGTTCGAGGGAAAGCTCGAGGAGATGTCGAAGACAGTTATGAAAATGAATTTGTTACTGGAGAGGAGACTCCAAATGAAATTAAAGGGGAAGCTTAAAAGGGAATTGAAGATCCACCTATTACTCAAGAGGAGGTTCCAGGGGAGATATGCAATAAATTAAAGTAGTAGATTCAAATCCTTGATGATATTCATCGAATGTCTAAAATAGTAAATGGATTAATGTGTCGATAATATCCAAATGATCGGTAATATCCGCGTCGATAATATAGCGATATACATAAATAGTGATTGTAATTGTGACCAGATCAGATGATATGCGGATAGTATACAAAGAAAACGTAATTTTAATATACGTGAATATAAAATAATATAATCAATTACATAATAACGACGAGAAACGAAGAATTCATCCTCCGTGCGATACTGCACGGACGAGACACCTAGTATTTACATAATTTAATAATTCATTTTAATAGCAGCAAAATTTTAAAAAAGGAAAAAAAATGTCAATGAGATCTTTTTTGATCTCACGGGAGAAAAATATAACCAGAAATCTATTATAGTATCTTCTACAAAATTTAGAATATATCTTCTACTTTCCTATATGTTTTACGAGTTTTAAAAGCTGTATTCTCCTTTTACTATATATTATACGTTTCTTCACAAGACCAAACAAAAAAGTTAGGTAGATCAAACTATCTCATTTTCTAATTCTTGTGTTTGCTTAAAGTCAAATTCATTGATCTGTTAAAATAATATACACAGAGTTTTGCCATAAAAACTTTAAAAAGCAACAGGAAACAGAGCAAAAATCAAGTTATAAAACAGAGCACCATTAAAAATAAAAAATTCTTTAACAGCTTTTCACCAGCAAATACGTCCCCTTCATTCCTCGCCAATAGCGTCTTCTTCTTCATCCTCCCGCGAGGCCTGCACTCGAGAGCTCTCCGGAGTCAACCGACTACCAAACCACATGATCGGATTAATACAACAGTAAGGCAAAATCAATCAACATGAAAAAACGTTCTAATTCTATTTTTTTTTTTCATTTTTACTACACCAGCTAAGAATTGAAGGGAAGCAGCAATCTTAAGCGTATATATTACTCCAAATTTAAATTCATCCAAAAGACTGTAAAAGAGATGATCTAGGCATATGATTCTCCTAAAGCTAGCTCCAATCATTCATCTCTGAACAAAAACAAAACTAATTTATGGGATTTTACTATAGTACAAACCACTCAATAAAAATCTCAATGGTTGAATAACACACATAGCACGATGATGAAGACAAGTGATTATAGTTCAAACTCTCTTTGTGATTCAGAGGTTATGAAAAACCAAATTTCCCTCGATTATGATTGATTTTTTGAACATAAATTTATTTATTTTTATTATAGGGATAAAATAGGATTAACATTATTAAAAGAATTAGTTATCCAAACTTATTAAAAAAAAGTTTAGTTTCACAAAGAGGGGAAAAAAATGACCTATATTTCCAAATTTTCCAAGAAGATTTATCATTTTAATGAACTAAAAAATTCTTTCCTTTTTTGTAGGTTTTAAAAGTGCTGATTTTGGATTATTTGATGACAATAACTTATGGATTGAAAATATCTATTTAGAACTCAATCCCCGATTTCAAAATATATTTTAGTTGTTTGATTTGTAGAGTTTAGTCAAAATATATATATATATATATATATATATATAAGTTTTGGTTATTTAATTGAATATCTTTTCAATAAACGTGTGAGGTTTTAGGAATTATTTTTGTAATCAATTTAAATATCTAAAATTAGGTATTTCTTAAGTCTGGGTAAAATACCCAAACCAGAACTAAATTGAATGAGGTACAGAACCCGAACCAATACCTAAAAATACCCGATGGATCATAAGCTTTTATATTTGAGGAACCAAAACCGAATTGAAAATCGATCAGGTACCCTGAAAAATCTGAAATACAATTATATAACCATAAATATTAGTTTTTTTTAATTGATATAATCCAAATATCCACAATTACAATTATAAACCCAAAGATATTAGTTACTTTCTAGGTAATTATGGTGTTTTGAGTATTTCGGGTATATTTTTGGTATTACGAGTAGTTTTTCATTAATTTTTTTTGGAGGTTTCGGGTATTATTTTGGTAATATAGGTATCTTTTTGATATTTCGAGTATACTTTAAGTATTTCAAGTATTATATATGCTAACTGAATGAAATCCGATTTTTTTCAGGTATCCTAACCGAATATCCAATTTAAAATCGGTACTTATTGGATCCTAAACTCTTCTACCTGAAAAACTTGGAATTGATTGGTTCATGTTCTGAACCGAACCGAATACCTGAGTTAGTATTTATTTTACTTTTTGTTGTGTTAAACAATGCAGCATGTTTAAGTGGAGAAAATTATATATATAAGCTTCAAGTCACCAAATTATTGTTTTTGGAGGAGAGAAAAAACAAACCCATTTTCTTCGGAACACAGAGTCACCAAAGAAGATCAAAACAAAGAAATGGGTTCATAATTATAGAACTTTTTTATGATATAATAAATATTTAAAAATTTGCTACCAAAAATAGCTTTTTACTGGTAGTTCTTTTGTTTGTGAACTTTTGTTTAACCACATTTTAAAAAATTAACAGTATAAATTAAAATAAAATACAATAAAACCATTAAAATGCTAAACATTAAACTACACATGATCTCCTATCATATTTAGAATCGTTCCCACTTCCCACCTCCCCAATACCACAATGCCACCATTGCCTCCTCCTTTTTTTCCTCAGTCCACGACATTTAAACCACAAGCAAACAATCAGATTCCTTCTTTGACTAACCCAACCCAACCCAATATCATCCCAAACTTTCCACAAATCAACATCCCAAAATTCTGATACGTTTTAGTAGCTGATTTGCAAGAGATTTACCGAAATATAAAGAGAAGCGAAAAACAGTTGGATTGATGAAGAATAGATTAACAAGGAAGATGACAAACTTGTATTTAAAACCCAAAGTGACAAATAAAAAAAAAAGGGTTAAGGATGAATTCGAGAGCACCCTTTTATCTCCACCTCACACGATCGAATCACACACTTATTACACACACCCTAACAACAATATTTAGTAAGAGAATCCCCACCTGATTCACTCGAAACACATGCGATCTCTCAAACACACGTTACATCAACACGCCATTCCTTACTCGTGACGTTTTATTTTTTTAGTAGCATTCCAAGACTTGACCATTCACCATGCATGGAGCTTTACTAATCTTGCTCTGCTTCTTTAGAGCCTTCTAAGCTGCTATGTTTCTCTTTGTTGTCGTCATCTCTTCTTCCTCTGTTTCAAACCGAAGTAGACTTTTCTGAATTTCCCCTCTTTCCTCTGTTAGGCCAAGCTAGTCTCCTGTCGCATACTCCATAGTAAAGGCCTTTAAATAAAAATGGAACAATAAGTTCAGATGAATATCTGTGTCTTTTAAACGATTGGCCTTTTTCTTGCCACTAAAAATAACTAATTTTTTATAATATTTTTGCTACAAATTATGGAGATTAATTTAAAATCATTATTGCAAAAATTATTAAGATTTCATGATAAAATATTATATCAAATCATTATCGCAGTGATTTGGAAATCAAGACATAATCAAACTGAATCAATGGAGTCAATTCTACAGAGATACACCAATTATCCCTATATATTTAAGTTTTTTTTTTCTTGTCACAAACCAAAATTAAGTTTGTTTATATTATAAACCGGCACAATACGTTTTTTTCCTTGCTTCTTCACTTATATATATTATGTTTCCCTACGAGACTTATAACCACATCTATTGGTAACAAAAACCCACACAAAAAATGGATACAAAGGAGGTTTCGTTTAGCAGAGAAGACGACAAGATAAGTGAAGAGACCAGTATTTTGATGTCTTCGCTTCCTTCACATGTAGATACCCACGGGAATAAGCTTTGTAAGTATCAAGGGTGTTGGACTTACTACGGCATCATCCAAGGCGTTCTAAATTTCCAAAAAGGTTTCCAACCGCATGATACCGATATAATTGTTGCATCTTTCCCCAAATCAGGCACTACTTGGCTCAAGGCCCTCACAGTCGCTCTCCTCGAGAGATCAAAGAAGCAGTCTTCTGATTATCATCATCCTCTGCTCTCTGATAATCCTCATGGTATTGTACCAATATTTGAGGTCGATTTGTACAAGAAAAGCTCAAGTCCTGACATGTCCAAGTTCTCATCATCTCCAAGGCTGTTCTCAACTCACATGCCACTGCACGCAATGGAGGAGACTCTCAAGGACTCTCCTTGCAAGATTGTGTACATATGTAGGAATGTTAAGGACACTTTGATCTCGTGGTGGTTCTTCGCCTGTGCTATTCATAAAAAAGAACCAAATCGAAGCATTCTCGAGACTGAGTTCGAATCGTTCTGCAACGGAATTACCTTTTGTGGACCCTTTTGGGAACATGTCCTGAGCTATTGGAGAGAAAGTTTAAGAGACCCCAAGCATGTCCTTTTCATGAGGTATGAGGATTTGAAAGCGGACCCTTGTGATCAGATCAAGAGACTTGCGGAGTTTTTAGATTGTGCTTTTACTAAGGAAGAAGAAGAAAGTGGATCGGTGGACGAGATCTTGGACCTATGCTCTCTGCGTAATCTGAGCAGTTTGGAGGTTAACAAAACCCAAAAAGTACACAATATTGATAACAAGAGTTTTTTCCGTAAAGGGGAAGTCGGTGATTGGAAGAACTATCTTACTTCTGAAATGGAGAGCAAGATAGACATGATCATCCAGCAGAAGCTTCAAGGTTCTGGTTTGAAACTGTAAAGTCATATATGTTATATATTTATCGTGTGTTTGGTTTATGTACTTTTCGCTTGATGCAGCATAATAAGAGTGCCTTTCTGTTGTAATGTTCCTTAATAATTTATTTAAACTTTTACTTTGATGCGCTTTTCTTTAAAAACTAATTTAAACCAAGATTCTGCTGTGTGGTAGATGATGATTTCAAGTTCTTATGCTATCTTTTCTGGTCGAACAGAGATGAATTGCCTTTGTATTTGATCGAGAAGGTTTGGATGACCGTTAAGGGTATACTTCTGCTGCCGGATATGGATAAGAAGTCAGATCGAAAGCGGTGTGTCTCGAGGATCACGTTTCGGACGGAGGGAAACTTCCACTACCGCCGACTTTTGGCCCGTAGAATCCTACAGAACCAAACATATAATTTTAAGAGTTTTGTGTAACCGTTACGAAGAATATCGGCCACTAAGTTTTTGAAGAAGATGTATAACTTGCTGAGAAAGATAACTTGAGAGTGACCTAACTACATTCGTATAGTACTTTGGTTAAGCGAATAGCGATTTGGTAATGGTATTTTACTTGTAAAACAAATTAGAAAATATTTTAGTGAAATATTTTCTTCTTTTACTAATCAAAGCATGTGAGCTTTGATACATGTTTAACCACAAAATTTTGATCTCAAAGTTATGGAAATTGTGAACACGATGAGACCATGAATAAGTGATTTACAGCCTCATAGAGCAAGGACACAAACAGAGCTGAAGGGAACAAGGCTATATGGCATGGAAAATATTCAATCTCCTCTCACGGCGGAAGCTATGGCGATTCTCGAACCCATAACAACGGCTCGAAACAGAGGATGGGAGAAGCTCCGTCTTTTCTCCAACTCTTCAAATGTGATACAAGGCATCGTCAACATGGTGACTCACTCTCTCAAGCTCTGAGAGCTCTCCCTTCAAACTCTGCTGTAATGTCTTAAGTTTAATGAAATATTAAAAATGACCAAAATTAAATTGTACTGCACGCTTCATGCTGTTTCTCTACAATATCAAGTATATCGTTTGTTCAAACAGAAAACGATGTTCAAGCCTGATATATTTTATTAAATTGTAACCACATTCTTCGAATCAATAACTTTAACCTCACACATACTCATACACACACACACACAAAAAAAAAGACATCTTCAAATAGGGAAATATCTTCAGACTTTTTTGGCTTCTTCAATTTCTTCTCCATCCAATACATCCTTTTGGATACCAACGCTTTCATGAGTAACTCCCGATAAAATTATCACATGTGGTGGATGGATACATTTTTTATGGACTAAGTAGTTACATGGATCACAAACATAACCTAGCTCATTGTTTCCGCTTAGCCCACATACACTACAAGATTCAATGAGTGGTCTAGGAAATAAAGTGAGAGGATGTTGATGAGTCTCTGAGTTTGTGATGGTAAAAAGTGGTTCTTCCTTCAAGCAATCAAAGTCGATACTAAAACCACAGTCAACACAACGCCAAAACAATCTACCAAGCTCTTTTCCACACCAATGACAAGCATTGTTGGATTCAAAAACAATATCTTCGTCAAACATGGGCTCATCCATCATTAGCTTTGAGATTTCTGTCTCATTGTTAACGAATGATTGAATTCTTGTTTCCGAAAATCGAACTGTCAAGTAGATAGGGTGGTTTGGGTGATACGGATGTCTCGTACCTTGAGGGAACATGTTACAGCCTTCGTGGAACACTAGCTTGCAGATATCGCAATAGTAATACCAGTCGTTGCAGTTATAGTCCTCATCTGTGTCACCTTTTGGGCCGCATCTAAAGCATGACGAAGGACGAGGATTGTCTCGGCGGCTAAGGGTGTGAGGATGAGCAGGATCAGAGAGACGGCATCTTGGTGCGACATTTTTTTCACCATCCATTTCGTTGAAAGAAAGAGTCTTATGTTTTTGCAATACTCAAACGAAAGCCCTTACAGTATCTCTCTGTATATTTATAATCTTTTTTCTCCAAGTACTAAATGATTTATTTTACATATACTGTTATTTTTTTTTATATCAATATTAAATTTATTGAGTGAAAAAAATCAGTTTAGCAACTTATAAGTAAAAAAGAAAAAATTCCCTTACACAAATTTAAATTTGCAATGAAAACAATGCATCGAACTAAACCAAATTCGAAGAGTTCTCCATCTTTGAGTTTGGAAATGTAAAAGTAGATAATTTGTTATTTTATTTCAATTCTGTGCAATTAGTCAATGTTTTTTTATTTGAATTGATGGGCATCTACTATGTCATCCGCCACATGTTTTTTTGTCTTTTTGATATAAACTGTCTCTTTCTTTTATTTCTATTAAAGGAAAATTATGTAAATAGTCAATGGTTTTTCATTTTAATTAATCAATAACTATGTAATATACTGCATCTGGTAGATCATTATTGTCATTTTGTTTGGATGCAAATAAAAAGTCTTTTTATTATTTATTCCCCCCCCCCCCCAAAAAAAAAAAAAACATTGGCAGCTTCTATAGATAACGTGGTGGGTTGTCACTTGTCAATATTGAACTAATCTTCAATTTTATGTCAAAACACATATCTAATTGTAGGAGTTGCTTATTTAAATTAAATACCCTTAAAAGTATACGTCAAGCTGAAAATTCCATCAAATCTTTTAAAAATATGAAACATCGCTTATATTTTATTTTAATGATATAGTTATCTTCAACAATAAAATGTAACTAAAAACCATCAAAAACGGTTTGATTAACTGATTGTGTAAATAACTATGCTTTTAGATTGAAACTAATATTTAAGAGATAAGCAAAAATAAATCGGTTGTGTTACTGTGCAGCATCTTTAAAGTTTCCAATCGAGACTTCATGAACGGGATCTTCATTGAATTGAAGCAACCATTTCTCGCCTTTACATCCTCCAAATCAGCCAAACCAAACTCCAATCTTTCTTTAATGAAAAACAAAAAGAAGATGAATATTAAAAATAAAAAAAAACTCCAATATTTCTTTAACGATTTTCTTGCCGGTTTTCTCCATAACAAGGCCCAATGCCATATTTTGGATCAGCAGAATAAAGAAATAACATTGTGTTCAATTGAGAGACAACTCCTAGACGTGAAAAGGGCATTGAAAGAGTACATAATTAAATGTCTCATGTTTCCTCGCCTATTGGTCCGCATCTAAAGCACAATGAAGGACGAGGATTTTCTCGGCGGCAAAGGGTGTGCGGATGAGCAGGGTCTGAGAGACGGCATCTTGGTGCGACTTCTTCTTTTTTACCATCCATTTCGTTGCAATATTGGGAGGAAGAGTCTTATGGGTTTATAATGTTAATATGCACTTTTTTTTTGTCAACTATATAATGGCTCTGTGAAGGTCCATGAGTTTCTGTGCTATTATTTTATCATATTTAGATGAAAAAATGAATCATAGAACGGAATAATCCGCAAACAGTTAAGAACGATTTTATTTACCATTTATAATATTTCATAGACATTAATAAGGACAGAAAAAAAAACTATAACAAACCAAATGCGAACTAATTTTGTAAAGCAAAAATATGGTTCGTAGCAGTTTTTTGTGGACTTCAAAAATTCGATGTTTTAGTCCGTATTTGTCCGCCATGCAAACCCATAATTGGTCAATATGATTTAATTTGGCTTAGTCAAGGTCATTGTTTTAATATATACTTTTTTCTTTTTTAACATATACTTTTTTTTCTCTCCGCTTAAAAAATATAAATATTTTCTATGATTATAGTTGCTCCACGTCAAGATATTTTCTGTGATTTAAATTGTCACGCATAAGCTATACTAAATTCTAACTAATCATATTTTATATAATACTAGACATGGATTCGTGAGTTGCACGTATTTTTTTCCCGTTTAAATCTGTATAATTAAAAATAATAATTTGTGTTTTACATGTTAACAAAATATTTATTTAAAGAAATAATTAAAAACCAAAACTGAAAAATTATCAATTCATTCATTAAAATATGATATAAATTATTAGCTTTGTTTTTATAATTATTCTATTTAACAATGACTGAAATTACATATATGGATTAATTTTATTAGTAATATGATGAAAAAAAATTAAATGATAATTGAAAAAATAGTAATATTTTATATTGAGATTAAAAATCATTTGAAATCCAAAACATTCTAAGATTGTCTTAGTAATTTAAAAAAAACAAATCCACTATCTGCGAGTTGAGATTGAAGAGCTTATAAACCTATGAAAAAATACTTGATAGTTGAAATAATGACGAAATTTATTACAAAAGAAATGATTTTTTATCTGTATTGATTTTATGAAATCCTTCGCCAAAATTGTTAATGTTAATTACCCATTTCGATAACTTCACTCAGAGCTTTTAAACGATTTTCACCTATAGTTTTCTCGCATTCAATCCATTGTATAAAACTTAGGTTTTGGTGTCTTCTTGAAAAAAATGGATTGCGATTCAGAGACTCTCAAGTTTTTTTTTTTTTTGTGAAGTTGAATGGTTGTTTATGTATATCAACATTAAAAATCATTTGAGGCCTAATATTTTATAAGATTATCCCAATAAATTAAAAAAAATCAACCTCTTGAGAGTTGAGGTTGAAAAGCTTTTACAGAGAAAAAAATGAACCCATGAAAAAAACTTGAGAGTAAAGATAATAATCACTCATTTTGATTATCTCACCAAAAGATTTTCACCTACAGTTTCATCGGATCCGATATATCATATAAACCTACATTGTGGTGTGTTTTTGATAAGATGAATTGGAATCTTGAGACTCTCAAGTTCCTCTCCTGCAGCTCAATGGTCGTTACTGTTGAGACTTAAATCGATGAACAGTCACGTGACGTCGCCTCTATTAATTTGAAAAACTTACGTCATTGGCGGTGATTTCTTACCCGAGATTCTGGTATTTCACCGAACATAGATTCTAACGAGAAAATCAATGCTCTCATCGTTTCACTTACGGATTCTTGTTCCTCTCATATCAAAAATCAGTTGAGGGAAGACTTAGTTGTTATATATAAGCACAATCTTCCACAATCTTCACTTGCTTATCTTTAGCCTTCAGAAAAATATTTCATGTATGTCAATTGTGTACCATAAAGTACTAATTCATTTTTCATAAAAGCTTAGGTATTTATATATATATTTTTTTTTTTTTTGGCATCAAGCTTATGTATTAATATAACACCAAGATTTTCCTATTTAAATTAGGTTTAGTTTTTATTATTTTTCTTCTCATATATCTATTTTTTCATATTTCTAAGAATTAGTTCTCATATCCATATTTGAAATTAAAGATCTATTTCTCAGTCTGCTAATTAAATTTTCATAAAAACTTAAGTATCAATATAAAACTAAGATATACCTATTTTAATTAGGTTTAATTTTTATTATTTTGTTACTCATATATCTATTTTTCCATATTTCTAAAAATTTTGTTCTCATATTCATATTTGAAATCAAAGATCTATTTCTCATTTATCTATTTTTCTTTGGAATATAAATTATGGGCAATGATAATAATTATAAATTTTTTATAATATTATTTAAAATATATCAAATTAGTTTTTTAAAACCCATAGAAAAACAATTGAGAGTTAAGATAATAATAATGAAAGGTTAAGTATTTATTTTAATCACTTCATCCAGAGATTTTAACCTACAATTTTATCGGATTCGATCTCACGTATAAACCTAGATTTGATCTAATTATTTTTTTTATTCTTATTTGAATTTGGTTTATTCTATATTATTTCACTATTCATCTATCAAATTTTTTTCATATTTCTACAAATTAACCTCATATTATACATATTCTAAAAAAAGATGTATACATATTCTAAAATTTGCTTCTCTTTTATTTAATTTTATTTATGACATACATTTAGTTAAAATATATCTATTAAATCCTAATTTTAATTTGTTTCTATATATAATAAAAATATAATAGTAATATTTTTTTTTAAAGTAGATAAGAATATGTTGATATGTGCTTGTAATAGTTTTTAAATGCAATTGTATTAGGATTTTTAAATAAGATTATTTTGACATCTGACAAAATCTAATTGAAAGAAATTTTTTAACATATGTCAAAATCTGATCAAATGACTGACATTTGTCACGATCGTGTTAATTATGAAGTTTTGACATCAAACTTTATATAATAAGATTCATCAACTAGAAAAATATTTTGTTGAGTTTTATATTAGTAAATATTACAATAATCGGTAAAAAAAAAAATTGATCACTGTAATCGATAAAATTTAAAAACCATATATACAATAACAAATGCAATATATGCTTCTAAAAATTGTGTTTTTATATAGTGATTTTTCAATTTAAATTATTATTATTTTTATCACGAGTGTGTTTACACTAATCAAATAATTTTACATATAACTTAATTTTTTTAAGTTATATGTAAAATTATATGATTAGTGTAAACACACTCGTGATAAAAATAATAATAATTGTCAATTCACTTCTATCACATATAACTTTTTTTGTTATGTGCATTTTCGAATAAGAATTTTCAAATCTATTTAGTAATCATCTTTCTCGTGGCACAATCATTTTTTATTTTCAACTCTTTTTAGTTTTTCAATAATTAATTCAAACGAAGATTTTAATATATATACGATATATAACAAGTTAATTTATATTATTTTCGATATAAAATGTTAGTTTATGTTATTTTTTATCTATATCAGTCATAAGTAATCTATCGCTTTCTACATAGATTATAATTCTATATACAGCTATACAATAACAGTCTTATTAAAATCATTGGAAAGTTATTTTTTCATTGAAAGTTTTCGGTTCGCGATTAATCACATACAACTTATTTTTGACGCGTTTTTCAAATCATTCAAATGATTTTTTCTTTGTTTCAAATTTCCAGTAACCCTAAAACTTATGTATGAAATTACTTAGACATAGAGTTTAAAAGCAGACGTCTTGTAAGAAAAGAATTGCATAATATAAATCAAATTGGAAAAAACAAGGGTTCAAATTCATCTATACAGCCCGACATAGACCGGCATAATATGAAATTGTTTCCCTGAAATGCAAACTCTTAAAATCACAATATATTTTTTCTTGAAAAATTCAGCCTATAAAACAACATATTAATAAGCATCCAAGACGTCCTAGTTATGATCTTTAGGACAAAATAGGAAACTTTAAGGCCCAATCGGAATAAGAAACTGAAATTTTTGTTTTGCTTCTCGTCAGTTGTGCCGATCGACACACATGGTCGCGTCGATCGACAAACCTTCTGTAAGGTCACTTTTTTATTTGTAAAAAACACCAAAATCTTCAATAAAAATTTAAATTTAAATATATGAGGGAATTTTTTTGGGATGTTTCGTAGAAAATTCATTTAAAATTTTCGACGTAAATGTTCATCAGAATTTTGTGATAACTTTCCAACTGATCTTTTGTCAGAAATTCAATTGGAAATTCACAACAAACAATTCGTTAGAAAATTGTCCTGGTTTTCCGAAAAACGATTCGTCAAACATTTTTCTGGGACAATCCAGGGGTTGACAAATTGTTGGTTGAAAATTCGTGAGAACTCTAAACGATTTTGCCACAAAATTTCAACGAGTCTTCTCAAGGAGTTTCCACAAACTCTTCACTGTCTCTATTCATTAGAAATCCGTGGGAAATATTCAAACCCATGGTGCTTCCCACGATCGTTTTTCAACTGTTAATTTTTGTGGGAAAATTATTGGTCCACATATTTGTCGGTGAGAA